>CM067311.1:57470636-57850636 GCA_034231615.1 Meghimatium bilineatum | reverse complement strand
AGAAAACCAGCCAAAATACGGGCAAAATCCCTTCCTTAACGCTTTTTTTTTTTTTAAAGGTCCACTTTGTTGACAAAAAGAGTGAAAGCGTGTGAAATAACTGTTTATGTTTTTTTAAGGAACTTTACTGAACGCGTATCTACGGTCCAGCTTTAATATCTTCCTACTGTACCATACACTGTCTTCGTTTTCCATTAATTTACTTGTTGACAGTAGTCCGTAAAACGGAATGTGTTGTGTAATGGTTTACAGTTTGACCGCGATATCTGCGCATTTCAATATGACGCTACAGTTTTTAGAATTTCTTTCGAATCATGTTGACCTTCCATTAATGTAGCAGCTGACTTCACTGCACATCTCCTTAGTCGCATCTTATCACATGCATTGATAATAGCTGTGTAGATATTTTTTACTCCCTTTTCCGACCATAGTAACACAATATCGTTAGCACAAAGTAAAATAAAACCATCAAAAATGAAATAGAATTGAATTGTTCAGCTATAATTTCTAGGTTTTTTATATTCAGCTATAATTTCTAGTTTTTTTTATTCAGTTATAATTTCTAGATATTTTATTCAGCTATAATTTCTAGATTTTTATTCAGCTATAATTTCTAGATTTTTATTCAGCTATAATTTCTAGATATTTTATTCAGCTATAATTTCTAGATTTTAATTCAGCTATAATTTCTAGATATTTTATTGAGCTATAATTTCTAGATTTTAATTCAGCTATAATTTCTAGATATTTTATTCAGCTATAATTTCTATATTTTTATTCTGCTATAATTTCTAGATTTTTATTCAGCTATAATTTTTAGATATTTTATTCAGCTATAAATTCTAGATTTTTATTCAGCATTAATTTCTAATATTTTATTCAACTATAATTTCTAGATTTTTATTCAGCTATAATTTCTAGATTTTTATTCAGCTATAATTTCTATATTTTTATTCTGCTATAATTTTTAGATATTTTATTCAGCTATAATTTCTAGATTTTTATTCAGCTATAATTTCTAGATTTTTATTCAGCTATAATTTCTAGAGTTTTATTCAGCTATAATTTCTAGATATTTTATTCAGCTATAATTTCTAGATTTTTATTCAGCTATAATTTCTAGATATTTTATTCACATAAAATTTCTAGATTTGTTATTCAGGTATAATTTCGAGATTTCTAAATATGTTTTCCTATGTTAGTATATTGTCCATAATATACTTCAATATACAGTAGAAACTTGCAACATGAAGATGAGCTGATTAACCACACAATCAGATCACTTCCACAGTAGTCTCCGGGCTGATTAACCTTGTGATGATATTCCAGCTCACTATATTATCTCATTCCAGCTGGCATGTGAGATATGTTTACAGCTTTCTTTCCCTGGTGAAACTGTTAACGAATTCTATTATATTTGCTATCGGCAAATTTTGGTATCGACATAGATTGCTATTTTATTTGCTATCGGCTAAGATTGACTTCATTGTGTTCGGGTTTCCCCCATTATGTACTCTGTCCGTCTCAACAAAACGGTATGCTCACTGTTGAGAGTACCACTCATAACACGTAACTCCGTAGCCTCAAGCGATAATTCTCAGGGATTTCCGGAACAATGTACATGTAAACTTTACGACAGAGTTGCTATCGAGCCCCTGCCACCTCTTGAATACATTGCACAAGTAAGGCCGTATATAAGGATGGAGGGGGTTCTTTCCCCCTCCCCACCATCTTCGATAATAAGAAAATGACTATTTCTACTAGAAACCTATCAAAACGTGGACCAAATAGCCTTTTTTTTACAATAAGGTCATCAAATTGTTTTCAGTAAAAGGAGGAACTGCCACACAAAAACGCACAGATGACATTTTTTTTTAGGTAAAACCCACCCCCTTAAAGGGAAACGTATCTACGGCTCTGTGAGAACAAGACTTTACCACTACGCCACAGAGGTACCAAAATTTTAGCACCAAATAAAAGTCTCTAATGGTATTCAGCTGGAGTTGAGAACCAGTTGATCCAGGTTCACATCAATATACAATATATTTTTTAGTGAATCGGTGCCGTAGTTACCGGATAAGTGCTCTGACGCTGATATTTATTCTAGTGTTACATGAAAAGTCTCGGTAACTGATAATGTCTGGAGTAAGTTAGCATTGCTTTTACCTTAGTTTCATTATAGCGATGTGTATAACATACAACACACTATGAAAGTATCGTCCGTGTCTCTCGTTAGTCCTGCTCGTCCTTTGCGAGGGCCCGAAAATGGCCACACAAAAATTGAAACACTGTTTACCTTCGATGCATGTAGTAAGAGGCGATTAAGGAGATTATTGGCTGACCCATCCGATGTATGGTCACAGTGAGCCAGAAGTCATGCCGAAGTCGGATGTGTCCGGCCGAAGGGCACATACACCGACGAAAAGCTGTATACCGTAACACAACGCGTTCCGTTTTATGGACTACATCTTGAGGAGTTTGAGAACAAAGGAATAGGTAGAAGAAGTCGAAAAATTATAGCCCTACTTGCTCATAGTAAATCATTCTTCTACACTAAAGTAATGCATTTGACAGTCCCGTGATTTTCATTGATCACTTTGTGTCGACAGCCAAAGAAACTAACTGAAAAAGAAAAAAAATGTCAATTTAGAAGGATGATTCCCAATTTAGTCACATTACTTATAAAATATCTATGGTCACGCTACAAAAAACTCACCTCTCACTATTTCTCTTGCGACAGATGCACCGCAAAAGACAACAATAAGTATTAAAACAAGTTTATGCACCATAGTTGTAACTGGTGATTGCGTTGTTGTAGACGGCCAAAAGATAACTGAGCTACACCGTCCGTCGTTTATAGGCAGTCCTTCCCTTGTCTCAGTTTTGCCCTTTTCGGTGTTAGATTGCAAGAGAATAACTTACAGAACATCGTCGTCGTGAACATACCACCAGCTGAGTACATACTGAAGAGAAGTAAGCAGATGTTGCCTCTGTTTGCATGATGATATTATAAGCTTGATATGGTTGTCGGGGGTTAACAAATTGGTATCAATTCTTTGCTCATTTGTGTGGATATATTTGATAGGTATTGTCAAATATAAACCACCCCCGATTTAGCGCGCACGCGCGCGCACACACACAGATAGTTGGCTTGCTAATATTATTGTTTACCGTAAATAAAAGTTGTGTTGATGTACAATTATCATCATCGTGTGACAGAAACATAGAAAAGACCGAAGTAATGAAGATAGGAAGAACAGAAAGAAACACCAATATATATATATATATATTGGAAACAACAGACTTAAACAAGTGACAGAATTCACATATCTAGGAAGCAATATAACAACAGACGGCAAGAGCAGTAAGGAAATACGCAATAGATGGAATAAAGCATACCAAGCCCTAGGGCAAATGACACCAATTTTTAGAAACAAAAAAAAGTAGATTTAAACACCAAAATAGCACCATTCAAAACAATTATTATGCCAATGCTGTGTTACCAATGATAAACATGGACAACGACAGCACAAGACAAACGTAAACTTGTGACAGCTGAAGTGGCATTCTTACGCAGAATCCTAGGAATATCGCTAAGAGACAGAGAAATGAGGACATTAGACAAAGAACAGGCACCGCCCCATTCTTGGAATATATTAAGAGCCAACAGATCAAATGGTTTGCACACATCAGCAGATTACCACCAGACAGGATACCACAGCAAACTATGCTACACAGATACAGTGAAGGCAGATCTAGAGGCCGACCTCGAAAACGATGGACCACCGAAATAAAAGAGGCGACAAATTCCACAATATACTCATCACACACGAGAGCCATCTCCAGAGAACTCTTCTACCCCTGACGCTGAAAAGCAATAAAAGGTTTAGCGAATAGATACATGAGATAGATACGTTATATTTAGTCATAAATTCTCGGTAAAACAATGTATGTCTTATGCAAAAGTTGGGGGATAAATGAAGAAGAGGAAGAAGATTTCTTTTCAGTTATGACACCAGAAACTTTCCATTTCCTCTTTCTAAAAAGACCAAACCCGATTCTTGATTCTTGATTAGGAATATACGTCACAGCACTGGGGGCATTTCCATACATGCTCTGCTTGCCGTTCCCTCAGCCATCTAAAAGTGTATAAGCTCAGTGTCCCGGTCAGTTGCTGATTACGCGTTCTTCGGATCTTTCCGGAGAGCGAGCACTTTTTCTTATCGCATTTGGTTACTCCCATTTCTACCAAGCTCATTGTTAATTAGTAACGACTATATTCTCCATTTCCTTTATAACGCCATCTATCATTAATCTATCATTGTCGTTCAGATGCTGTACTTTTTGTATTGTCCTTATAACGCAGGATATCTTTTGTTGTTTTTCTGAAATGGTCTATTGTCTTTCTCCAGGTGGTTTGTTATCCATTCTTGCCGTTAAGCGTAGGGGTGATTGGAGCTCGACCTTGCGTTCTAAAGCCAGATGTGTGGCCTCGGCTGTGCTAGACCGTGTTTGTTCAGGATGTCCCTGACGTTTTCTATCCATCTTTTCCGTGGTCTTCCTCTGGCTTTGTCTCATTTGGTTATATACCTGTATGTGCAACTTGTCGTCATGCATTCTCATAATGTGGTCAAACCACTCACTGAAATGGTACATCCACAATTGCCCTTATTACCACTAAATATATCTTTTTTTTCACGACACTATAATGCAAGAGATACTGCATTATATTGTTTATAATGACGCTGACTTAATCTAATGACGCTGACTTAATCTAATGACGCTGACTTAATCTAATGACGCTGACTTAATCTAATGACGCTGACTTAATCTAGTGACGCTGACTTAATCTGACGAAGCTGACTTAATCTAATGCCGCTGACACAAGCCACCCAAAAAAAAAGAAAAAAAAAGAATTGGTAGCGTATCCTATTCAGGACGTAGTCACCTACTCAGCATTATCTAGCTGTACTGATTTTCTAGGCAATATAAATACTCTCAGTAGTTTGTCATTGCTTTCTGAACGGACTGAATGCACAATTACGAGGATCGAACTCTGTACCTTGGCCGTATGTAATTTCCTAACGGGGAAAAATACAGTATTATTATTATTTTTTTACTCACTTAATCTCGCTATTGTGACTTCATCGACCTTCTATTTTGATTATGCAGCAAGTAAAATGTATGGACGGTCAAAGGAGTGGCCCAATAAACTACATCCAACGAAAGGAAAACCCGTGACAGTCAGCAGGTATTGTGGAGAGTCACGGGAAAACCCCTAGTAGTTAACATGACTATATTAACTGACCTTCGACAGATCTACTGGTCAAAGTCACGAGTCTGTAGTAAGGATCATTATTTGGAAACTAAATATCATTTCATCTATACGAACACATGTTTCTTCTCTGAGTAGGGCATGTCTCGAAGTAGGGTATATCTCCGAGTAGGGCATGTTAATGCGTAGGGGAAATCTTTCAGTAGGGCATGTCTTGGAGTAGGACATATCTTGGAGTAGGGCATGTCTTGGAGTAGGGCATATCTGATTTTTCTCATTTTTCGCTTGATATGTGAACGCAAGGCGTGTCACCTCTACTTGTCGTTTTTGATATATAAGTAGATGTTATCTTTGATAAAGACCTGTCGGTCGAAACGTCGATTTGTGTGTGGGAATATGTGTGATTCGTGTTATTAGCAAAACTTAATTGCCCCGTTTCACGCTTTACTTGTTGGATTTTAGTTTTGCGCAGTAAGTACATATTTTCTGATATTTCTGAGTATGGCGTGTTTCTGAGTACTGTAGTGCATTTTTGAAAATAGTACCTATCGCTTGGTTTCCTTTTCTCGAAATAGTGCCGCCTCGCTAGATTAAAGTTAATGAAATAGTACCGCCTAGCTGGTTTTCATTTTTGGAAATAGTGCAACCTCGCTATATTAAATTGTTAGAAACTGTCTGTGCAACCTTGCTGATTTAAATTGTTAGAAACTGTCTGTGCAACCTTGCTGATTAAAATTGTTAGAAACTGTCTGTGCAACCTTGCTGATTTGCTGATCTTCTTTGCTGATTGAAATTGGTAGAAATAGTACCACCACACTGGGTTTATTATTTTTTTTAAATAGTGCCATCTCGCTGGGTTAAATGTTTAGAAATAGGTCCGCCTCGCTGGGTCCTTATTTTTTTTTCTTTTTAAAAACCGTCTCACGAGGTTGCATTTTTAGAAATAGTGCCGCCTCGCTGGGTTACCTTTTTGGAAATAGTGTCGCCACTCTGTTTCTATTTTATGTTTCTATTTCTAACAATTATTCAGCAGATGTTTCTCTTGTCATCACATTATGTGAGTTCCAGAATAGTGCACGTCTTTCCGTTAGTTCTCTTACTGCATATATTATCCATCTCTGACACCACTTTCCATTAGTTCTCTTACTGCATATATTATCCATCTCTGACACCACTTTCCATTAGTTCTCTTACTGCATATATTATCCATCTCTGACACCACTTTCCATTAGTTCTCTTACTGCATATATTATCCATCTCTGACACCACTTTCCATTAGTTCTCTTACTGCATATATTATCCATCTCTGACACCACTTTCCATTAGTTCTCTTACTGCATATATTATCCATCTCTGACACCACTTTCCATTAGTTCTCTTACTGCATATATTATCCATCTCTGACACCACTTTCCATTAGTTCTCTTACTGCATATATTATCCATCTCTGACACCACTTTCCATTAGTTCTCTTACTGCATATATTATCCATCTCTGACACCACTTTCCATTAGTTCTCTTACTGCATATATTATCCATCTCTGACACCACTTTCCATTAGTTCTCTTACTGCATATATTATCCATCTCTGACACCACTTTCCATTAGTTCTCTTACTGCATATATTATCCATCTCTGACACCACTTTCCATTAGTTCTCTTACTGCATATATTATCCATCTCTGACACCACTTTCCATTAGTTCTCTTACTGCATATATTATCCATCTCTGACACCACTTATTTGTGTTTTCTCTGCTTGTTTTTCTTTAGTTATGTGATTCAGCTTCTCTCAATAGTGGTCTTATTATACCATTTCAAATCTTTTCAATGAAGACATCCACTGGTGATTATTTTTCTATGAAGACATCCACTCGTGATTATTTTTCTATGAAGACTTTTCTATGAAGACATCCACTCGTAATTATTTTTAGTATTCTCGGTATTTTCATTTTGCCCCATCCTTGTTTATGAGCCATACAACCTGACGAGGGAGGGAGTAAAGCTATACCATTCTAGCAAGGAGATATCAAAATACTTTATTCAGACTTATATTCAAGCACTCGCCGAAGACGGATGTGTAGGGCCATTGGTACAAATAAAACGGCGACACAACGCGTTTTATTTCTCTGGACTATATCCTGTTGGAAATCTAGTAGGACCATGGTTCTGCTATAAAGGAGATCCAGAGGGAATTTGAGAATGAACGATGAAGAAGATTATCCCAGCACATAAAACGTATAAAAACAGGACTGGAATTCAACATCATCACACTTCAGAGTGTCATCTGTGTAAACACTATCATAAAACTATTAGATACATTTAAATATAGGGTAGAAAAGGTTTTTACAGAAATCATAGAACAAATCAACGTTTTGACCAAAAGGCCTATATAAATGTAGGGACAAAAAAAACTAGAATAGAGCATGGATATAGGAGACGACATGTAATAATGCAGTCTCCTAGAACTTAACACAAATGGATACACAAGTATGGTAAATAAGAAATAAAAACAATATTTTTACCATAGGCTTTTTTCCCTTATTTGTGTTTGGTTATAGAAGACAACATAATTACAGGTTGCCTCCTATATCTGTGCTCTATTCCGTTTTTTTTTCCTATCTTGGTAAAGACCTTTGGTCGGAACGTCGATTTGTTTTTTATAGACTATTTGGAAAACCTATTTAACGTACTTTATAATTGTGAACGTGTATCTATCTATAAAGTACACGGTTTTACTGTAGTTTCGCATTCATTTAGCCCATTATTGAATCTGTTGACACCACCAACTCTTCAAATGTAAAGTGTAGGATGATATAAAAAAGACCTTTTTTTCTACAATACCAGACAAATGGAACATAGCGACAATTGGCAAATACCAGCAGATATAAATATACGTCATTGGGTCAAATGGCAAAAGCATAAGAGTCACTGCATCGCCGAGAAAGAGGAATTAGTGAACACATATAAGTTTATAGGTGTAATACTAATTGGACTGTTCAGGAGTTCATTCCCCCAATTGTGTCACATTAAGTTTAAGCAATCTTATTCTGTCCACATTGTCCATTTTAATGTCTAAAGAGCAATATGACAAGCTGAACGGGTCTGGTTCAAATCCTGTCCACTAACTTCTTTATTTGTAATCTCAAGATAATGTTTAGTTCCTCTTGTTACATTGGAAGGATGAGATCTGTGTGTTTATCATGTGTTTGCGTTGATTCCAAGGTGCCTTCAATTTAACTGTTATCATAGCTCTCAGATTAGTAATGCAAACGCCCATGTGTTGACGTGGCCCGAAAGGGGAGCAAAGAATAGCAACACTGTTTACCTTCCACGCATGTCGTAAAAGGCGACTAAGGAGGTTATGAGATGGAGTTGGCTGTCCCATCCCATATAAGGTCAGTGACCCAAAGCCATGCTGAAGTCGGATGTGTCAGGCCGAAAGACGCAGATATCGCAGCAATGCTGTAAACCATGACACAACACATTCCGTTCTCCGGACTACATCCTGCTAATCTGCAGGAGTTTGAGAATGAACGCAGAAGAAGAAGAAGAAGTAATGCAAAATGTCAGTTTCAATTTAGTGCAGTGATCCAACCTACCTCATTAAGAGGTCAACCATTGGACTTTCCTACTACTCAACAATGGACAGAAGATTTATTGTAATGCTGTTTCTTTGGCTGTAACACTGAACAACAATGAACATGACACACGCTCGTTCTAAATGTTGTTTATAGCATCTTTTAGTTTGGCCATACTGATTTAATGTCAGGAAGTATCTGGCAGTTTTTGTGTCTCTGAAATTTATGAGCAGTTGGGTTATCCCTAATACGACTTCCATTTTTGCTTGAACTTGTGGGCAGTGGTTGTCTGTTTCTGTCCACCTGGTGTCGCAACATAGAGTGTCACTCTTCAATCTTAGACACATCTCACCAATCCCTCACCATCACCGCCCCCCGAACCATTTGTGTATATGTATGCATAGGGCGACAATATTTTGAAGACAATAAAACGGCACGCACATTAAAGATGGTTATGATTTTTTGTTGTTGTTGTTGCGTTCACTTCATTGTAATCAGCATGGTTGTCAGTGCGAATTCCGCCGGGAGCGTGATTAAGTTGTGCCACCGTTATGCGCCTTGTAGGTCTAGCACATCCGATTTCGGCATGCCTTGACAGTTCGGGTGTGCTACCCTAGTCTGTGACAGTCTCCCTATCTGTCGCCAGGCACGCGGGTGTGTAGTGACTCTTCACCAAGATGATTGTTGTTCACGTCTATCTCGCACGAGGTGTTCCACTGTCTATGAACTTGCCTCGTGTAATTGGACGTACTGTGCCTGTGCCCATCGGGTACTGAACCGTTTCTCATCCGCAAGCCTGGTTCCGTGAGAGGAAGAACTCAACAGAAGAGCTGGACACTGGCTCTTTCGCCTTCTTAGCCGAGGTGTCGTTCATCGACATCGTGAACCCCTCGCCCAAGTTCGAGTCTCACACCACATGTTTGGGAGCAAGGCGTTCTCGAGCTGAGCGACCTTGTACCAATAGCGCCTGAGCCCATCGGGTACGGAACCCTTTCTCTCTGCAAGTGTACTTCCGGTATAGGAAAACTTGACAGTAGAGTTGGTCCAGGACTGCCATCTTTTAGGCTGGGTTAGGCTGGGTCTTCTTGCTTTACCAGACGCCTATGATTGAATCTAGGTCTCTGCCTATTGCCTATAAGGAGCACAGGTAACTAGAAGCTCGTTTCGAGCTAACAAAGCTTGTAGTTCCCATTTCCTTTCCACTTTGCAGTTGGCGCTGCCCTCTGGCGCTGTTCTGCCCTTTCATTGTACTCAGTATTAAAGCTATTCGTCTCTCACCATGCATCTACCTTTTTGTATCTTTTTCATTGGCCGCCCCTCCAATGTTCGGACTGGGCTGACTAGCGTCACTGTATATCGACAGTGCCGCTGCATGTGTTGGTACTGATGGTGTCGGAGATATTGTCTGTCTCTTATGCAAAACAAATTTCTTTCCATTTGCTACCTCGACATACTCGGACACGATCCCCAAATGATTGGCAAGAGCCGCTGTATTTCTGTTTCCAGGATGCACCGCAAGGAGGTACATTTGGGATCTTGGTTATCTGCTAACCCTGGGTCCGCCTAGAGCAATGCGTTCCCTGTGCACCCCATGGTTATGATGAAATAATCCCTTTAGCTGTGAGATGGTAGTTCTACACACATGTTGATGATGAAATAATCCCTTTAGCTGTGAGAAGGTAGCACTCCACACATGTTGATGATGAAATAATCCCTTTAGCTGTGAGAAGGTAGCACTCCACACATGTTGATGATGAAATAATCCCTTTAGCTGTGAGATGGTAGTTCTACACACATGTTGATGATGAAATAATCCCTTTAGCTGTGAGATGGTAGTTCTACACACATGTTGATGATGAAATAATCCCTTTGGCTGTGAGATAGTAGTTCTTCACACATGATGATGATAAAATAATCCTAAGATGATTCTTGATTTTCTTCTTGATTAGAAACTGGCCTCACAGCACATTTTTTCGTTCCCGTAAGTGCTCCGTCCTCTATTCCAGCAGCCATCCGACTCGATGGTGTTTTGAGTCTAATGCCGCTGAAACAAACGTCGACATCAGGGCACAACTCTAGCCCTTGCGTTAGGTTTATTTGTTGTTCTGCCCAACCACGCCGTGCCCGTAACTAGTTCAAGCCCAACGTCGGCCTGCCAGAACAACATGGTAACTGTTATCAAAGGTCACGACTACGGGATTGTATAGATGACCTGCCATGAAGCTTCTATAAGAATATAACCTCAATATAAAGGCATGTCATCTACTAAGTTTTTCTGTTGCATAGGTGGTTTATCTAGTGAGCCATTGGTGAGACCCACAGACGCAACTGCATGCGCTTTAGCTGTGATAAGGTAGCTCTGCTCTTGACACGTGATGATTATGAAATATAGTTGTCGTGTGTTCTATAAAACTAATTCTTTAGCTGTGAGAATGTAACTATTGATAGCTCATAGTCTTTCAGTAAAAAACACAGGTTCTTCTCAGTTGTGTACCTGAGGCAACACCTGGACTGATATAAAGTCTCAAAGGTATGGATATGAAAGGTATGGAGGTATGAATGCAGTTTTAGCCTCCGAAGATAGACATTCCAGTGCGCCAATGATTACCACGTCCTGCCAGGTGCACAACGCCACTTCTGGGCCAAATAACTCGTCATTCTTCTGTTAAATTTATGGACCCATCTGTAGTGATGGCACATCTAGAATTTTCCGTCACCTAGGAATCTGCCACAAAAATCAAAAGTGCAATGTCTTGAGCTGCACTTATTCGTCATCCACTATGATCATTTGATAGAAAGCAAAAGTAGGAAACACACAAGATGTGACCATTATTTTTTGCAGGTGACAGGTTGCCAGCCTATCACCCAACTTTGCTTAGTCGCCTTCTACGACATGCGTGGAAACAATTGTTTGCAATCTGAGCTAGAAGTGTAGGTCCAAATTTCCACACGGGCATTGTCGTTTTTAACATACTAACGATGTAAAATTGCACCTACTAACGATAAAAAAATTTTGAGCTAATTCTGAACTAGTACCCATGCTGTTTTACGAAAATTCTGAGATAGTACCCATGTTGTTTTGAGAAAATTCTGAGATAGTACCCATGTTGTTTTGAGAAAATTCTGAGATAGTACCCATGTTGTTTTGAGCAAGTTCTGCGATAGTACTCATGCTGGGTTGAGCAACCTCTGAGATAGGCTATCTATCTATCTATTGTCATTTCCAGTTGTGCAGTTACGCGTAGTGGGGGGGGGGGGGGCGATTCGGAGTTTTTTGTATTTGGCCATTTGAGTTGCATTGGCCATGGTAAGCCCGCGTCTTATTTTATGTTTCTTTGATTATCTCTGCCCATCTAATTCTTTGTCTTCTGCTGATGTATGTACGAAGGACTCGTTTCCAAGGTTCTATTCTCATGACGTGACCAAACCATCTTGTTTGCAGGCTCTCGATGTAGTCTTGACTTGAAACAGTCTTTACTTCATACCTGATATCTTCATTTCTCCGGCGGTCTCTTCTTGTGACATTTATAGATTTCCTCAAATATCTCAATTCACAAACTGTAATTTTTTCACTAGTGTCTGAGATAGTATCCATGCTGTTTTGGAAGCTTTGGTAAAATATAAAGTACCTCTTCTGATGAAGTACACCCCTATTACTTTCGAAAGTTCGTCTAATTATGTCAGAGCTTTTCGCCGTCAGAAAATAGTGGAAGTCGTGTTTCTAATAATTCAGGCACCACGACATTCAGTATTATTATCATTTACATTTTGGAAGCGTTCTATTTCTAAGCTTTGATATGTGTTTAGATTGTTGGAATGTTAGGTTTTCGAAAGTTATTATCTAAGATTTTTTGGCAGCCTTATTTTGGGTCCGCAACCCGGAATGCGTCTTTTTTTTTTACGGTGGGGATTAAAGACATTTATTAATTAGTCATTTGAACTTATTTTATCCGTCGTTTTAAGCTCCAACGGACAGCAAAGTAGGTGTCGATAAACGCGAAAAAAAAACACCATGTAAGGTGTGCAGTGTTTGAAATTTATAGTATCGGACATGAAATAAAACTGGCGGCAAGCAACTATGTTTTCAGGTAGTTTCATTAATGGTGTTGATTTTATTTAATGATTTTCTCCTATCACTATTTAGCATCGCGTTTTGCAAATTGCCGTATGACCTGATATTTTATGAACTCATCAGTCCTTGCATATAAACCTGGCGGGTTATAGAATAACATGGCGTGCTGGATTTGGCCCTCCGCTGATGTATCTGTTAATTTTGAGGCATAAAGATAAAAGTAATTTGAGTTATGAGCCAGCGTCAAAGTACACGGTTTCCAGTAAGTTCTCAGCTGCCTAGTCAGTGATTGACCAGAAACATAAGTGTTTAGCTGCCTCATCAATGGTTGAGCAGAAACATATGTGTTTAGCTGCCTAGTCAGTGGTTGACCAGAAACATAAGTGTTTTGCTGCCTAGTCAATGGTTGAGCATAAACATATGTATTTAGCTGCCTAGTCAATGGTTGAGCAGAAACATAAGTGTTCAGCTGCCTAGTCAGTGGTTGAGAAAAAACATAAGTGTTCAGCTGCCTAGTCAGTGGTTGACAAGAAACATAAGTGTTTTTCTGCCTAGTCAGTGGTTGAGAAAAAACATAAGTGTTCAGCTGCCTAGTCAGTGGTTGACCAGAAACATAAGTGTTTTGCTGCCTAGTCAATGGTTGAGCAGAAACATGTATTTAGCTGCCTAGTCAGTGGTTGAGTAGAAACATAAGTGTTCAGCTGCCTAGTCAGTGGTTGACCAGAAACATAAGTGTTTTGCTGCCTAGTCAATGGTTGAGCATAAATATATGTATTTAGCTGCCTAGTCTGTGGTTGACTAGGGGAATGATAAACTTGGAGAAACATTGAGAAACATGAGGACATTGTCTAGACTGATGATAAATTCGAAATGTTTTGAAATTGTACATTTCTGTAAAATATTCAGAATTCAATATTCAAAAAATCAGAATTCAATATTCAAAAAATCAGAATTCAATATTCAAAAAATCAGAATTCAATATTAAGACAGCACACAACTCAGATGTGTCCAATGACGAAGCATACACATACAGTACTATCATGGGCCCAGAGATGACATGCACACCAGAGTGCACCGGCCAGCGTTCCATAGCTGGTCGAGCATAAGGGTCAGCGAACCACAGCTGGCCAAGACCCTGAGTACACTTCCACACAGTGGGCCTGGAAACAGGAGTGCAGCAACCCTGCTGTAGCCTGGCCAAGTACTAGGGATCAAAGATATGGGAATGCCAACCTGGCCCAAGAAAATGCTGGCTGAAGACGGATGTGTCAGGTCGAAAGGTGCAGATAACGCAGCTTGCTGTAAAACATGACACAACGCAGATCACCCTTATACGTCTTCAGGACGGTCAGCAGAATGCTTTCAGAGGGTCCGTCGTAAGGCGTACGACGATATACAGTACCATCATCAAGATATTTAATATTGTACAAAAATTCATCAGAATTGGTCAAAAATTACTATCAGAAAAAGAATTGTAACAGGCTAATTACAAATTATTCATAAATATCCTACACCATCTTGAGGTGTAAAAACAAGTTACATGAGAGATTGTTACACCACTTGTGCACCCGTGAGTATATCCTGCAGAACTGTCTCCAGTGTTCACATCTGAGAGAGGTATATTGGCCAAACCTTGCAACCAAAGAACCCTAGAACAATGGTTCTCTACCTTGCAACCAAAGAACTCTAGACCAATAGTTCTAGACCAATAGTTCTCAACCTTGCAACCAAAGAACTCTAGACCAATGGTTCTCAACCTTGCAACCAAAGAACTCTAGACCAACAGTTCTCAACCTTGCAACCAAAGAACTCTAGACCAATAGTTCTCAACCATGCAACCAAAGAACTCTAGATCAATGGTTCTCAACTTTTTTTTACTTATGGCCTCATTTTTCTTCCATTACAAGAGAGATTCAGCAGGAGTTTCAGAATGAATGCCGAAGATCGTTCAAATACCTACATTCCTGTGGCCCCCCCAAGCTATTTAAAAATCTTAGTGTTTTTGAATGCCAGATATTTGATAGTTTATTGAATGAGTTAGCAGCCAGTGCAATACAGTTTAATATTTGTGTTGATGAATCTCCTGTTGTTATCCTGCTGCCAAGGTATGTGATGTTGTTGAATTTTTCAAGAATGCTGTTGTTTAGTTTGATGTCCGTTAGTTTGTTGGTAAGGTCAAATATTTTTGTTTTGGATGTGTTGATTTCAAGCCCAAGTTGTACAGAGAATAATTGAAGGCTGTTTGTTTTTTCTTGGGCATCTTCGTGAGTTGAGCTAAGTAATGCTAGGTTGTCTGCAAAGTCGAGATCTTCTAGACTTTTTCTTCCAGGCAAAACTTGCAACAAGGTAATGCAGTTTTACTCATCACTGACAACATACATGACAACAGACAACTCAGATATGTCCAATCAAGAAACATACACATACAATATTATCATCAAGATATTTAATATCTTATACAAATTCATTTAAAGACAATAAATAACAACTAATTAAAAACAGATATCCTAAATATTTGTTGACAGATGTAAGTACAAACAATAAACTATAGATGAAGCATGTCATTTACTTGATACATTACAATATTGTTTGTGTTCAATATTAGTGTTTCTTAACGTGTGATTGATTGATATATAACCCATGTATTGACAGGGTCTGAAAGGGGAGCAAAGAATAGTGGTACTGTTACATGCAATGAAGATTGTAAGAGTCGACTAGAGGGTTTTGTGGGTGGAGTTGGATGTCATCCCATAGAGAGACAAAGTGATCCAGAAGTATCAGGCAGAGAGGCACAGATATTGTAGTGTATCTTTAAACCATGACACAATGTGTGACACATATGCTGTTCTCTAGGCTACATTCAATTGGCAGGACTTTTGAGAAAAAATGCAAAAGTAGGTATGGTTTTATTTATTGTTATAATTTGTTTACTGTTATTTCTCTTTTACATTGATTTTACTATTTGGTAGTTAGATTATCAAGTAACAATATTTTTATATTAACAAAGTATTTATCATAGTATTTAACAACAGAAGACTGGAGAAGTGTGACAATCATTCCCATATGGAAGAAAAAAGGCAGTAAGAGAGATTGCACAAAATACAGAGAGACATCCTTATTAAACTACACAGGAATACTTTTTAACAAAATATTAGAACGTTTATAATCATACATTGAACCACAACTTAAAAACACCCAAAGGGCTTCCGTATGAACAAAAGCTGTATGGATACTATCTTTACATTTAGAAAACTAACAGAAAACAACAAAGAATTATATAATGCATTCGTCGACCAAGAAAAAGCCTTTGACAGAGTGGACTAAGGAAAACACTATCAATATACGGAGTACCAGAACATTTAATTAATATATGCAAGAGCATTTATACTAATAGCCAATATGAAGTAAGAGCAAATGCAGGAGTGTCCAATAAGTTCCAAATCCAATCAGGAGTTCGCCTGGGATGTGTCCTATCTTCTCTACTTTTTACAACATATACAGAACACATCTGTAAACTAACAAGTACCAACGAAGAAGATAACATGAAAGACAAATTGAACAAACTACTCTTTGCAGACGACCAAGTACTAATAGCAACATCAGAAGAACAATTGCAAGAATATATGAACAAACTCCACATATGCCAAAATTCAACATGAAGATTAATATTGAAAAGACCGAAATAATGGCAAGATACACTGTAAACACATAAAGGAGTTCACTTACTTAAGAAGCATTATATCGAGTGAAGGGAAAAACAGTAAAGAGATACAAAATAGATGCAACAAAACATACCAGATCCTAGGACAGATGACAGGTATTTTTAAGAACCAAAATGTAAACATAGACACTAAAGTTGCATTATACAAGACTATTATTATTCCATCACTATGCTACCAGTGCCAAACCTGGACAATGACAGCACAAGACAAAAGATAAATAGTGACAGCAGAAATGACATGTCTACGAAGAATACTCAGAGTGTCATTAAGAGATAAAATTAGAAACGATAACATCAGACAGATAACTAAAACAATACAAGTATTGAAACCCATCAAAAGACAACATATCAAGTGGTTTTAACACACTTCCATCAGACTACCAACAGACAGCATGCCACGGATGGCAATGACAAATAGACATCATGGCTACAAAGCCAGAGGTAGACCATGTAAAAGATGGATCACAGACATAAAAGAAGCCACAGGAACATGCTTACAAAAAGCACACAAGAATGCCATCTCCAGAGGATTCCTCTACCTCTGACACCACAAAGCAAAGAATGGCCACAGCATATAGATAGATAGATAATATTTATCATTTCTAGACTTTTTTGTCATTGTCTGCATCACTATAGATTTCACTCATGTGTTACAAGGGCCCAAAAGGGAAGCAAAAAAGAGTGACCGTTACCTACCATTAATGTTCTAAGAGGCAACCATGGAGGTTGTGAGTGGAGTTGGCTGTCCCATAGATGGTCAGTGATCCAAAGCCATGCTGAAGTTGGATGTGTTCAGACAAAAAAAATGTAAATATTGCAGCCAATCAGTAAACCATGACAATGCATTTCATTCTCTGGACTACATCCTGCTAATCTGCAGGAGTTTGAGAATGAATGTTTGAAAAAAAGACTACCCGGTATTGATTTGACCACATATTTCACTTAACAATTTTCATATTCAGGTATGAATGGTTCTATCGTCTCATGTTTCCTAATAGAGAACCTTCATTTATTTGTTCCAAATTTCTAATAAAAAGTTGTACCATTGTGTTGTCTAGTTATAAATGAAATACAAAGTAATGTTACATGAAAACTGAAAGAATGAATCTCCTAAACAAATTAGGTTAATTCAGAATCATTATGATAAAAACAGCAGATGTAAAAATCATAGATAACAAAAATTGTTCATTTTGGAACATCAAGAATGAATGAAAAAACAAAATATGATGAATACTATCTCATTAGAGAACTGCAGTAGAAAGTAGAGAACTCAATGGTTCAGATGATTACGTAAAAAAAACGACAATTATATTCTGTAATTTGAAGAGAACTATATTGTACAAAGGTGATTTGTAAGTCTTTGAAACATTAAAATAATCTACAACAAAAAATATGTGCCACAATTTGTATCATAACTGATAGAATGATAACTTGATGTAGATATTCACAAAAACTGTGGTAATCTGTCAAGGATCTACAGTACAACAAACATCACATTAAACAACAATCATATAAAACAAGTTGAAAGATTGTGTTATGTAGGAAGAAAAACAAGAAGAACATTATCAATATCTTGGAAAAATAGTCAAAAATGACAGCAGATGTGAAACAGAAGTTAACAGGAGAATAGGAATGGCTAAAAGTACCTTCAATGACATGAGGAAAATATTAACACCTACACAAATTACAAACAAGCTAAAATTGAGAACTATAAAATGCTACATCTGTTCTATATTAATGTTCAGAAACATGGACAATAAACAAACTAGAAAAAAGAATTGATGCCTTTGAGATGTGGATATATAGAAGAATAGGGAGAACGTCATGGAAAGAGAAGAAAACAAAGAGGTTCTAACACAACACTTAATATGAAAAAAGAATTATTAAAGGACATAAAGATCAAGCAAATAAAATATTTTGGACACATTAAAAGATATAACAGCTTGTTGAAAACTTACTTGAGAGTAAAATCGAGGGGAGGCGAGCAAGAGGTAGGCAGAGATACAAGTGGGAGAGTAACAACACAAGATGGACAGGTTACAGTCTAGCAGAGTGCACCACCAAAACAAGGGACAGTGGATTGTGGAGGTCTGTTGCAGCCAACCTTCGTTGCGGAGACGGCACTTGATGATGATGTATAATTAGATGGATGTTTGTTACATTAGAAAAGATGGACAAATTTTACATTTGTAATAATAAAATAAATACAGACATGACCTATACTTCAGTGTGTTATCTTGTGCAGTTTTTTGTGTGGAAAATTTTAACAATATTTCAGAAACATATGAACCACCCTGTATATTAACTTAACTGACCATGTTCTCAGTTCTTACGTTGGACAGATCAAAATAACGTATTCTTGCAATAACATTCAGTCTTAAAAAACGCTACATTTGGTGACAGGTCTAGAGATGTTACTACAATTGATGCGTACACGTAATTTTGACTAAGAGATTAGTTATTTTGGTTGTACAAGATATCCTTTTGATGTTGAAGTTCTCCAAATCTTTTCTGTAACTCTCTCTCTCTTTCTGTCTGTCTCTGTACATCTTCTGTCAGCGACTGTTAGAGACAATAAATAACAGCAATATGAAACAGAAATCAATACTGGGAATTCTAAGAATACAATTCATAAATCATTTCATAAATGACAGTCACACCTGCACAAGGAAGGTGTACCAGTTGCACCATCAGCCTGAGAAAATAGGCACATAATCAAATCTTGAGAAGATTCTTGAGAAATTAGACATTTAAAAAAAAACTGGTTGTGTATGCTATTTAGGACTTAGTCATCATCTCAGCATTTTTGGATATAGTGATCTGCTGGAAATCAAATAGAACCATTATCTTGCTACAAGAGAGATCCAGTTGTATCCCTCATAATACTGACCCAGTTTATTCTTCTAGTGTTAATAACTTTTAAAAAAAGCAGTTTAAAAGCTGTAGAAGATTGACTTCACTGTACTCGGTTTCCCATATGTACTCCGTCACTTTCAACGAAGTGGCACGCCGCCTGTCAAGAGTATCACTCATAGCACGTAACTCCGTAGCTTCAAGTGATAATCCACAGGGATCTTCGAATAAAATCCACCTTATAAACAAGACGACATGAGCCGGATTCGAACCCGTGACCTCTTGAACACAAGGCGAACAGCTTAATAACTACGTATTTATAACTACATTTTCTTTGTCTATTGGTTAAAGAGAGCATTGAATTATACAACTCTCAGTCCCTTGTGTTAAGGGATCAAGTGTTCTGCTAACACTCCACCTGAAGCCAAAGCGTCCAACATCTTCTGTCATCATGTCCAGTAATCTATTCTGTATCTTTTTCCGTCTTCACACTCAATGACTGTCATCCTATATTTCAATATCATAGGAGGCTCTGCTGGTATAGTTGCTAAGTGATTCACCTACCAACCAAGCAACTCTGGTTAATTTCCACTGACTGAAATTGAGATATGGGTGTACACTTGTGGTTTCAGAGAGGAAAAAAACCTCCAGTGGTCATCTACGTTAACAGGAAGTGATACCAGGACTCTTGTTCTAGAAAGCTAGAGGAATTGCCGCATCTTTATATAGAAAAGTTTATCAATTAATGTTGAAAGTGATACATCAAATGGTTTGTGGTTAACCACTGGATAAGCACATATGGATAAGACCTTGTGCTATGGCAATGTTTCATAACTCAACCATTTGCTCAAGTTTAGATTTGTGGATTATTGTCGACATACACCTGACATATCCATAGATGCTCAGATATTTGCTTCAGTAAATCTCTCAGGGTGTAGCGGCTGATTATTTCTGTTCTCTATTTGTTGAGCATTTTTTTTGATATTTTCATGAGGTCTTCTCTCCATTTGATGCTGATCTATACTCCCATTTCACGCATTCTCGATACTGCTCAAAATCCTCCAATCATGCAGATTCTCATAGAGCATTAAGTAGGTCTTCTCTTTCCATTGGTTGATGGTGAAAGCTCACTCATTTCCCTCTACACCTGCATGTCTGGGAACAGAGATGAAAGTGATTTTGTGCGGAGAAACCCAATTCTTAGCCTTTATCTAAATCATTCGTCTAACTACACTTATACCACAAAACTTCCAATCAATTCAGAACGGTCCCATCATAAATCAATAATTTAACTACATTCACATCACATAACCTCCAATAAATCTGTAATGGTCCCATCATAGTTCAATCATTTGTCTCATCATCATCATCATCAAGTGCCGTCTCCGCAACAAAGGTTGACTGTAACGGACCTCCAACATGGAGGTCCCTTTTGTTTCTCTTGATTTGGTGGTGCATTATGCTAGACTGTAACCTGACCATCTTGTGATGTTACTCTCCCACTTGTATCTCTGTCTACCTCTTGCTCTAACTACATTCATACCATATAACTTTCATTAAATTTGGAATGGTCCCAAAACAACTCAACCTTTTGTCTAACTACACTCATACCAAATAAATACCTATGATCAATTCGGATTGGGTCCATCATTTGTCTAACTATACTAATACCACATACCTCTAATCTCTTGGGAATGGCCCCCATCTCATGCTGACGTAGGTGCTGGAAGGTACTTAGTTCTACATTGGTGTTCTCATTCTGCTCCGTCAGTTCCTGAAGCTGTTTGATAAGACCCTGGGAACGAGACTATAACAAACATGTGGCATTTATTCAGCATTCTTAAAATAATCATATAGCACATAATGACATAGCTTGTGAAGAGTTAGAAACTTCATAATACTAGGCTGTAGTGTTTACAGGAAATGTGACCAGTTTTCTTCATTGCTGCATGGAAAGCTGACCAATATTCTCTCTAATATTTACCTACAGGTACATCATTCTACCGTGATGTGCACTCAACCGCATTTACTGTTCACACAATTTTGGCGTTATCCTAAGTAAGATCCTCAAATACCATCTTAGCTCACCAATGTGGCCTACCAGGACTGGACAAGCTCACTTTTTTGGCTACCAGGTCTGGAGTTCCAGTTCATGCAAAATGGAGGACATGCCATCTACCTTCAACATACACACCCTCTCCGAGTAGGATGCTTCTTCTAAAACTACTGCATACTGTTGATGAGAGGGTTTATGTGTGAATGAAAGTTCTGGAAGAAACACTTCATAAACAAAAAAGCTGCATTGCTAGTAATTCATGTCGATTGAAACAAAAAGCCAAACATGAATGGTATATTATTTTTTGCTATTCGTTCTCAAATTCCGACAGATCTTTTTTGTTGTTCTTGAGCCTACAAGATTTCCAGCTGGATGTAGTCCAGAGAACAAAAATTCAATTTGTCACTGCTGTATTTGCACCAACAGCCAAAAATAACTGACTTGGGCAGTGGTAACTAATACGTTCAGTGTTCGTTCAGAAAGAATGGTTTCCTGTATTTACACACTGGTCACCAACCTCAAAGCTCACCACATCAAGTATAAATAACGACACTGTCAGAAGATGTCAGACAAAATGGAAAGTGCAGCAGTAGCAAAACAAAATTGTGATAAAAACTATAATGAAATATTAATGCTACTTAATCAACTATCAAACACGAATGTCAACGTCATTGTATGGAATGATTCTGTGAGAAAACATCTCCATGTGCTCATAGTTAAATAATTCTGTGTGTTTGTTATGTGTTTCTTGAAAAAAGGTCCCAGTTGGACCGTAACATGGAAATAGTCTGTGTCCTTTTGTTTATTGTAATTTATTTTGTTAATATTTGTTAGTTGATTAAATAGCATTATTACTTCATTATAATATTTATCACTTTTTCACCAGTCACACACGTTTTACCTATGCCATTAACTTGCATACTATTGACATATATACATATATATAGATAGATAACCACAGACGCCCATATATGCAAGAATGAACAGAAACTGGTACATTCAAGTGTTGCAACAGTAAAAAGGATATACCGTTAAATTCCGTGTATAACCCGAGAATTTTTGGACAAAAAACAGAGATGACTTCATACTCCTCGGCTTATTTTCGAGAGTAAGATCAAATTAAAAAAAAAAATTACGTCCAAATCACAGTAAAAAAGGAGAAAAACACTTTAAAAAAAATTAGTCACATGTCCCGATATAGGATAAAATGACTAGGGCTCACCAGCAATCTAGAGCGTACTTACCATAATGCTAGGCCTCTAATTACATTAATTTCTATATATCATACAATATTTCCTTCAAAATCTCCGATATTTCTTGATAAAAACTCACTTACTAGGTCTATATCGTTATTTCAGACACGCCGCCATTTTTTTAGAATAATTTCCCGGAAACGCTATTTTTAGCAATGGGTATTGCCGGTTTTTTTTAACCGTTTATAGTACATATATTTCTATCATAAAGGTTTCAATTGATCATCGAAATTGGTCAGAAAAGTATACCAGTATCTGATGTTATTTATTGACCAAAATACGGTAATGGTCTGTGGAAAAAACAAATGAAATACCATAGCCTAAGCTGATTGGTAGCTTAGGCCTAGTCTTGTTTGTGTAGGGAAACACTAACTACCAGTAATCTAAACACTGTCACACACTTTCTTGTTGCGGTAAAGCAAATGTTACAACAGTTACTGACCGGTCTACTAGGCTATAATACCTGTGTACAGAAAATTTAAAACAACACATCAAAGGCAGATTTTGAGTATTTCCATGCATGTCGCTGGTCGGTCTTGCCAATTTTTAACATGGGACTCCAAGTATATAAATATTGACCAAGACAATAATCATAAACATAGAATGAAGTCCTAATTAATTCTGTACAGAGGTCTTACTCTACATACTACGGTCTTGCACAAACACTCACATTTTTGACATCCAAAACTTTGCCGCTTAGGCAGTGTTGGAGGGAGGGGAATGGGGGAGAGAAATCAATAGTGAAACTGTCTGAGCTGTGCCTCAGTTTATATTACCGTATAAGGTAAACATACAGGTCAGACAAAGTTCAAACTCTTCTGTATCTTATAAAAACAAACGTGATCTCCCTGTCTTGCCTTTCATCATTTCCCACTTAAACGTCACTGTCAGAAGCCGGTGACATAATAGTTACATAGTAATTACTATTCACTAGCGCTGTTCCGCGTCATAAGGCCCAGACACCCAACACAGACAATTCATTCAGGAAAAACTTTGTTCCCCAAAGTCTCGCCACCTCACAAACCGTCTGTAGTCATATGGATAGGGAAGTCAGCCTACAGGGTATTCATTATTTTCAGATATATTGTTCCAGAATACAGTAGCCACCGGGGTTTCATTCCTTGATTCATTCAAGTTACGTGAGTGAAGCAAATGAAAGGAATGCCATTTTCTTAGAGTTGCAAAAGTTTGTGTTAATTTCCATTTAGCATGTCGGTTCTTTCTTATGATGATGAAGTTCATTATTGCCGGCTTTGTTAAGTTGGGGATGTCGGTCTATAGTCGGACCTTCGACTTTCTCCACTTTTGGGAAGGGATAATTAGGTTCTCGGCCTACAATCGGATGGGTTTATATTCTGAATTTAACGGTACTAAAACAAAACCTAAGCACAGAAAATACCTACTTTAGAATTTTACTTCGTAAAGTTATTACAAGACATCACCACTGACCAGATTCACATTTATGTGTAATATAAAAAAAAATGTATTTCATAATCTGAACATATTAGGAAAACAGTGACACAATTTCTATAAACTTACTTGGTATCCACCTAGTAGGATTTTCAGCTTTTTCTCTAGCTTGGCAGCAGTTTTAGCATCCTTCATCATGTGGTTCCTATTGGTCTGGTGATTCAAGACAGAAATTTGAAATTAAGGAATACTTTCTGGTAAAAATTATATGATAAACAGCAGTTTGTTACATTGGCTTGAATTGGGTACAAAGAATAGTACCACCGATACCTTCCATGCATGACTAAGGATGCAGTTGTCTAGCCTACCACATGATGTCCACTGAAGTTTAATGCTTTGGTAGCATATACTATTTTGGACTTAATTCATCGATCCAAGCTGTTGCTGGAATCATCAATCTAGCTGTTGCTGGAATCATCAATCTAGCTGTTGCTGGAATCATCAATCTAGCTGTTGCTGGAATCATCAATCTAGCTGTTGCTGGAATCATCAATCTAGCTGTTGCTGGAATCATCAATCTAGCTGTTGCTGGAATCATCAATCTAGCTGTTGCTGGAATCATCAATCTAGCTGTTGCTGGAATCATCAATCTAGCTGTTGCTGGAATCATCAATCTAGCTGTTGTTGGCTGTAGTAATTTTTCTAGGCAAAATAAATGTCTGTGGTCAACTCAAAATAAATATAAATGCTTGAACTACTGGAAAGAAATCAACTCTCCTGTCTCAAGTAGTCTTGAGACAACCTGAAAGTCACAGAAAAGTCTCTGTAGTAGAAACATCTTAGCTCGTGACATTGCACTCACTCTACAGTCCAATTTCTTACGACCTTACACAGAACTTCCCCATCATAAAAATATCCAGAGAAACATCAATCAGGAGTTGAAAGTAAATCTCCACCACCCAACATAGACAACAGTATTAATCAAACACTCATACTCATCATATATATATAAATATATATATCTAAGTAAGTAAAGGTAACCCATAGCATTTATTAATGCCATAGGGGTGTGAGATGTTAGCGATCTCACATTTCAGAGCTCTCTCTCTCTCGCTCGCGCGCACACACACATTTTGAAAGTCTCTCTATCTCTAAACTTTGTGAGTAAATCAATTTTGAAAAACAGCCTCACATGATGCCACCAGATGATGTGCAAAAAAAGTCATTAATATAATTACAATAGTCACTGTTATGTCAATGAAAATAACAAAATATAAATGAAAATAATGAAAACAATTAAAATAATAGTCACTGCTATTTCTCTATACAAAGTCTAGTGAGACTTTTACAAACACCCTGGATAAATAAGCAAAACTGTCAGAGGATGTCTGACAAAGTGGACAGTGCTGCAGTAAGAATACAAAGAAGTAATAAATACTATATTAAGGTAATGCCACTGAATATTCTAACTATCAAATAGTAAAACAAATGTAAAAAATAAATAACAATATACAAAGGAACACAGACTTTTTTCTACGCTGTGGCCCAACATGGACCTTTTTCAAGAAACAAATACAGAAACTTTATTAATTATTAAAAATGCACAGAGATGTCTCACCACCATCTCTAGGCATCGGAAGTGAATAAAATGTGAAAGAAGCAGGCGGTGAGAGGTAGATGAAGTGTGATATAATAATAAACCTATACTAAGTGAATATTGGAAACTATAACAAGTAGATAACGAAAACAATGTTTGGTAGTAGCTGGAAGGAAAGTATAAATAACTGTCATTGAGAGGATGTCAGACAATTTATAAAAGGTAAAGATGTCCCATGGCAACAACCTGCTGACTGGGATGAAGATAACTCTTCATGTACTAAGCCGCAGCAACGATTAGGTAGGGTGACCAATTCCCTTCCTTTACAATTTATAATACTCATCATATGGTACACGCCTGACACATCCGACTTCAGCATGGCTTCAGGGTCTCTATAGATGGACCAGCCAACCTCATCCCAAACCTCCTTGGTCACCCCATATGATAAGCATGGCAGCTAACAGTGTTGCTATTATTTGCCACCTTTTAGTCCCACACAACACACAGGTAATATCCATACAGTACCATTTATATGAACACTTGTTCTGAGCTCTTTCTTCACAAGTTTTAAAGACAAAGAAATTGTTATTACCTCCAATCTTTTTTCTAAGGATTCTATTCTTTCCTTCTTGCTTGCCAAATTAGCCCTTGTATATCTATTCTGACCTGGGAGGAAAAGCACCTGAGAGTAACACTCCTCCCAAACCTGGAAAATAAACAAGACATTGTTTCAATGTTTTAACAAAATCTTCTACATTTGTTCTTAACTCTTTGTCTCCGATTGGTTTTCCTGCTATGCCGAACACGATAGTAAATTCATATTAAAATGTAGATTTGAGCGGCTTTTTGGCATAGTGGGTCTCCAAAATGTAGATATTAACGGCTCGGTGGACATAGAGAGTTAAACTTATACCAGTTAGTAGGATGTACCCTAGACCAGTGGTTCTCAAAATCTTGAGGCCTGTGGACCTCCATGGATCAATTTTTCTTTTGCGGACTTAGAAAGATGTTTGGCGACTTCCTTTAACACTTTGTTGACCAGCACTCCAAAACGTACATATCTTCCATTACTGAGGGTAAATGCACATATTTTAGCACCTAACTTCCATTACGGAGAGTAAATGCACATATTTTAGTACCTAACTTACATTACTGAGAGTAAACGAACATATCTTTTAAAATGTCTTTTAAAACCTGTAAAAAATTGAACTTGCACTAAAGAACCGTGACATTTTCTATGTGTCGTAATGAATTTTTGCACTTTCCGAATAAATTTCATATGTTATTTTTATATGACCATCCAACATAGACAACAGAAATAACAAACACTAATACTCATCATATATATAATATATATGATTATAACCCATATATATCAAGTGACATATTCTTTCCAGAATGTTGTCTTCGTCGTGGATACTCTGAATGCCTCTCTATTCCAGGCAAGCAGGCCTGCATTGGCCAAAGACGTGCATACATTCTTCAATGTCACTGGTCCATCGTCTTCCCATATATATATATATATATATATATATATATATATATATATATATATATATATATATATATATATATATATATATATATATATATATATATATATATATATATATATATTATGATTATATTATTACCATACAGGTAAGACATTAAGACCATAGTCCATGGAGAAAAGTACAAGAGCATGCCAGCACATCCAATGAGGGCCAGAGACAGTGACCTAGCCAGTAGAAGACTGAAGAGAAGCAACTTTATACACGGATCCAAAAAACTAAAAAAGAGAATATAAGGAAGAACTACCAGACATAACAAGAGAGATATCACCAACACTTTTTCTAGTTCCATGGAAGCAATACCAAAATCTCACTATCAGAACTATCATGAACAACTACCACACTATGGATAGAACTGAATAATCTTCAAAAGAAAACAACAGTATGCAGCATGATTGAAGATATGTACCCCAGAGAAGCATGGATACAAGTATATTCAGACTGATCAGCAACCAGAGCAGTGAAGAATGGAGATGCTGGCATGTACATAAAATATTGAGTAAAAGAAAATGACTCCACATGTTCACCAACTGGAATATTCTGTGCCAACTACTCTGCAGAAGTACAGGCTTTAAACATGGCTGCAGAAATAATTAAAAACACAAAAAGCCAATGTCAACAGGTGGTATTCCATACTGATGCTATGTCTGTCCTACAAGCCCTTGACAGCGATAAATTGCCAGACCTGAAGGAAGTCATGCGAGAAGTGAGCATCCAAAGAAGGGTTTTACTACAGTGGATACATCCCACTATGGCATACCAGGAAATGAAGAGGCAGATAGATTGGCAAAGGATGGAGTAAGCACAGAAACAAAAAGACCAAGAAATCACCTTACCAAGAAAAGAGGACCCTCATCACAGCCATCAGGAAAGTCGACCACCTAAAAGACAATTACCACTATCTCAGCAGAGCAGGTTATTATCTTCTGTCTCAGAACAGGACACAACAGATTAAACAGCCACTTAAATAGACTAAGACTGGCCCCATCACCTCTGTGCCCTTGTAGGCAGGCAGCATAGGCTGCTGAACATATCCTGCAAGACTGCAATACACTAGACCAGTTATGGGAAGAACACTGGCCCACAGAGATGGTTATCCACAGAAAGATGTATGGGAGCACTGCGGAGCTTTCAAATACAGCAGCATTTATTAAGAAAACCGGACTTCCTGTATAGACATGTCAAAATGCAAACGAGAAGAAGAAGACTACAAAACAATGATACATCATCATTGGATGGTTACAGACTGGACAATCACAAAGTTTAGTGGCAAGACAATTTAATGTAGTTAGAAGCATCATTAGTCACCTTTGGGGCAGACATGCAATGCAGAGGAAGACCCAGAGTCAATACTCCTGCTGAAGATGGCTTCATACGACTTATCACTTCAGGAATTGACCTCCATAGTCCAGTCAATTCCAGCAGCTCGTCGAATTTCAGATCAAACGGTCAGGAACTTGCTGCACGATGCTGGTTTTTGGGTCCAGTCAATTCCAGCAGCTCGTCGAATTTCAGATAAAACAGTCAGGAACTTGCTTCATGATGCTGGTTTTTGGGCTAGAAGACTCTACTCTGTTCTTACACACAGGCATCACCAGAACCGACTGCAGTGGGCAAACCAGCATTATCAATGGACTGTTGGGAATGACTGGAGATGGGTTTGGCTTGGCTGAAAGTTTCTTCTTGCCAAGGTTGAAACATTAGTTCCGTAAAATAAAGCTTCGGTACACGTGTGAAATAATGTTGCGTTTCTTTTTTTTAAGTGTGTGTGAGTGTGTGGTCCGACTCTGTGGCAAAGTGGTACAAAGTATCTCCTTTATAACGTATTACAGTACAGGAAAAGAACTTAGGGCTGGCCTCTACTTCTGTACAAAGGTATACTTTAATGGGATATGCATGATACATGAATTGATATGGAACCATGGTAACAGGATGCCATAGATCATGTTGTAGGGAAGGGAAATATCAGGAATCGTATAAAGACAAAAGAGAAAAAGTGATAGCAGTTAGTTCAAGAACTGCATGTCAAAGAAGACACACAACAGCAAATAATGGTACCAGCGGGCTTAATTCCTTATATATGTATACTGTGGAAACTTTGTGACTGAGATTGGTCTTGTGAGTCACATCCAACATTGCCAATGATTATATTTCTTACAGCATAACAATACTACTATCATCTGGAAAGACGGAAAGGTGCCAGTAATTTATGCTACCAAGGGGTAATTAATAAGCAAATAAATATACAACATACTTGAGCAAATGATTCTTGTGACAGGTCTCCATGGCCCATGCCTTCCTTGACCACTTGCATCTCCTTCTGCAGCATTTCATGAGCCTGGTGATAAAATCATAGAATTCATTATTAGATAATACACTATGAGGATTATTACACGGGTTCAGATTTAGTGGATGTTACTGGAATCTATTTTGTTTCTGAGGAAGACCATCTTTGTAGATACTGTCAAAAGTTGGCCCAGATCTATAGACAGTCAACATCTTTAACTTCATTTGGTTGGTCAGGCTGGTTCTTTGGATTGTTGGTTAAGTGTGCTATGGGTGTATGCACTTTGACCAAATAACTTCCTTGAAAATTCATTTTTGCTTTGGAGAACATCATGCCACTGTGGCACCCCCATAAGTGTTCAGCTCGTCTGCCCATTAGACATCTAAATATGTATATGCTGAGTGTCAGTTGTTGGTTGTCTATTCTTCAAATTTTTCCTGAGGATGCATTTTCTTCTCTTGTCACTTTCATTTCTATTAGTCTCTGAGCATGCACATTGCTTCTTCCATTGCCAGTCAATTCACTATGTGTTTTCTGTAGTTAAGTAGAAATCCATATTGTTTTAGATATATGGATGAGAGTATGATATATTAATGATACATTAGTGAGAGTTCTTGTTTAGTTTGAAATAGTCTTCATCACGCGCCACCTCTTCAATGAAGGTTGATTGCAATGGACCTCCAACATTCTCTGTCTCTTGACTTGGTGGTGCAATTTGTTAGCCTGTATCCTGTTCATCTCATGTTTCTCTCCCAATATGAAGTAAACATTATCCCCATCTCTGCCTACCTGTTACTCGCCTTCCCTCAACTCAACTTTCAAGTAACGTCTTCAATGGAGTGCCATGTCATTTTATCATTACCATCAGTGTCATCTCCTCAATGAAGGTTGGCAGCAATAGACCTCCAACATCCTGTCGCTTGCTTTAGTGCTAGACTATAACCTGCCCATCTTGTGATGTTTCCATCCCACTTGCATATCTGCTTATACCTTGCTTACCTTCCTCAACCAATCTCAAGTAACGTCTGCAACAGGGTATGCTGTCTTTAATTAATCATATTTTTCATTTGCTAGTGAAACATGGACTGTGTATAGACGTCATGTGAAAAAACTCAATCATTTTCATACAAATTGTCTCAGAAAAGTTATGAACATCAGATGGCAAGACAAGATTCCAGATACCACTGTCCTTGATAGAGCTGGTATCCCAAGCATTGACACGATCCTGATGCAGACACAGATTCGTTGGGCAGGTCATTTGGTGCGTATGCCAGACCATCGTCTGCCAAAGATACTTCTCTATGGTGAGCTAGAGAAGGGTATACGATCTCAAGGTGGCCAAAGGAAGCGCTACAAGGACTCGTTAAAGGACTCACTGAAAGCCTTTGAAATAGACCACGATACATGGGAAGAACTTTCACAAAATAGATCTACATGGCGTTCTAAAATAAAAAAGAGCGCATCATCTTGTGAAAAGAAGAGAAATGCAGCAGCTCAACAGCGGAGAGCAGCTAGAAAGTCACGGATAGATCAAGATCCGTCTACAGTCATTATTCCATGTCCAAACTGGTCATGGACATTTACAGCTCAAATAGGGCTCATTAGCCATCTACGAACTCATAATCAAGGACATAACTAAAATTGAATTTTAAAAAGTGGATGTAACAAATGGTCGTCATCATCACGTGTGATGGACGAACAACATTTTTTCATTCATAGTTATGTCAGTACATCTTTGTGTGTTCTCTTTCCATGAAGTTCTCCCTATTCTTCCATATATCCACATCTCTATATATTTGCTAAACCCTTTGTTGCCTTTCAGTTTCAGGGGTAGAATAATTTTCTGGAGATCTCCCTCTTGTGTGCTGAATATATTGTGGAATTTGTTGCCTCTTTTATCTTGGTCGTCCATCGTTTTTGTGGCCAGTTTCTAGATTTTCCTTCACTGTATGTGTGTAGCATAGCTTGCTGTGTACGCTGTTTGATGGTAGTCTGCTGACGTGTGCAACACATATCTCAAAGATACCAAATCTGTCTTCTATTTCTCTGTTCATTATCCATGTTTCTGAGCCATACATTAATGTACTGCGGATGCAGCATCTTAAAATTCTCATATTTTGCTTGTGATTTGTTTATAAGTTCATATTTTCCGCATGTCATTATTCTTCTGCATTCATTCTCAAACTCCTACAGATTAGCAGCATATAGTCTAGAGAATGAAATTTGTCATGGTTTACAGCTTAGCTGTGATATATGAAACTTTCAACCAGACACATCCAACTCCAGCATAACTTCTGGGTCACATCAACCTGCTATGGGAGATCACATCCAACATATACATCCAAAACCTTCTTAATCACCTCTTACTACATGCTTGGCAAGTAACAGTGTTATTATTCTTTGCTAACCTTTCGTACCCTGGCAGCACACAGGTGTATGAAAGCAATTTTAGCCACTCTTATTCCTTTTTTTAACTTGTGTTTCACATGTACCACTATTTGTGCTTATTGGTCCAAGACATTGGTAATGCTCTACTGTCAAAATAGCCATTGACACTCAAACAGAAGATGCTGACTAATTTTCAAATCTCTTCCAGAGAAACAAGGATATAGAGCATGTAACAATCTAGATATTCTTCTTCTTGTTAACAAAATTTGGTTGTGCGGACATGTTAAAAAGGCAGGTTACATGATACCATGGTTGCTGGTGGACCTCTCTGTAAGCATCTGTGCTTGCTTGGATAGGGTTGTAGTTCTGGTCAATATTGGGGATGGCCTGACTAATCTTAGTTTCCAGCCTCTGTTAGCTGAACAAAGCCCCAACTCCACTGCAAGGAGTTGGCCTCAATGGGGAACTATCTAGATAACATATTACACATGCTCTGTAACCTCACCTTCTTCATGTCTTCAGGATCAACTTCTGTGTAAGGGTTCTTATCCAGGTATGCTAAATAAGCTAACTGATTGGCTGTAGTCTTCTGGGGAGCACTGCCCTTTGTACCTCCTCCTAAGTTAGCATCTGTAGGACAGTATACAGCATCATGGTACAGCATGATCAGAACTTCCTGTTTAATGAGTTCCTCTGCCTGGAAAAATTATGTGGAAATGTAACGGAAAATTGTAACGGTTAGAATCAACATAAGCAGGAGTCCTGCTATAGCAATTTGGTCTGGACTAGCAAAATATGTATGTATTAACAGACATTCACCATATACAGTAACGGTAAAGGTAGATCCCATGGCATCTGCCGTCGGGGATGAAGATAACTCTTCATGTACTAAGCCGCAGCAACTATTAGGTGGGGTGGCCAGTTCCCTTCCTTGCTGTTTTTTTTTTACCTTCCCTAACTCATGCGTCAGGTACTCATTTACAGCTGAGTCGACTGGAGGAGTGGTCGTGTCACGTGAGAAATCACAACCCGGATTTTTTTTTTAATGTCCAGACGTGGTTTCGAACCTGGCACGCTGTAACCAGATGATAGCAAGCAAGCTCACTATCCACTAGGCTACCACGCTCCTCACCATATACAGTACAAACAATGTATACAGTTCAAAAAAGAAACACAATTTTTTTTGGAGTTACTTTTATAAAAGATATTTGATGATTGAACATCAATTACTCAACCTATTGACTGTGTCCACCCTTTTAGTATTTGTTCTTTTTGGTTCTCTCTTATAGCAAGACTGGTCCTACTAGATTTCCAGCAGAATTTAGTGCATCTCTTATCTTATAGCAAGACTGGTCCTACTAGATTTCCAGCAGAATTTAGTGCATCTCTTATCTTATAGCAAGATTGGTCCTACTAGGTTTCTAATGCTGTGTCACAGTTCTATTTATGATAATAGACTGACATATCCAGCTTCAGTAGTGGCATGTATATGTTAGTGCTGTGTTATTTCCACTGAATTGTGGAAGTTCATAGCCATGACAATAGTAAACCAGCCTGGACATCACAACCTAATTATCAGCATTGCCAACACAGGACAATAACCCTTTTTTTGGTCACTTATACAAATTTGAGTCCATATTCATTGTTATTTCATATTTCCTCTGTCTTAGTCACTATCAACTTGATCTCATGTTCCCACAGCAGGCAATTAAAAATTTTGATTTACACCCAGAAAAATGAGTACATATTTTTGGTTGGGTGAAACTGTAGAGTCAATTGTACTTGGTTTTTGTATCACTTGGTTTTTATGTCATATATGTATTTCAAACAAAAAAATGCTGCTGTCAATGGTGAGATGACAAATATGTGCATTGTTTGAGAGCATGAGCCGATATGATATGTTTTTTAAAAAAGAGGGGCTTGCAGGAAATGATGGAGAGTGGAAGCTATGGAAGAGAGAAAATTCTGGACACAGAAGATGTTTGTTTCATTGTTTTGATCCCCAGGAATTTCTAGCCATGAAACCTTGTTTCTATGCACAATGTGGTGTTTTCTCCAGAATTTTTTGTAAACACCCAGGAGACAGTAACAGGAAGTATTTTGAGAAGAAAACTCCTACTCAAAAGAAGTTTATGTATGTATGTAGAAAACACTTTTCAACATTTTGTAGAAAACACTTTTCAGCATTGTGTATGTAGATGTCTAATCACATGAAAAGCTGCAAACATTCAGTGTCAACAATGTTAACTACTTGTAACCAGACAGCCTATGACTATAGCGTACTTGAATACATCCACAATAAGTCTTCTTCTGCGTTCATTCTGAAGCTCCTGCAGATTAGCAGGACGTCTTCCAGAGAACGGAATGCGCTGTGTCATGGTTTACAACTTGACTGCGATATCTTTTTCTGTCTGACACATCTGACTTCAGCATAACTCCTGAGTCACATGATCTATTGGATGGGGCAGCCAACTCCACTCCCAAAATCTCATTAGTCACTTCTTACAATATGCATGGTAGGTAACAATATCACTATTTTTTGCGGACCTTTCGGGTCTCGCACACAGTCATCACAATATGTCATTGTACTATCAATGAATTTTTCACTGATAAAAGTCTGCATCTATTCCAATATGAGTCACAAACTGTACAGCACACTAGAGTTCTTCACCAGCTCACTATTAACTTTGCAACTGCGTCGATAATTAATGAATAATTAAGAGTTTAACTATAGCACAAATAACGTGTAACAATAACAGTAATAACATAAATGGAAGTAATAAGAAGGGGAATAACATCTGCCACCAAACTCACAGTTTACCAAGCAGCAGTAATATCATCAATCCTTTATGCCTTTGAAACATGGACAGTATATGCCAGACACGCTAGAATACATAACCATTTCCATCTGAGCTGCCTTCGCAAGACACTCAACATCCATTGGTGGGATAAATACCAGACAGCGAAGTACCGATACTGATAAAATCTAAGTCTGTAAGAATACACACAATGTTAATGAAGGCGCAGACACACTGGACAGAACACATGGTCCGCATGAAAGATCAACATCTATCAAATCAGTTGTTACATGGAGAACTCCAGATTGGCTTCCACAAGGCAGGAGAACAGAAGCATTTTAAAAGACACTTAAGACATCACAGACTCACTTCAAAATAGACAAAATCTCATGGGAGAATCTTACACAAGACAGATCTGACTGGTGTCGCAAAATCAAAAGTGGTGCAGATGATGGAGAGAATCTTAGATATTATGTTGCGAAACAAAAAAGCACTAGAAGAAAGGTAAGAACGACTCAATGTCACACACTCCTCCCACACATGTTCGGAGTGTGGCATACATTTCCGGGTATGCACGGGACACATTAGTCACAACCAGATATCATCATCATCCCAGCTGAGCTGAATGGTCATCGCTGACTTTGACAGACAAACAAGAATAACATGACAGATAACAATCATAATAAATATATTTAATATAACAATCATAACATATAATGAAAGACAAATAATGGAGGGAAGAGTACCTGGGAAGAGGAGAAAGGGCAGAACAAGAAGACGATGGGCTGACGACATTAAAGATAACATGAATACATCGCTAGAAAATGCAAGACAGAGAGAGGTTCAGAGAGTTCATTGGGAAGACAACATTCTGGAAGGAATATGTCACGACACAACATAATATTAACATAACTCATCTACTTAACATAACGACAATCATAACACATAATATTTAATATAATAATGAAAAATAATCACAAAATTACCTTTTGAAGTTCAGTCAAAGGTGGGTCATTAGGACCTGATGGTCTCATAATATTAGTATTCACATCAGTTGGGCGAGGCAAGCTCCTCTGGACAACTTGGGAACGTAGTTTTAGCTCAGACAACCGCTGCTGCTCTTTTTCCCAGTCTGCTCTATCATCCAAGTCAGCTTGGTCCTCCACCGACAAGCGTGTTCCGCGGATATCACCATCCGCGCCTAGCTCATCCTCCGGAACAACAATTTCATAATCATTTCTAGGAACAGGAAGTCCAGCAAGTCCTTTTCTTAACTGGTCAATATGATCGGGCTAAATGTGAGTAAAGATTGTTCAAAATGAAAATTTGAACTAAAAAACTTGAGATTATACAGCAGAAAAATTAAAATGGGTACAGATTGTCTGCATATTAAAATACTATGTTGGGTGTATGTAGTTATGTTGATAGAAATACCTATAGCTATGAAAATGTCAGGCATGATTGACTGTAGTTAACTTGAATTGGTGTTCAGTGTACAGTAAGGGGAACCAGTTCATATTGCTGGCCTACTATTGATATGGCTATATATGTCCATCGTACAGTGAAAGTGGTAAAAAAAACTAAATGTATTAGTTACAATGTCGAAGTCAGGTGTGTTGTGACGCTGACCCAATTAAATTCTATTCTCTGGACATTGTTTTTAACCACTTCCACTGAACGGTAGACATATGTAACCATATCGCGAGTAGAGTAAGCCACGCCCTACAAGAGAACTATTTCATAGCTAATCATGGTCACACATGCTTACCTTTTCTGTCTGCCTTGCATCACTGTCGACATAGCTAGACACCCACGATTAACTATATAAACTTTGCTGGTAGTATATCCTATTCATAGCGTAACAATCAACCAAGCATTTTTTTAGATGTAATGATTTTCTAGATAATATAAATACACTCAGCAGGTTGTCATTGCTTTCTGAACAGTCCAGATGCAAGTTACCTTGTCGGTCCAAGGTGCAATCTGTACCACTACACTACAGGACCGGGCTATATAAACATACATGAAAGAAGAAAACTAAAATAAAAATGTATATGGCAAACAGCTTCTTCTTCTGTGCTCAAATTCCCAAACTCAAGCAAATTACCAGGATCTAGTCCAGAGAATGGAATGCGCTGTGTCATGATTACAGCTGTGCTGCAATATCTGTGTCTATTGGCTTGATACATCCGACTTCAGTTAGGCTTTTGAATCTCTTTGACCCTATATGAGATGGGACAGCCAACTCCACTGATAATCTCCTACAACATGCAAGGAAGGTAAATAGTGTTGATATTCCCCTTACATGTCCCAGCGCAACACGGGCAGGGAAACAGCTTAAAAGAAACTAACAACATCTCTCCTGATAAGATCATCATTCATCATTAAGTGCCGTCTCCGCAACGAAGGTTGGCTGCAACGTATCTCCAACATCTCCTGTCTTGGTGGTGCACTCTGCTAGACTGTAACCTGTCCATCGTGTGATGATACTCTCACACTTGTATCTCTGCCTACCTCTTGCTCGCTTCCCTTTGACTTTACCCTCAAGTAAGGTCTTCAATAAGGTGTCATGTCTTTTAATGTGTCCAAAGTATTTTATTTGCCTGATCTTTATTTCTCTTAGTAATTCTTTCTTCATATTAAGTGTTTTTAGTATCTCTTTATTTGTTTTCTTCTCTTTCCATGATGTTCTCCTTATTCTTCTATATACCCACATCTCAAAGGCATCAATTTTGTGTTCTAATTGTTTATTTAGTGTCCATGTTTCTGAGCCATACATTAATATGGAATAGATGTTGCATTTTATCATTCTCATTTTTAACTTGCTTGTAATTTCTTTAGATATTAACAATGTCCTCATGTCATTGAAGCTACTTTTAGCCATTCCTATTCTCCTTTTAACTTCTGCCGGTTTCCCATCTGTCATCATTTGTGACTATGTGTCCAAGATATTGATACTGTTTTACTTGTTGTAGTTTCTCTCCATGTATGTTTATCTCCTGTTCTTCTGTGTCTTTGCTGATTATCATGGTTTTTGTTTTTTGGATATTTATATCCAGTCCATATTCATTACTTGATTTATCGACTTGATCTATTAGTCTTTGTAGTTCATGTTCACTTTCTGCCAAAAGAACAGTGTCATCTGCATATCTACGGTTGTTTATTATTTTCCCATTGATCTTGAGTCTTAGTATTTCTTCTATATTTTTAAAGATATTCTCTGTGTAGATATTAAATAGGCTTGGTGATAAAATGCATCCTTGTCGTACCCCTCTTCTTAATTCTATGTATGGAGAGTAGCTGTTTTCACACCTTATTGATGCAGTTTGTTCCCAATATATATTTCTAATCAGCCTGATGTCTTTTCCATCTATGCCTATTTCTTGAAGACATTTGATTAATTTTTCATGTTGGACTCTGTCAAAGGACTTGCTGTAGTCTATGAAGCAAATATAGATACTTTTTTGGACATCTATATATTTATCTATCACTAGCTGAATACTCAGTATAGCTTCTCTGGTTCCTTTGTTTTTCCTAAAAACCGAATTGTTCTTCACTGATAAGATAGAAAAACACAAAACTAATAAAATACTAAAAAAGGCTGAAAGATATTGTTAAAAAGTAAATAGATTCTCAGAATGAAGATGCTGAGCAGTGAATGTGCTGTAGAGATCAATGGTTTACAGCTGTCTGATAGTGAGCTTAAAAACGAAAGAAGCTGTTGCAGATGTGTTTTGCTGAAAGGCACAAATTATTACCTTGGATGTTTAAAACATCCTCAGGTGCACAGGCAACAGATTTCCTATTTGTCAATATTCTCAAATATGTTTCTAATAGTGTCATTTTATATTAATCCCATCTGTCTAGTCCTTCATGGTGTCTGTACTCATGTTCTATGTTGGATGATGCTTTCAGAGATCTGGACTTGGGAGTAGGCAACAGATATCATATTGATGGAAAATTGTAAAACCTTCAAGTTATGGCAACTTCAAACAAAAACTAAAGTCAAATCACACACAATCAGGGATCTCCTATTTGCTGATGCCCTAAATGGCAACTCTGAGACAGATTCTCCAAACCTTGTACCAACTTTGGGCTTACAATTAACACAGATAAAACAGAAGTCATGTTACAACCAGCACCTGAAAAAATATATCACAAGCCATGCATACAGGTAAATGGTGTAGTACTGAAAGTTGTGAATAGATTTCATGCTAGATAGTACATTATCACAAAGTGCCACCAAAGATGAATTGTGTACCAAGATCTACAAGGAAAGAAGCACTTTCTGCAGACTATAGGCAAATGTATGGCATAGAAATGTGTATTAGCCTACTTCACCATTAAGTGCCATCTTTGCAATGAAAGTTGGCTGCAACAGACCTTCAACACTCCGTTTCTTGCCTTGGTGGTTCCCTCTGCTAGACTGTAAAATCTCAGTTACTCTCCCACTTGTGTCTCTGCTTCCTTCTTGATCACCTCTCCTCAACTTTACCCTTGAGAAAGGTCTTTAAATATGTCCAAAATATTTTGTTTGATCTTACACACTAAGCTGAAAGTTTACAGAGAAGTAGTACTTTCAATGCTATTAAATGTTGATGAAGCATTGACTGTGTATAGACAGCATGAGGAGTTAAATCACTTTCACAAACTTGTCTTCAAAAAAAGTTATGAATATCAGATGGCAAGACAAGATTCTGGGTAGCACTATCCTTGATAGAGCTGGTATCCCTGGCAGTGACAATATTCTGATGCAGGCCCAGATTCATTGGGCAGGTTATGTGGAATGTATACCTGATCATCATCTACCAAAGATACTTCTCTATGGTTAGTTGCAGAAGGGCATATGTTCTCACAGTGACTAAGAGTGATACAAGGATTCATTAAGATCTCACTGAAAACCCTTGAAATAAAACAAGATTCATGGCAAGATGCTGCATGAAATAGAGCTACATGGCACACCAGTGTCTGAAAAGACAACATAAGAGAGATGGAGCAGCTCAAGAACAGAGAATAGCTAGAAAAGCAGGGGTAGATTAAAAAAACCATCTAAAGTGGTCATCCCATACCCGAACTGTCCAAGGAAATTTGCTGAGAGAATAGGGCTTATTAACAATATCAACAAACTCAGTCAAGGACATAACTCTAACTGAATTTTATGAAGTGGATGTAATACAGAAGAAAATTGTCAGAATATGTTTAATTTAAAAAAAACAACTAAAATCAAGAAAACAAACAAAAATACAGGTCAAAAAGTTATGAGAGATTTGGCACCTGATAAAATTTATCTCCAATATCATCATCCTCATTGATGTTTAACTTGTCTCTGAGTGGTGTAGACATGGGAGTTGACTGGTCAGTGTTGGGCCGGTGGATGCCTGATCTCGGTGTAAGCCCTGTAAATGAACAAATGCCATGAATATTCTTGCTACAATCAGTCACTTTTATGGAACAAAATTATTCTTAGTAAGAAACATGGCGCTTCACAGCAACCTCAACCATATATTTTGGGTATATAAGAAAGACACTACTTTCAATGGTCTTGTAGGGCATGGCATTCAATAAGGTGGTGTTTTACTGTTTCCTCTTCTTGTCTGTTGCAATATGGTGTATCGTCTGCAGTAATTCTTTATAGGTGTTTGTTAAGTTGCACATATATTGTTTGCAACCTAAATATTGTGGTTTGATCTTTGTGGTGTAGTCTATGTGACTGTGGTGTTTGCAGTGTATGCTGTCGTGGTGATTTGGTTGGGACATATCTGCATATAGTACTCTTCCTTTTGAGCCAGTGTCCATTGTTTTTTACAGTTGTTTCAGATAAAGTGTTTAGCTGTTCTAAGGTTGATGGAAATTCTTGGTTGGGGCATACTTGTTCCCTTTATTGCCAGTTTATCAGCACTGTCATTCCCACTGATACCTGTTTGGCCTGGTATCCACTGCAGTGTAGTATTGATGCAGTAGGATCATTTTCTTGTTAAAAAAATAATAAACAAGCATCAGAACTAAACTAAGCGTTCATTTGGCACAACACAAAAATGTTCAAATACTTCAAATAAAAGCAACACCCATAGAATAATTTGCTTTACCTGTATCGGGGCGACCAGGTGTTCTCAATGGGGTACCAAGAATTGTGTTTGGTGTCTGAGCAACGTGACGGTGTGGAGTAACTCCGCTGAAATCGCTGTCATGAAGTGGTGTATTCAAACCACCTTTAAGTGGTGTGTCCACATTGGTCAGAGCCATAATATTCTGTGCCTCCTGGTCAAATAATATTAAAATTATCAATTGAGATAACTGCACCGATAAGAAAACATAATCATTAATGCAAGTGACAAATATAAATAAACAAATACTCAATCTCCACATTGAAGGCTAGCTGCAATAGACTTTCAACATCTAGTTTCTTGTTTTGGTGATGCATTCTCCTAGACTGTATCCTGTCAGTCTTATGGTGTTTTTCTCCAACTTGTATCTCTGCCTACTTCTTTCGTGCTACACCTCAACTCTAACAACAAATAATGCCATCAACAAGGTGTCATGTTTTTTAATATGTCCAAAAGTATTTTATTTGTTTAATTTTTAATTCTTTTAACAGTTTGTTTCATACGTAGTCATGTCAGAACCTTTTTATTTATTTTCTTATCTTTCTTCACTAAGTACTTCCCATAAATCAAGACGCTAGTTGTCAATATAATCTTCAAATAAAAGTGTATTTAAGAACAAACAAATTCTCAATATTTCCTCATACCTGTGTATTTATCTATAGGTCATGATGGCTAATGTCAATATGTGGTGTTTCTTACTGATGCAATGTCTGTCCCACAAGCCCTTGGCAGTGATAAACTGCAAGATGTGAATGAAGCCAAACGAGAAGTGAGTATCCAAAGAAAGGTACTACTACAGTGTATACCATCCCACAGTGACAGGAAAAAAGTATGTTGAGAAGAAACCTTCTACTCAGAAGGAGGTCTATGTGTGTATATAGAAAACAAATTTTGCTATTCTGCATGCACATAATAACCAGTACAGTGGAATCTCTATTGCGCATTCTTTTATAACAAATTTTTCTATATAACAACACTTTTTAAAATACATGATTATATTTATTCTTTATTGTTTGTACTGTATATAGTGAATTTCTGTTATTACATACATATTTTGCCAGTCTGAACCAAGTTGTTATAACGGGATTCCACTGTATCAATGTAATCACTATAATTCAATGGAACCTTTAGGCCTCTATAGGCGCCAATGAGTGTATACCCCATTGTGCCTATTGGCGCAAATCGGCTACATACGATATGGCCCAATTTCCGAGTACGGAACTTCATGAAGTAATGATCATGTGACGTATAAAACCCGCCAAACGAAGCTAGGAATATGTCACAGTTTAAAGGTCAAATTCCGTTACACATTACGATTGCAAGAAGAGAGAAAGCTGGCTGGTTTTGTCAATGAATTTCTAGAGCGACGTTGGCCATTTTCGGGCCATATTTTACTATCAAATTGAGTACCGCGTGGCATGGCTAAGTGATCGTGACTACATGTTTTAATTGTTGTTTTTTTGTGTTTAATATGTTGTTATTTGATAAGAATGTTTGTGTAGTCATTCAAAAACACAAAAATAATATGTATCATGGGTGCCACGTGTGTGCATAGACAATAATTACGATGTGTGTCAGGCTAGACCTAGTGTTGACCGGACGGACGTTATATGCGATTTCTTCACGTTTTATTAATTTTTTTTAGTTCATATTATATTAGTTTTGATATAAAACAATATATATACAATAAGTATAGGTATTTATGAGGATTTTATCAATGTTTCCACACATTGCTCAAGTATTAGGGCCTTTAAGAAGTTATATGTGCGATTTTGGATATGGCGTTTTGCGATTCTTTCTCGAATTTTCAGCTTGACAACTTTTATATCACACATACAACAAAAACAAAAATACGATTATATTCACCCCTTTATTTAGATGTGCAAAAATTATTTTGATATCTTTTATATCAAAAACATTATCACGTTTTCAAAACACCCACCATCAATAACGCAAATTTTCCAAAAAATAATTCAGGTCCAGGGGGTATTTTGCGTAATTTTAATTCAGGGCTCTAAAGGTTAATTGAGTACATATTGATCTAGAAGCTGTGTATCTGAGAACTGACCTGTAAGATTGAGTCTTGTACAGCAGGAGTTCGAGGTGTGCGTGTGTTCAAACTGACAGGTGTGACATTGTATTCCTGAAGTAATCCCTTTGAAGCTGAATCTTCTCTGCCAGCATCCTCTGCCTGCTGTCTTGCATACTCATTAGCTTGTCCAACTTTTATCACCTGCAAGGTAAGATATTATTTGTGTTACTTACAGGAAATATTTTGCCATCACTGATACCTTTATATTATAATTTAGTAGTATTAATTGTGTAACATATTTACAAGAGCATCAAAACTGCACTGTAAAAAACGATCATCATACCATCACTATGCTACCAATGTCAAACATGGACACCAACAACAGAATCCAAAAGAAAACTGGTTACAATAAAAATGACTTTACGTAAAATTATCAGAGTAACAATAAGAGACAGAATCAGATATGAAAACATTAGAAGACTAACAAACACAATGCCAATCATTGGATTATATCAGAAAACAACAGATTAAGTGGTTTTCACATGCTTCCAGTCTACCATCAAATAGTGCCCCTCAAAAAGCGTTCCTATACAAATATTGGTAACTCCTTCAATCCACCTTCTTCTTGGTCTTCCTCTGTATCTTGTTGCTTCCATTTTATTGAAATATGAAATCCACAGAACCTTATATGAAAGCGCCATATAATGAGCATAGAACCTTATATGAAAGATAGCCATATAATGAGCAAAGTGAAAGGTTTGTTAATGCCTTACTCCACAAGACATGGTGGTCAATGCCTGCTCCATTAAACTTTCCGTGTTTCTCAAACTCCCTATGACTATTAGGATGTAGTCTGGAGAACAGAATGCTATGTGTTATGGTTTAAGAGCTTATTTGTGATATATAGGTCTTTTGTCATGACACATCTGACTTCAGGGTCACTTTGATCTATGTCATGCAATACGTAACCCCCACCCTCAAACTTCCTCAGTCATCTCTTACAACATGCATGACAGATCACAGTGTTCTTATTATTTGCTCACCTTTCAGGCCTAGGAACACACGGGCAACATCAAAGTGGTGAAATTCTATTAAAAAATCTGCGAGTGTCTGACCAAGGAGTAGGTATAGAAAAACATGACACAACATGATGACAAATGCTGTACTGATGTACGATGTTATCTGGATGAACAAAAAAACAATGACCAGTGTATTCTCTAAACTGCATTTTGTTGGAGTTTGGTGATGAACTATAAATAATAAAAACAACAGCTCACAAACACATGCATATATCAAACAATGGTATTGAGTCAAAGGGCATGAGACATAGACCGCTGAATCAGCAATCAACCAAGAATAATGTGCATACAATACCTCTTCCAATTCCTCCTCAGAAATTTGTGGTGCTGGTAAAACAAGTTTGCTTCTTTTCTTTACTGGCTCTTGAAAACTATTTCAAAATAAAAATTAAATGTAAACAAAACATGCTTAAGATGACGTGTATTAGTTACAATTATCACTACATGAAAAAATATAGAGGCACTTAAAAGTTAAATTGTATGAAATGCAGGGATCAAAGTCTTAAGCAAATCATGTCATTCATTTTAGGTCATACCATATGATGTAAATATAAGTTTATTGCTGCTTTCTTATTGCTGCAAACATACCTTGCTGTTTGGTGTCATCTCTTATTTGCTTGTTTGACTTCTTCCCAGCCAATATTAAAGAGTCGTATTTTCAAATGAATTTAATTTCTTCTCCAGTGCTATTTTCAAGTTTCATAACTAATTGCAGAAATACAGTCCTGCTATTATATACATATATATAATATATTTTTAGTACCTGTATCACCCATGGCCTGGATTTCTAGTTCAAACAATTGGTCACTGTCTTCTTTCTAGGCACATCATAGGAGCAGACTAAAGAAAGTTGGAGAATAGGGTAATAACCTGCCACTTGTGAAAATATCATCATCACGTAGTGTCTGAATTTTGCACTTTTTTCTGCTATAAAATAATCTCCATTGATGAAGAGGTGCAGGATAGTGGACATGGTACCTTTGTCTTTTTGTGGCAGACTCCTAGGTGACGGGGAATGCTAATGCTATATCCCTGTGGATGGGTATTATATGGCTTTAACACTCAATCTGACAGAAGAATAGTGATGTAGGTGTAGACGTGTGTGCTGGATGTGGTAATCCAGGGATATCGGCACACTGGAATGATTTTCTTCGGGGATTAAACTATCAATCTATCTATTCACCAAGCCCTTTATTGCCTTTCATCATCAGGAGTAGAAGAGTTCTCTGGAGATGGCCCTCGTGTGTGCTGAGTATATTGTGGAATTTATCGCCTCTTTTATTTCGGTGGTCCATCATTTTCGAGGTCTGCCTTCGCTGTATCTGTGTAACATAGCATGCTGTGGTATGCTGTCTGCTGATGTGTACAAACCATTTGATCTGTTGGCTTTTAATATATTCCACGATTGGGGTGGTGACAGTTCTTTGTCTAATGTCCTCATTTCCCACTCTGTCTCAGCAATATTCCTAGGATTCCGCGTAAGCATGCTATTTCAGATGTCACTAGTTCACGTTTTTCTTGTGCTGTTGTTGTCCATGTTTGGCTTTGGTAGCACAGCGTTGGCATAATAATCGTTTTGAATAGTGTTATTTTGGTGTTTAAATCACCCTTATGCAACCATACCTTTGAGTCCAGGTGTAGCCTCAGTTACACAACTGAGAAGAACCTGCGCTTTTGTCAGAAAGGATACGGGCTGTCAGGAGCTACCTACTCACAGTTAAAGGAATTATTTCGCCATCTTTATAACTGTGTGGTGTAGAATTATAACACTTCCTTCTTTCACCTGCAATCACTCTAAAACACTAGTCTTTAATGTGTTTCTGTTTATAGAAAGATTACAATATCTATCTACACATCTCAACATAGTATAGAGGACATTTATATATCTGTACTGAGACTGATGAAACAGATATTTACTTTGTTGGCTCTGTCTAAAAACTGAGTCACCTGTGATCCAAATATTGTTTTGATGTCTGAAAGTAATACCTCAATATGACTTAAGTACAACTCTGGGAGCAATGACTTTCATGCAATCTCAGGATATAATGATCGATTTAATTCTGGTAGTCCAGACATGCATCTTTATCAGGCTTTATACAGTGAAGATCATGGTTTAGCAGTCCAGACATGCATCTTTATCAGGCTTTATACAGTGAAGATCATGGTTTAGGGTAGTCAGCAACACACCCAATGTCCACAGTGACCTCTTACAACATACATGGCAGGTGGCTGCTTTACTATCTTTTGAGCCATGGAAACATATGAACATGAAAAATTAAAAGCAAGAATTAACTATATCATGAGAAACTGAAAGAAAATGTACCAGTCAGTGGTATTACAAAGGTGCCACAGGTGTGTACTTACTTTCCCTGACCAGCAATTGCTCCAGGTAAATCATTCTCCTTTCGCTTTTTCTGCTTTTGTTTATCCTTTTTTCTCTCTTTCTGAAAACAGTAAGCACATTCAAACACTTTTAGAAAACAATAACACATTAACAAAACATTTTCAAAAACAGTAAACACATTACATAACAGTAATTACATTTAGAAAACAAATTTGTAAAAACAGTAAAAACATTTATAAAACCATAAACAAATTTAATTTTGTTTACTGACTTAATTTACATTACTATTATTAAATATTATCATTTCCATTATTTTAGCGTAATCTACAGTAATTAACACATTGAAGCCTTAAAAATCTCCTTCGAGCGAATCAGTATCCAAGAAGAATAGGCCTACACGAAGAATGACTTTCGAAAGCAAAATAAACAATGTGGCTTGGCTTCCTAACATTAATAGACAAAATAATAATGTACAGGTCTTTCAAATACTGCTGAAAAATCCAAGGAAAATAACTGTAGTAAAGTTATTACAAAATCATGATCGGAAAATATTACGTGAGACTGTTTACCATGACAACAAATGGTTAATTGGAATGTGACATACACTACCATTGGGTTTCTATTGAGAAAGAAAATATGTGATATAAGAGAAGCTGCATGTTAAATGAAACAAATATTGCCCATTAATTAGAAATGTAAAAATGTTTAATTAAAAGAAAACATATTGTACACTGACTAAACATTTTTAACAGAAAAATATTGCCCACTGATAAAAAATTTTCAAAGGAAACTGACAAGACACAAGAACAACTTGCCTCTTCTTTATCTCTGCGAAGCTCGCCATCAAGGTTCTGCTGTCGTAAACGTTTATAGTTTGGATTCAATGGATCATAGATTTCCTGAGATGTGTCATAAAAGCCAATAGATGGTTTCTTTTCAAAAGGTATCTCAGTATTGTAGTCAACGCCTCTCTTCCTTCTACGCTTCTGTTTCACACTGTCAATAGAGATATCTAAATAAATATTGTTTCACACTGTCAATAGAGAATTCTAAATAAATATTGTTTCAGACTCACTAGAGATACAGTGGAATTCCTTTATAGTTCATTCTTTTATAACAAATTTCCCATATAACAGCACTTTTTCACATTCTCATTTATAATTATTATATATTGTTTGTACTGTAAATAGCAAATTTCTGTTATTACATACATATTTTGTTGGTCTGGACCAAGTTGTTAAAATGGGATTCCACTGTGCAAGTATAATCAAATAAATGGTGAAAATAAAAGCAATATTGTCAAAATATGATGATTCCATGGTTACAACCTCTAGCATTAGATTGGAAATTGTGGCAATTATGCCAGCACCAAAATGGATTACTGACACAAAAACAACGAGAACTGTAGTAGTCACAGTCTGAGTCCATGCTTAGAAAGATTGAGAATGGGTGGCTCTAACGTGAGTGGATGGAGTACATTGAACTTTCTGATCTACAGAAAATATTGTGGAATTATTGTCCTGGACATGTGGAAGTCAGCGGCAATGAAAGCGTTAACACATTGGCTTCAAAAGCACCAACACTATGGGAATTAAGTATGGACAAGAATGACATGTGTCTCTACATGAACACTCTCTAAATGAGAACATGTTACTGGAGATAGGATATTGAATCATAAAATATGTGAAATTATCTAAGTGGTGAGAAGACTGAGGGGCGTCTAAAATTTGTGTAACCAGTGAGATACAGGAACCATCAGCATACATACTCTTCATCATGTACTTGAACAGTATGATTGAACACCTATAGGTTTGCTCAAGAGTGTATGAACATCGATTCATAAAACCAAAACTAATTTCGTTAAGTAAAATGTACCTCTTATGGTGAGGTACAACTGCAGATTTGCAAACCTTACAACTGCAGATTTGGTTACGTCAGAGTTTTTAACAATACAAAAATAGTGGAAGTTGCGGTTCTGGTAATCCAGTCACCATTGTCAATTTGAAAATAAATTTAAAGTTTACAGACTGCGTGCCAAGAATACAATATGAGATTAAACATATCAAAAACAGAAACTATGAAAATATGTAAAACAACAGCAAAGCTAAATGTGTATGTTAACGGCACAAAACTAAAACAGGCATGAGAATTTAAATTTCTAGGAAGCATTTTTACAGAAGACGGCAAAATTGATAGAGAAATTGAGATGCTGTGCCAAAAAGCAAACGCTGTAACATACCAACTGTCACTGTTGCTTAAAAACTCAGCAATCAACATGGTGACCACACAACAGATAATAAACATCATCTTTATTCCATCATAATCTTACCAGTACCAGGTATGGCCCTCCCCGACAAAAACATGCTTGAGAAAGATTACATGCAAGATGAAATGCCTGAGAAAGCCTATAAACATCACTAGGAGAGACCAAATGAGAAATGAAGACATCAGAAAGATAGTAAAGACCATATCATGTAAACAATATATAGAAAGACAGTAAATCAACTAGTTATGACACCTTATACAAATGGAACCACCATAACCAGCCATCCAGACCTATAACAGCAGAAAGAACAGCTACAAGACAAGAGGAAGACCAAGAACAAGATGGGAAGATTCAATCAGAGAGATTGTTAAGAATAATCAATATCTTCTGTGGGATACAGTTCTCATTCACTCTTCCCACATAATGCAACAACATTACTTCATGTTTGCATAGTTTGTGTTTTCTGAGAGGGCATCTGTGATGGCCAAGGAACCGGGATCAAATCCAGCGATACATATATATATATATATATAAAACCATGGCAAGCACAACAAAAATGACCAAAGACAGAAAACTTCAAATTCCCACGAAGTCTGATAGCATTTGTGGAAAAAAAACAACAGATAGATAGATTAAAAGTTAAGAATGTGGTCATATTTGAAATTATACTGAAATTTGACTATAGCCAATTTCTACTATCTGGCAACCATGTTCTGAAACAGTCAGAAGTACATACTAGTCTATTTGAACAATTGTGCTATGCCATGAAAAAAATTACAGGATAGGCAATTTGGCTAAATAGGCAGCAAAAAACATTGTGCAACCAGTAGCTAAGCATTTCATCCCCATAACTCAAGAATGTAGACTTAGTTTATCCTGACATATACCAGATACCTAACAGTAAAACTTGTTATAGACATAAATGAAATTACATAGAAACACTTACGCAATTCCTGCAGCTCTCAACTCTCTTCTTTTCTGCAGGGCAGCTAAACGTCTGAAAAAGGTGCAGTTAAAACTGATAGGTTAACTTCAAGTCATCAGTTGAGAAACTAGAATAATTATATTATTGAAAAAGTTTACATTGAGGGTTCTGAATACTTATGAAGGAAATCTTGTATGCAGAGGGGTGCTATCCATAGGGCATGTCTCATGCTAGTCTTCAAGCAATGTGTCCTATTTTCTGAAAGCATGTACCCAGCTGCTGACATCATGTCAATTCAACATGCATAATTTCATACTGAGTCTTGTTTCTTTAAAGTTGAACTTAAAATGATGATTATTCCTTCAGATTGTTGGGGAACATATTGCTTTCTTCAACTGCATGTTTTCTGGCATTCTCAGCTTATCCATGTTGGGAGTATACAAGGTTAGGAATCATCCCCTTATATGTATGAAACATGAATTATTGTAGTGGACAAGTGCCAGCCTCTTTTAGACGAGGATAAAAACATTGACAGACATACAGGTGTCAACTTCTTTGACAAAACCAGCAAGGATAATGCTGGGACATTGTCTTTTGACTGTCTGTATCATACAGGAATATGTGGAATGGAAAAAAAAATCTCCCTCCACAATGAATATCAGCAGCCAGAGCTGAACATGTTGACAATGCACACTGGGATTTGGATTACTTTCCAGGATGCACAACTTGGAGTTGATCTAGGTTCTTGATGTATGCATAGAATTACCTGGTTGGTTGCTGATCCAGTGGTCCATGCCCTTTGACCCAATGCTATTGTGTGATATATGCATGTGTTTCGAGCTGTTGTTTTGTTCCATATATCTGGCCCTCTACAACCCATGGTGAAAATAAAGTAATGTAAAAAAATGTGCTATATAAAATTCAAAAATAGTATAATAATCATATTAGATTAATAGGAAATACAATACTAATACAATACCTTGCTTCTTCCAACTGTTTCTCTCTAGCTTTTCTTTTTGCCTTCTTGCCTTGTGTGTTGGCCAGCCTGGCTCTGGCTTCAGACAACATCTCAAGTTCTACAAAATAAAACAGTTATCAAATTACAGTATTCTATTCTCACTCGATAACAGAAATGGATAACAGACAAGAATGTCAATTTTTTTTACTGCCATTAAAATGCAGATACCAAATCATGTGCAAATGAATAATATATAATATAGTAACATAGAGGATTTATTAATAAAGAAAAATCATGCAGCAAACAGAATTTGAACCTGGTTTGCTCAGGAGGCACCCACTCGCCTATAAACTTGAGTCAATATGTTTTGGTTTTTGACCACACTGCACCCCAAAGGTTGTAGTCAGGAGACGGTGTGTGGTTGGATATGAAGAATGCTTTGACTCAAGTTGAGAGGTGATTGGGTGCCACCTGATCAAACCTGGTTCAAATCCTGTTTGCTGCATGATTTTTCTTTATCCAAAATCATGCTAACCTTGACGATATACATTTACGTTTTGTCTTGTTCAGCGACAAATCCAGCTGGTAACATTACCTTGTTGTCAAAATGTGCTGTAAAGAAAATGGATTTGTTGGTTCATGAAATATCACATCTTTGGTGCAAACTAGCATGACAGTGTACTTGGAACAACTCTTGGAAAAAAATAATTCTGATACTTCTGAAGTGCTGCAATCAGGTTTCAGAGAGTTATTTTATGTCAATCTAAAACATCTGAATTGTATTTCTATTTCAAAAGTGGACACAGATCCTTTGAAGATGATCCCTGTAAAGGCAGAACACACACATCCCACACTGATGAGATGATAGCACTTATACAAGAAATCATACACTTTGATAGATGCCTATCAGAGAAGCCACTGAGGATATTGGGATATCAATCAGTATATGCCATAAAAGCACAAGTAAAGATTTATACACGAGTCATTGCCCTGAAATGTTGCATGCAGGCAATTGAAATGTGTTTATCATCATGGCTTTACACAGCTCTCTATTTCCAATATTATGTATAAGTTGTTAAACTGTTTAATATTTTCTCATGTTGTCACCCTGTCTATGTTGCCTTCAATCTTGCCTGTTGTGACTATGTTCTCCAAACCTGCCTGTCTCATAATGTGGTCAAAAAATTTGTTGTTTTCCTATATTATTGATTAAGATCCATCTCACATATGACTCAACACCTCCACTTTAGTTTTCCTAGCAGTCCATAGTATGCTCAGCATTCTTCTGTAGAACTATATCTCTACTGCCTCTGATTGTCCACCTTTCTGTTTGTTTATTTTGAAATACTTGCATCCATATATTAGTATAGGAATTATATAGCACTGCAGAACTCTCTTCCTCACCTCTAATGACAAGGTCATATAACACAAAATATTTTTCATCTTTCTGAATGTTGTTTTTGTCTGCCCCATTCTGCTTCTTATTTCTGTTGAACTTATTCTATCTGCTGTAATCGTTGTACCTAAATACTTGAATTAATGGACCTGTTTTAATACTATACCATTCACTTTGATCTTGCAATCTGTAGTATTTTGTTTCTTTCAAATAACCATTACTTCTGTTTTCTTGATATTTAGAATGAGGCCTTTCTCTTTATTTTCTGTGACTACAACATTAATTAAATCTTGAATGTCTAACTGGTTGGTACTGATCCAATGGTCCATGCCCTTTGACCCAATGCCATTAAATTGCTTGGAAGTAAAGGTTTTCCTCACTTTTAGCAATCAGAACAGTGTCATCCACATATCTCAAATTATTAATGTTATTTATGATATTTCTGAGATATCAACTATTGCACACATTATGTTGTCAATGAGAATAGGTCTGGTGAAAGTACACATCCCTTTCTAAATACTTGTTTTATTTGTTGGAAGGGGCCAAATGGGATGAGATGGTCGGAAATATCAAAGAACTTTATGACTGATGACAATAGACCAGAGATAAACATATAAGATAACGGCGAGGGTCCATCAATACTCGCAGCAAAAGAAAGGGAGGCTCTAAGGAACATGAAATATGACAACACTCCAGGACCAGACAATATCACATTAGAGGAATTAGTCGATTTAGATGACTTTGGAATAGATATAATTACCAAACTGCTGAATGACGTATATAATAGCAGACACATACTTAATGAGATCCCTATTTATAGTCTTACCAAAGTAACCAGGTACCACTGAATGTGAAGAACACTGTACAATCGGCCTCATAAGCCAAAGAACAAAAATACATCTCAGAATCACCATGAAGAGAGTGAGAAACAAAATAAAAACAGAAAGTCCAGAACAATGTGGCTTCGTAGAAGGCAAATGTACCAACAATGCTATATATATTGTGAGAATAATAATGGAGGGCTATATAGGTAAAAAATTAAACTGTACATCATGAAAGCACATGTACACAGGTCTGTCACCATGAGAGCATTTCTGATGAAATATTCCTCCCACAACTTTTATACTCACCGTATCTTGTTTTGCATTACTATTCTCTTGTTCCAACAACATATAGAACAATAAAAGATCACCAGTTTCATAAAATTCGGGACATTCAAATCAGCATAATGAGACAAATGAGGGCTATTCTGAAAATTGCCTACCAGAGATTCTTCATTCAGTGGCAGTAGCATTGGAATCTATCTATCTATATCTATAAATCCATAACCCATCAGGGTCGTAGGGGTACCACATTGGATGATTCAACAGACAGGAGTTCATCAGATATTTCTTATTTCTATCTTCAACAATGTGAATGAGCGAGGAAAAATCTTGTCCTGTCCAGTCCTTGATGTCTGTCCATACTTGTATTTGTCCTCCTCTGTTTCTTCCACCTCGACAGTTCCCTGCAATATTGTTTTTGACAAGGAATCATGTCTGCATACATGTCTAAACCAAGAAAATTTTCGTCATTTCACTATTGAAAGCAATGGTTCTTGTGAACTTGTACACATCTCTATTTTATTTCTTAAGCACACATTTGTCTTATACTCTCTATAGGAGATTCATAGAATTCATCTTAACATTTATATTCGAAGGCATGTAATCGTCTCTCAATGTCCGCAGTGGAATAAACGTAAATCGTCCTGCTGACTGCATTCTGCTAAATTGCAGGATTATTATAATGAACACAGAAAAGTATACAATCACATGAGAACTACATTGAAGGAGATAGAGCTAACTAGTCTGTAAGTCTTTCCTCCCATAAAAAATATGTCCCATAACACAGTGAACAGCCCTCATACTCAAATTACAAGGATAAAGACACATAATTATACCAGAATGCATGCAGATAGAGAACACACTACAATGTAATATTTCATAAAATATGTGACACAAAATCATATTTCTGTTATAAAATGTCACAAATTACCATCTTCGTCCATATCCACTGGATCTGGTCTGGCTGGTTTGGTTTCTGGATTAGGATCAATTTCACCTGGCTTGAGTTTTCTTGGGTCATCCTCATTATCTGCTTCTCTGTTCTGTGCCTTGTCCCTGGTACAATCCAATATTTCAATATTGTAGATTTCATATTTAAATTGACCAACTCATCCTCTGGTTTATATAGTGAAATCTATATTTGCAGTAAAACTTTCATATAGATATATTAACCTTTAGTGCGCTATGGGTGAAATTATTTCCCAAAAATAGTCCTCTTATTTAACACTACAGGTTAATTTATTCGCAAATTGCTCTTACCATTTTTGATGAAATTAAAATTATACAAATGGCAATGTGATGTGACCAGAACCTGTGAATCACTGTTGCAGTTGTATTGAACTTCTGCTTACTGGCATGATACGAGACATAGGGGACTTTTATTGTATAATAAATTATAAAAATTGGGAAACACCCAGTGTGAAATCCATCGCGGGTTACAATGGCCAGCCGTCAATATGTATAATTAATGTACAATCACTATGGATATAGTGATTATAGACCTATATATCAGTAGAAATAGGCCTAGTATCATGTTGGTTTCGCTATAAGGCATTGAACAATTATGGAACTAACATAGTTACATATTTTACAGAACAAGACTAGGTCTATGTTTTTTTACTTGGTAAGTTACTTTTATTTATTGTATTTTAGTTATATTTAGTTCCCCAGAGATATTATGTTACTTTTTTCTGGAAACTACACAAATAAAATAGAATTATGTGTTACAAAGTGTAAAACCTATGTTTTCAGGGTTGTCGTATCAGAAAATAAATACAGGTGTGCAATTTTCAGAAACCATTTTTGTGATATGATGTTATGTTTTTCCATTTTACAAACTTCTCACATATCTTGTATCATATGTACACAAACAAAACTTAGATCAATATATGCAGTATTTAATTCGTTTTAGGTGTGCAAAACATATTTTAATATCTCTAATAGCAAAAGTTATTGCATGTTCCAAACATTCACCAAAAATAACTAAAATTTTCAAAAAAGAATCAGGGTGAGTTGCATAGATAGCAAAATTTTAATCCATCTTGCTAAAGTTGAAGTAATTATAACTAACAGCTTGATATTTCAACAAATTGATATTTAAACAAACTGATTCAACTCAAAATTGCTATAATAAATACTTAAGACTTGACATTTTCCCTGTTCCGATATACAGAACAGCAGTCAGTCTGCAAGAGTGTCACTCAGTGTATGTAACTCTACAGTTTAAATTATAATTCCTGTTGTATCTCAGAAGATAATGCATGTGAGAGAGAAACCAAGAGTGAGACAAAAAAGGGGAGACATAAAGAATGTGAAAGAAAGAGAAAACAAAAGTGAGACAGAGAGATAAAAAGAGAGAAGGGAGAACAGACAGAAAGAAGAAAAGTAAGAATACCCCATTTTAGAGCTATCAATTATGGATTTCACCTACAGCAAGTATTCATAATGCTCCAGGCACTGAGCCGCAGTTCTCCCAATGATAGGGGCAATAGTCCTCCACTGTGTTGGCATAAGTTTTGCCAAATGCAACAACTTTTCCTCTTCTTCTCTGCTCCATTCTGTCTTCTTGATACTTGGATCCAGCCATTCATACCTAAATAAAATAAAATAAACATGTGAAATATGTACAATAGCAACAAGTTGCCTGTGTGGTGCCAGAGCCTGAAAGGGAAACAAAGAATAGTAATACTATTTACCTTCCATTCATGTCACAAGAGGTGACTAAGAATATTATGAGATGGAGTTGACTGTCCTATTCCATATAGGATCAAAGTGACCCACCTTCTTTGTTGAAGTCAGATGTGTCAGGCTGAAAGACGTAGATATTACAGCTAATCTGTAAACCATGACAAAACACATTCTGTTTTCTGAAGTACATCCTTTTAATTTGAAGGAGTTTGAGAACAAGCACAGAAGAAGTATAGCATCAAGAAACGTTAAAAATAATTTGATACGCAAGAAAAGGACAACCAGGAGAAAATCAACAGATAAGTGAGACAATGAAGTCAAACTACCCCTTCCATTGTGTTCATTTTCAAACTCTTGCTTGTTAGCAAGATGAGGTTAGAAAACCAAATGTGTTGTTTCATGGTTTACAGCTTTGCTGCAATATCTGCACAATTTGTCCTGACACATCAGACTTAAGCATGACTTCTGGGTCATTTTGACCCTCTAAAAGATGAGACAGTCAATCCACCCCCAAAACCTGCTTAGTTGTAACTTATTTAATGCACGTCAGGTCACAGGAAAGCTATCCTTCACAACGTTTAGCTCCCGGCACCTTCTCTTAGTCAGTTCATATGACATGCATGGCAGATCAGTGTTAATATTCTCTGTTCTCCTCTTGGGACCTGGTAACACACTGTTGTATGACCTTGCACACACTCCAAGCCGGCAAGCACAGGTTCTCCAGAGTTATAAATGTGTGACTATAGTCGAGTTTCTAAGCAAACAGATAGATAAACACAGGGAAAAAAATCCTGATTGTATTAATAAAAACTAATTGAAACATGCCATGCTTGAGAGATGTCTTCCAGTAGTCCTTGAAATATTTCTTCTGGCTTCCGCTTTAACACTACCTGCACACAGTTCTCCATAAAATAAGTACCGGTATCATGAGGAATAGAACGATGTGACCAGCCCAACGAAGTTGAGTTCTGGTCAACAAGTTCTTAGATGCTTTACATTTATTTTTTTTTAGAATCTCTGTGTCAAGTGTGTGATCCTGTCACAGTGGACCAAGATGTTTATTCAGGCATCACAGTTGAACATAGTTAACGCTGCCTCACGTATAAAACACACTGAATGCAGCTGGTGAAGAAACTGGAAGACAATCCATTACAATAATCATATTTGCATGCAGAAACGTTAGGTAAGTATGGCATATGGCCAAGAGGTTAGAGAATTGGTCTCACAACAGTGAGGTCTAGGTTTCAACTCCTGGTATAGACTGGGATTGCAGTAGCATAAATTTAAAAATTCAACCTGTACATGACGTGGTAACAGCAAGAGCATGTGGCCTGTATCACACAGCTATACATACCACCTCCTGCAATGTCCTAATGGGAAACATGAAGTGTTTGACAGCTTTATTTATAGTTAGGTAAAGACAATTAGTAACCATCTGTCTGCTTCAATCCCAAGGAATTAGAAGCTCTTGCTTTCTTATGTGCAGTAGCTTGGTTTGTCTAGAACTTTCATACCTACATGACTCCAACTCCTCTTTTTTCTATTTTTGTTCTCAAACTCCTGCAGATTAGCAGGATGTAGTCCAGAGAATGAAACGTGAATTGTCATAGTTTACAGCTTAGCTGCAATATCTGTGATTTCTGGCCTGTTACATATGACTTTAGCTTGGCTTCTGGGTCACTGCTCTAATGGGATTAAACAGCCAACTGCACTGCATAACCCTCTTACGACATGCATGGAAGGTAAACAATGTTGCTATTCTTTGCTCCCCTTTTGGGCCGGTAACACACAAGACACTAACTCTATGCTATAAAAGGAATCCTCCAGCTCAGAAAAGTGCCTCATTCTCTATATACAATTATTTCCAAAAATGTAAATTAACCTATACATTCTAATTAAAACAATGATACACGAGAGACAAACTATACAAAAAAAATGAAGACATATACCTACCATCTAGCTTTACATTGCTTGGCTGACTTCCTATGTAATAATGAAGCAATTCGTGCCCATTGGTTCTTGCCATATTTCATAACAGCCGCTTTAAGAATTTCATCCTGATAATAAATATACATACTCTGTGTAAATGTGTACCAGAATAAATTTTACATCTGTAAAATGAAAGACATTTTATTGTGCTACATGAATGTCATATATTTCAATGACTCTCTCAAGGTATCTAGAAAGAGATCAACATTGACATCACCTGATAATCTGTAGGTTAGAATAGCCAAATGTGACGTAGCAGCACCAGCAACGGTGCCTGCTTCACAAAGAAGCATACAATTTCAGAGGCACATAGAAAAATGAGTTACCCAAAAAGACAGAAAAAGAATACACAGATGTCCAACTTTGACTATACACATTTCAAATGTGGCAGAGTATTTTATGCAAGAATTAGACTTTTTAGTAAACCTTGCACACACCAAGAGATGCAAGAACGCAAGTGTAGCATAAAGTTGATAGCAATATAGACTTCTTCTGAAAGACACAAACATTGCAGCCAAGGTGCAAGCAACAATATGTATTCTGGTTTCTGGAAAACATAGGCCTACTGCTGAGTGTGGAAGGAAGGTAGCAATATATCAACTTACTATTCATACTTCATTTCCCTCCAATCTCTCCAAGTAGGAGGGTACAATTCCCAGGGATGCCACAAACAAAATTTGTTTATGTAATTGATGCTTGATCCATGGCTTGCCAAGAACAACAATGTCTACTAGTTGTATTGCTGAACACTGGCCAACCATCTGCTAAGCAAATCTGAACTCCTAAAGTAATGCCCTAGGACAAGAGTGTAGTATAAAGTATAATAAAGTATTGTATTGCAGTTGGTTCAGCAAATCACTATAATTGTCCTGACCAAGTCAATGTCCAGTACCAGATGATGTCAGAATTATGCTTCTCACTCCAAGACCAGATAAATGGAATATATGGAACAAAACAACAGGTAACAAACACATGCATATATCACACAAAGGCACTGGATGATTGGGTCAGAAGGCATATGCCCACGGAAAGCTGTATCATGAGCAACCAACCAACGTGACCATCTTACACTAGAGCAATACTTATAGTAGTATTCATACTATCACTCTGCCACTACTACTATATAGCCCACTTAGTATATTAGTGTAAGAGTTCTGTTATCTAATATTATAGGTTCCATGTAATTAACTTTTTGTAAAATTATGGCCTAAGGCATAAAAATTCATAAATGTTCTCAGAACTGACCTTAGGTCTAGGCCTAAGGACCTAGTATCCATTGAATTACATATTTCAAGACCTATGATACGGATGCCTATCCAGTTATGTTAATAAGCCTACAAAACCATTTTCAAAATTTATTCCAAATGTCTATTGTAAATATTTTAAAATACTATTCTTATAATTCTACATTTAGATTACAAGACTATACTATTTATACTATTTCAATAATTTCCTGCCATGATATGGCCAATTCAATTGAGTCTGAAAATGTGATTGATAATGACAACTTAATGTTAGTCGACTAGGCCCAAGTCAGTGTTCGTTTAGTGTTCTTCTAACTGTTCATTCCATTGGTAAATTCGTTATGTATCCTATTCAGGACATAACCATCAACCCAGTATTTTTTGGCTGTAGTCATTTTTTTTCTATGACTAGTGTTTAGTGTTCTATTATAAATTATCAATCAATCAATAAAACCGTTATCCTTCAGGGTCGTAGGGGTACCACATTGGATGCCTCAGCACACAGAGCCCTCCAGCGAATTCTATCCTCAGCGATGCGGATGAGTGTGAAAATATCTTGCCCTGTCCATTCCTTGATGTTGTCTGTCCATGCCTTTATTTGTCCTCCTCTGCTTCTTCCACCCTCGACAGTTCCCTGCAGTATTGTATTTTATAAGGAATCGTTCCTGCATACATGTCCGAACAATGCTAGTTTTCGTCGATTCACTATTATAAATTATATAACATTTTAAATATTTAGATCAATAGATAATAGACTATCAATGAAAATCATTCTTACAGATGACGGGAATTTAACCAGGTCCGTTCTAGCAGCACCAAATCGCTTCGCAACACAAGTAAACAGATTTTCCATACTTGACCAACCACATCCCCAAAAACAAGATGTGATCTCATCAAGACATTCAACATGTGTACTCAAGTCACTGAGAACGGACCAATCGAGACAAGGACTATTACAACAACTAACATCCTGTAAAAGCATTGAAGTATCAGCGCTTGTTTATTTTAGGTAACCGCTATGGCATTTGGCTTATTTCCACGGTATTCCCCAACCTTTGCACGGGTTGTAACGTTACGGTTCGTGCTGAAATTTGTGCTTGCAAGGGTTGTGACATCACGGTTTGCACGCAAATTTGCTGGAATCGAGAATGGTCAAGGGTTGTGGCATCACGGTAAATGCTGAGTTGGGAGGAAGTTTTGATTTTTAAAAATAAGATTATCCGTCAAGATAAAAAAAGGGGGAAAATGTGTGTCCTTGCGCAAAAAAAAAACCAGGGAGATTGTAGTGGGCATTGGATAGACGATTTAGTTTTTAGAGAACACGCTCAGAGATTTAAATACAGTTGAGTGGATAAAAGTTATTTCATATTTGGAAATAAGTGTGTTCTAGACTGATGCATGCATGTAGTTTAATATGTAGCTATTATGTGTGCCCATCTTGTGGCGAATATATGCAATTATTACCGAAATTGTGATAACAGAAGCTAGCAGAATTGATGGATACATGTGGCATTCAATGAATGAGGTGTTTCATTTAATTAACATTATGTTTACATTTTTGAACTAGCTGACTATGGAAATTGCTGATTTCCGTGTAAAACTAATCAATCTGGAAGAACAAAGACACGCCACGTGCCACAACCTTCGTTTGTGTCGATGGTGTGACGTTATGGATTGCTAAAATTTTGGGTTAAACTACGGATCAACTCTTCACTATGTTATAAATAGCACACACTGTTTACATTTTTAACTAGAAGACGTCACGGATTTCCGTGTAACACCAATGAAATTAATGGATGCCGCATAAAATTAATAGATGCCGTGACATCACATCTCCCGACGCAAACGATATCAACCCCATTTATAATTATAACTAATTCATTTTAAAATTTATATTGATCCTAACCCTTACCCCCTCCCTAATATAAATGCTAATGCCAAATAAGTATTGTTTCAAATAACATACATTAATTTTAATTAAAACTTCTGCAATCATACTGCTAAGGTTAGGTAACACCTCGAAACTAGAACAAAAGTCACAGTGAAGAGTTGATCCGTAGTTGTGCCCAATTTTGATTGACTTTGTGTGGAAATCCGTGATGTCTGCTACTTCAAAATGTAAACAGTCATGTAAATGTGTGCTATTTATAGTGTTATTCAAGTGGTTACTAAAAGTGAATTTTTACCGAAGTATCCCCAGAAACACAGGTAAGCCGAAACACAAACATTGAACAGGTATGACTAGACATTTAAAACATTGACACATCAATGACTAGACTTCAATTCAAATTCCATCATTTTATGTCTTATGGTAATTCAGTCTGAAAAATAGATTGTCAGACCGGCTCATCTGCTAATTAGGTAGCTGCTGTTATTTTTGACCTAGTTTGGTGGTGTTTCCCAACCGTCGTCTGACCTAGGTTGTATGACCCAATGTTCGCGCGGGGTTTGTCTTTTCACAGTTCGCGCGATATTGGAAGCATCAAGAATGTGAGAGTAGTTGTGACGTCAGGGTTTGGCGCGGAAATTGCATGGAAAAATAGGAATTAAAGGAATTAAATAAACGGTGGACGGTAAAAGTTGGGTTAGATGGTTAGGATAGTTGGGTATGTTGTATACGGCGGTTAGGTAAGAAAGAAAAAAAAGAAAAAAGGAGGGTTAAGGGGGCAAAGCCCCACCCCCTTATATTACATTCAACCATATAATTCATTTCTGTAACAATTAGAAGAAAACAACGGGGGCTTTACTTCAGAAAAAGGGGGGACTACATCACCCAAAAAAAACGGAGGGGCCTTTTAGAAAATAGCCTGCGCGCTCATTAGTAAAATACTGTAGTGCACATAGAACAGTGTAAATGACGAGTTACGATCTGACATATTTCATAAATTTACGTAGTAGTGAAATAAATGCATATTTGGATTGCTTTATTCGTGAAGGTTTGGTATGTAACTATTATGTGCCCGTCGGGTGGCAGATATATGAAAGTGATAGAAATTGATAGCAGAATTGATGGGATTCAATGGTTACAACAGATTTGGCAGAAGTCGGCAGATATTTTCTACGAGTTCTTGTGTGTAATAAAGCTGGATTTATCCACCAAGCCAAATGAGGTACGTATTTAATGTAATTAACAATGTTTATATTTTGAACTAGCCGTCTATGGATTTCGCCGTATTCCGCGAAAAGCAAATGAAATGGATGGATATATTATGTCATTCATATAGCCACATCGTGCGCAAAAATTCTCCTTTTTGCTTCTGTTGTGTTACGTCACGGCATCCATTAATTTCATTGGCAGTGCGCGAAAATCCATGACGTCGGGTAGTCCGGAATATAAACATTGTTCTATTTTTATAGCACAGCAGCTACTCAAACAGCATTTTACCGTTAGACCTAGGCCAATAATATAATAAATTGTAGCTAGCTTGTAGCATCTCTGTCTAAGTCTACTACAACTACAACTTCAGAACTGATTAGGGCATAGGCTCATAGAGATAGAATGAATCAATTTAAATCACATCACAAAATAAAAATCCAGTGTCCGTGGCGTACATTCAATTAATGAATTAACCATTGCATTTTCAATTCAAACCTTTAATCTTTCAACATGCTTCTTGAACCTTACCTCTGTGTTCCTCCAGACACCACCTTTAATCATAATACGTGGCATCGTATATGTTTGTTTTTAAACGCCGCTGCGTTTATGCTTGTCACAAAATCAGAAAATAAGTAGGCCCTATAATTGCAGTTAAAGTCTGTTCGTTTCTGCAAACCGGAAATGAACTAAACTTTACCATCTAACGATCTTCGTTTACATAAGAGTTTAACATTAATTGTGTCGCTAGCTAGCTCTGTACTGCAATTGCAATATAGGCCTTTCCGTCTGTCCTGAGCGACAATGAATGCTACATGCGTGTTCAACTGTCGTATATGCTATAACTTAACACAGATAGTTCTCAATTCTCATTAATTAGTTTTGGTAGCACATCTGATCTCTCGTGTCTGACGGTGTAGCCACGCGGAAGATAACATTTAGTACTAGGAACTTGTCAAAAGCTGACAAAAAATCTTCCCTCCTTAGCAATTTTTCAAAGAAACGGTCATCCAAGTTGTCATCAAAACCATGAACTGACATATGAAAACGCATGAATAACCTTATAATTAGGTAACCCCACCCACCCCCTTTTTTAAAGAGATCATATCTACCGCTCTGTTCTTAAGCGAGGCACGCATTTTTCAACCATGACATCTCGTTAAGTTTGATTAAATCAGAGCTGTCGATATACAAAAGAATGGAGATTGTTGTTCAGGAGAAATAGTCATCCATCGCAGACGATCATGACATTTGACTCAGCTATGTATTGTAGCATCTCTGTTATGTGTGAGTAGAAATTCTTGAGACCAACGGGAATTGAACTAATCCGTCCTAATGGCACCGAATCACCTGGCAACTAGAGTAAACAGGTTTTTCCGTTGACTATAACCGCATCTCCCACACACAAAAATTAATAAATGCGATTTTTCAAGACATTTAAACTGTGTACTCAAGTCACTGAGAACGGACCAACCGAGACAATAACTACTACAACAACCACCACGAACAAATTTTGAAGTATCCACAGTAACAACAAACATATAATATTAAATCCGTTTACTCTAGTTGCCAGGCGATTCGGTGCCGTTATAATGGATTGGTTCAATTCTCGTCGGTCTCAAGAATTTTTAACTTATCTTCTTGCTTCCTACCTGAATTTACTTGTGTTGGTAGATGGCTATAACGTTATATTCTGGCATATGATCCCGTCACATGCGGGGCACATATAGTAAGACTTGGACTTAGACCCTATGTGTATTTGTTGTTCTAACCTTTCAAACAGAGCGTTATCTATGTGTCTCTTAAGTTGGTGCTTCTTAACATTGTTAGCGCCTTTGCTGGTATTGCTGCTTTTAGCAATTATCGGAAGTGGATTCCCAGAAGTTGACTTCGATGCTGAAGCAGCTCTTTATAGACATTCTTAGTAATTAAATCTTTAATTAAGTCCACTAGCCAGTCGTTTTCAATTAAAGAGCGCAACAATTGTATTGGTATGTACTTCTCATGCATATGTCCGGTCCATCTCAGTTGAACATACTTCGGCATTCAGGACTATATTGATGCTTAGTGTATTGGCCCCAGTGTGGACTTCAATGCCATCATCATATGACATATTCTTTCCAAAGCGTTGTCTTCCTTATGGATTCATTGAACACTCCGAGATTCTGGGTGAGTTGACCTGCCGCAGCTAGAGACATGTTTAAGCAATCTGATATATCACTGTACTATCGTCGTCTTGTGCGTCCTCTTCCCATGTTTCCGCTAACTCCTACCTCCGCTAATAATATTCCGATGCTGTTGTCTCTCTATATGACCACAAAAACAACACAGCTTTCTTGTTAAGATGTTGTCAATGAGCCAACCCTCTTCGACGTTTATTGATCTTAATATTTTTTTTATTTTTTTTAGCTGTCCATGGTACACATATAATTCTTCTGTATCATCTCATTTCGAAAGCAGCGATTCTCTCTGATATTGTTTTATTTGATGTCCCTGTCTCACTACCATATATTGCCACTGGAAATACGCATGTTCTGATCATACATAGTTTGACTATCGTGCTGGTACCGTGTCAAAGATTTTGTACTTGTGCAAGTTTCAATGTCGCCATTGCAATTCTTCTCTTGATTTCGATAGCGCCATCTCCTGGGCTATTTATGTTCCTGCACAAATACTGGAAATGTGTAAGTACTCTAGTTTTAAATTATCAATTATTATCTTAAACAGGTTTTAATACCAGATACTTTATATGTTACCCGTGTGTTCGGGGACCGAAAGGAAAGCAAATAATAGCAATACTACTACCTGCCAGTCGTGGCGTAAGATGCGACTAAGGAGGTTTTGGGAGAGTGGAGTTTGTTATCCCATTAGGGTCAAATCGACTCATAGGCCTTGTTGAGGTCGGATAAGTTAACCCGAAAGGCGCATATATCATGGCTAAGCTGTAAAGCAAGATATAATGCAGTCTGGTCTCATGATTAAAATATAATTGGTAGCATATCCTATATAAATAACCAAATGGTCGGAGGGTGTCCGACAAAGTGGAGGGTGCCGCAGTAACCGAACGAACTAATTGTATGTTGTTTTATATATACTTTTTTATTGTATGTTTTTTTATATATACTTTTTAATATATTTTATTCATAGGCAAGGTAAGTGTTTTTGGTAACCAGTTTAATTCATTTTGCTTTACTAGCATATCCTATACAGGTTGTAGCCATTAATTCAGCATTTTTGGGTTGTACCTTTTTTTGTCGTATAGTAGTTTGTCATTAATTTCTGAACGGTCCGAATGCACAATTGCCTGAGGCGGGTTTCGAACTCGGTACATTGGCCGTCACAGACGCGCTTGTGACTACTTTCTGCTAATCTGCAGAAGTATGCGCATGAAGGAATAATAATAAGAAAACACTTTATCCTGTTACTTCCGGTCAGAAGGACGAGTGAGAATGTATGTGTTTTCCTCGGTGTCAGTTTAAATCGGAAGTTCATCCTGAAAGCAATGGCAAACTACATAATATAGTGCCACGAACTTTTCTATGGATGTGGTGAATAATTCGTATTGGAATTAGCGAGTATTGCTATCAGTATTACCATAATGTCAGATCACAATCTAGCAAAGCGGGTTGCAACCAGCAAAATCAGCCATGACAATAGTAGTAGTACAACAAGTAGCATAGTAGTGAAGCCTGATTTCAGACCCATACGTATAGGAGGGCTGCAGATACCAGAAATTAGACATGCAGACGCCCGTGTGTTGCCGAGGCCCGAAAGGGGAGCAAAGAATAGCAACAATGTTTACATTCAATGCATGTCGTAAAAGGCGACTACGGAAGTTATGGGATGGAGTTGGCTGTCCCATCCCATATAGGGTCAGTGGCCCAAAGCCATGCTGAAGTCGGATGTGTCAGGCCGAAAGGCGCAGATACTGCAGTAATGCTGTAAACCAAGACACAATGCATTCCATTCTCCGGACTACATTCTGCTAATCTGCAGGAGTTTGAGAACGAACGCAGAAGAAGAAGACATGCAGACGACACAGTGCTATTAACAACAAACGAACATGACCTACTAAACATAATTAAGTCAACCCAAAAAACAGGGAACAGCAAAACTTGTTCTTAGATATGAACAAGACAAAAAGAATGACAACTGACAAAACTAAATCAAGACCCAACATTAATATTGAGAACTGCAATTTAGAAGAAGTGACACATTTTGATTATTTGGAAACTAATATAAACAATGCGGTTGACTGAGCAGTTGAGATTTACAAATGTTAACATAACCTTAACAACATTATATTTTCAAAATGTTAACATAACATTATGATAACATTATCTTTTTTTCAAATGTTAATATAATCGTTACAACATTATCTGTTTCAAATGTTAACATAACATCATGGGATTAGTGTTTGCTTTCTACTTTAACCAGATCCAAACATACATCTTCGGTAAAAGGTGGTTATCTAAACAAAAAAAGCTACTTATATTGTTTTTGTGTAGCTTTTTAATGATCTTTGTGACGCATGACAGAGAAGTTAGAGCGGTGTTCTCACAACCGGTGATGTTCAAAATCTTTCCCTGTAAATGACGTGGAGACAGCATGGGCATGCGAACTTTATTACACAAGCCACGTGAGGCCTCCCTTTAGCTCCCTAACGGAAAATTCAGTATAACAGTTTTAAAAATATGTTCTCGCTTACTAATACTAAATATCTTGCTATAATTTCCTATGGGAGGTGTTTGTTCAACACCCTTCATGGCCGTAGATATGATTACCTTAGGGATGGGGTTTTACCTAAATAGAAGGTATTAGTGGGATTTTGTGGGTGTAAGTTTCACTACATAAAGGAGAATTTAAAGATTGTGTGTAAAAATCGCCAAGTGAGTGGTTTTTACCGACCTTTTAGTTAAGTTCATAGTACTAAATGATGTTCATATTTGCTAAGGAGGGGGTTTACCACCCCAAACCCTCTCCTTATCTACGGGCTTGCCCTATCTACTTTAAGAACTTGATTTCAATTAAGCGGCATTGGTTCTATATAGTTCCCTTGTCCTGTGTATGACATCAAGTTCGCATAATGTCAAGGATACCCCAACATAAATGAAAAATTGGGGTTGTGGCGTGACCTTCGATAGTACTATAAGACCTGTGCACAGTAAACGTAAACATGACCTGAAAGGCCCATTTTGATTATTTCCGTGATTTTTGTTTTTCAGTCTTGACTATTTTTGGAATGCGAATCCAAGTATATAAATAGTAACCAACAAAAAATTACAATAATAAAGAACGTAACGAATGAAGTCCTAATTAATTTTGGACAGAGGTCTATGTCTCCCAATGGTAGTGTTGTGGATACTTGTTTACACAAAAAAAAACTCCTGTAGTCGACCCAGCCTCTCTACATGGAGTACACTAGAGACCGTTGGGAGTAAAGACCTCTGTACAGAGAGTAAACAAGACTTCATTCGTAACGTTTTTTTATTATTGTCGTGATTTTCGTTGGTCAATATTTATATACTTGGAGTCGCATGCAAAAAGAAGTCAACGCCGTCTAATAAAATGCATGGAAAGAATTAAAATCAGCCTTTTAGGTCATGTTTACTTTCTGTTCACAGGTCTTTACTGGAGCTCGGACATGGCACGATGATGCATGCCCTCAGAAAGCCCATAACTATCGTCATCTCTTCGTTATAGTTGCTGAAGACTACATTAGGCTCTGGTAACTGCTGGCTAGATGCTAGACGCTTTTGGGCAACAATCAATAGTAGCCAAACACTGCCACTCCCATCGAGACAAATTCCTTTAGGTAAAGATGGGGCATAGACCAGCCAACAGAGGCTGGAAACTAAGATCGGTCGGGCCATCCCTGACATCGCACAGGACCACAATCCTGCCCAAGCAAATACAGGTGCTGAAGTAAAAATACCAGGAAAAGAAGCACACCAGTAACCATGGTATCACACAGCACGATTAGATAACATGTCTGCAAACAAACAGCAAAATATTGCCACCTTAATAATATGCATCACTGTGTGTGGTCGTCTTTAATAAGAAGCATCATGGTGGTCGTATGAACAACAAAGAAGTTGTGAAGCAGCGTAAGCTTACGTGGTTTTGATATGCAGCGAGGCATCATTCGATTTCTAAGATAATTCTGCAGTGAACAGTTTAAGTATAAGTAGAGGAGATGGTCAAAGAAGTGTAAATGGAGGACGTGGTCAAAGAAGTGTAAGTGGAGGACGTGGTCAAAGAAGTGTAAGTGGAGGACGTGGTCAAAGAAGTGTAAGTGGAGGACGTGGTCAAAGAAGTGTAAGTGGAGGAGATGGTCAAAGAAGTGCAAGTGGAGGACGTGGTCAAAGAAGTAAAAGTGGGGGAGGGTGGAGGTGATCAAGGAAATGGAAGAGATGGTTAAAGGAGTGGAAGTAGAGGAGATAGTCAAAGAAGCGTAAGTGGGGGATGGAAACTGATCAAGGAAGGGAAAGAGATGGTTAAAGCAGTGGAAGTGGAGGAGGTGGTCAAAAAAGTGAAAGTGGAGGAGATGGTAGAAGAAGTGTAAGTGGAGGCGGTGGTAGAAGAAGTGGAAGTTGGGGAGGTGGTCAAAGAAAATATCGGCTTGATTACATACAGAAATGGTAATGTGTGATTTTTCTATACTCATCCGTATGGTCGAGGATAGGGAAGATGGATTTAATTTTTCTAGTGGTATATTGGGTGACGAACCAACTCTTTACCGCCTAATCAGCATTTAACTTGGACTTGATATATCCTGCATACCCTTTGGTCGTTGCTGAAACAGCAGGTGGAGATCAAAGATCTTTGATGGAAACGGCAACTTTTTTCGTCCTTATTCTGTTATTGTGTCTATTATTTGTTGTGTCAAATATTGTGTCAATTTTTACAATATATATTTACGCTATTTACATAGACCTACATATACAAAAATGTTTATGTTAGATTTATTCACATACAATCAAACATATAATATACATGTAGCTATGATCTCATATGGTCATATGACAATTCAAACAAAGAGTATTGTTGTCTTTTAGCAAAGCACAGTAGACATAAGTGGGTGAAACACTAGGAAGTTGCCACTTATGGTTTCATTAGTATTCGATGCAGGATATTTTGTTAATGTGAATCATATACGAAGAAAACCGGAGACGCTTTCTACAAAAATGGTTCCTAACCCTTTTCGAGGCACGACCTCAATTATTAGAAGCAAAGTGACACACGACCTAGTAAGAAAAAACATTTTAAAAATACATTATTAGAAAACATAAAAAATACATTTTTAAAGCTTAAATATAATGATATTAAAGCTCTTCATTGTTCTTCAGTTCGTTATTATGTTACATCGCCAATACCTTCATTGAACTGTGTAATTCTCTTCATCCACGGAGCAACCTCAGGTTTGTAACTAGTGAAGTCCTAATTGACCATATTTCCCCATCTCTTCTTGGTAGATTTGACATGCATTAAGAATGTGTTCTACGGTCTCTGAGCTCAGTCCACATTTTTACAGACCTGTCTCGTCAATTTTGAGCTCTCTGAACATGGGACTTCTAAGTCTGGTGGGGGTAGTTTGTAGTCTGAAGATAATAGTTTGCTATTTGCGTGGTATGTAGTGGTATGGGGTAATTTAACTCTGCAGTTGGGTGCACCTGCTTCCACTTTTTCTTATGCTCTACTTTTATCATAGTCTTACATATAGAGTATGTAATATCACTTTCTATTTGTTCTAGTGATCCCCATTCTCTTGCCAGGAGGTCAGACATTTCATTTCCAAGTTTTTCCAAGTATCCACAGCAGTACTGTTTCTTTGTTGGTAGTGCTGAAATTTAGTAAGCAGAATATATACTTCTATATAACATTATCCCGTCAAAGACGGACGTGTCGGGACATTGGTACAAATAAGACGATGACACAACGCATTTCCATTTTCTTGACATCCTGCTGGAAATCTAGTTGGACCATTGTCCTGGTACAAGAGAGATCCAGTGGGAATTTGAGAATGAACGCCGAAGAAGAAGAATATAATATTATTATATTTAATGTGATGTTTAAAATTGCAACTCGTTAAGAAATTTCAAATTCGCGGCTGAGTTTTCGTTAATTTGACCATAATGTTTCTTCAGTGTATCCATAGTCTATCTATTCGCTGAAACCCTTTGTTGCCTTTCGGCGTCAGGAGTAGAAGAGTTTTCTGGAGACGGCCCTCTTGTGTGCTGAATACATTGTGGAATTTGTCGCCTTTTTTTTATTTCAGTGGTCCATCGTTTTCGTGGTTGGCCTCTAGGTCTGCCTTCGCTGTATCTGTATAGCATAGCTTGCTGTGGTATGCTGTCTGATAGTAGTCTGTTGATGTGTGCAAACCATTTGATCTGTTGTCTCTTGATGTATTCTAAGATTGGGGTGGTGTCGGTTTTTTCGGATGTCCTCATTCCTCACCCTGTCTCTTAACGATATTCCTAGGATTCTGTGTAAGCATACCATTTCAGCTGTTACAAGATTACGTTTGTCTTGTGCTGGCGTTGTCCATTTCATCAATGTATCCACAGTGAACACAGAATATTAATTAAATAATATTTTATTTGCTATACTATATTAAATTGTTTCTCAACTTTGGTCAAATATATTTGCGAATGAAAAGAAAAATAATTTGAAATTTGTGGCGGGAGCCACACACTCGTCAAGATGGGGGGGGGGCACAGAGAGGTAGTTGCTTGGAGGATATGTAATAAAATATATAATAATAAGGCTTGAGTAAAGTTGATAAACTTTTTATGTTTTATGTTCATGAAGGGAGGGGGTGTCGTAGAAAAAATGTGTCCCGAAAAAAGGTCACTGACGAAATAAAATGAAATCACGGTGATATTCAATATTTTAAAAACTATATTATTCAAACTTTAACCATCGAAGACGGATGTGTCGGAAATTGACGCAAATACAATGACAATACAACTCATTTCATTCTTTGGACTACATTCTGCTGCAAATCTAATAAGATCATTGTCATGCTACAAGGGAGATCCAGCGGGAGTTTGAGAATGGACGACTAAGAAGAAAAAGATTATTCAAACTGTAAGACTCCGAATAAAAGTAAAAATTGGTTCATCATTAATATATTTTTAGTTAACTGTTTCAGCCGATGACACCAGATAGACCTCGGCGCAACCCTAAACACCCATGACTTGAAAACCTATATTGTACAGGAAGTAAATTACAATTATTTAGTTTAAAATTCCATAGCGGATCTAGGTTTCTTACAATTAACTACCGTCCGTGTCATGAAAGAAGAAAGGGGGGGATGTGTAACGATATTATAAGTGGGTTCGCAGTTATAAGTACAAACACACAGCTTAGACATTTCATACCAGATCATTGGTTGCGTGTAGAGAACACGCCACACGCCAAACGAAGTTTGCATTCTTTTTTTATCTGCCGACGTCGTAAAAATTAAAATTTTCATTTAGTATCCTTCCACGTGTTTTTTTCCCAGTTAACACCAGTAGGTTGTATAATTTAAGTGTTGACAGTCACTTAATTAGTTTAGACATGCGCAATTGCTAAAAGCAATTTGGATCGTTGATTCAGTGGATGATCTTTGCTTTTATATTGTGTGTCAAGTAGGTCTCGTGTAGACAAGTGTACACAAGTTGTACTGACTTTGAGCACGGGGAGAAGGAAATCGGTGTTTTATTTTTACTGGAAGAACATTGGTTGAAAGGCAGCTTGTCCATCATGCCAGTTTTTGATAAGTCAGATAAACAAGGTTAGTATCTATCTTTCTAATCTATCCGTCTGTCTGTCTAATATATATCTATCTGTCTGTCAATATGTCTGTTTGTTTGTCAGTCCATCTATCTGTCGGTCCATCGGTAGCCTATATCTGTTTGTCTGTCTGCCTGCCTGTCTGTCTTTCCGCTTCTCTGTGTGACTGCTTGTCAGCATGTTGTATGTCCGTCCGCCTGCTTGCCTGTCTGTTCATTATTTATCTCTCTATTTACGAATCATTCATTCAGTCAGACTGCACATTCATACGAAGACCTGCTATTTTGTCTACCTATATGTCTGTCTATTATGTTTGTGTCGCTAATCTACCCACCTACTTACACTACGCCCCTGTCTGTCTGCATGCTTAACTCATCTGTCTGTCAGCCAGCTCGTTCGTCTATGTCAGACTTTGTTACAGCTGTTCTTCTACTGTTTAAGCATTTGTTCCTAAACTCATGGAACACAATATCCCTTGTAGCAATACAATCATCCACCAGATGTCCTCTAGGATCCCCTGTACTAGGATTGAAACTAGAATCCCCTGCACTAGGATTCAAACTAGGATCCCCTGTAATAGGATTGCAACTATAATCCTCTGCACTAGAATTGAAATTAGAATTCCCTGTTCTAGGATTGAAACTAGAATCCCCTGTACTAGGATTGGAACTATGATCCCCTGCGCTAGGATTGAAATTAGAATTCCCTGTTCTAGGTTTGAAACTAGAATCCCCTGTACTAGGATTGAAACTATAATCCCCTGCACTAGGATTGAAATTAGAATTCCCTGTTCTAGGATTGAAACTAGAATCCCCTGTACTAGGATTGAAACTATAATCCCTTGTACTAGGATTGAAACTATAATCCCCTGTACAAGGATTGAAACTAGAATCACCTGTACTAGAATTTAAACTATAATCCCTTGTACTAGGATTGAAACTAGGATTCCCTGTACTAGGATTGAAATTAGAATTTCCTGCTCTAGGATTGAAACTAGAATCCCCTGTACTAGGATTGAAACAATAATTCCCTGTGGTAGAATTGCAATTATCGACTAACTTTTGTCCAACCTCAACCCTTCCCCTGTCAACAGCTCCCAAACTTTTACGGACAGTTTTGTGTACAGACCCCCATATTGTTGACGGAAATATTTGTTTGCCCAAATGTCCCGACATATCTGCTTTCAGCGATATTTCTACAGTAACATGTGTGAAATTGTTTCTTGTTAGTATGTGCCTATATGTCTTCGTTACCCATTGTCACAATATCTTCCATTATTGCCCATTTTAAATGTAGTAGGGCCTATATTTTATTTGTGCTTGAGTTAATTCCACCCTTCTACTTAGGCCATATTATTGTCAACTTGAAACATTTCTTGAGGTTTGTTGTAACTGCCAGTGTCCACTTCAACCATTTCTCAAAGGCTGTAGTAACGGCAGATTTCGACTTCAACCATATCTAGAAGTTTGTTGTAACTGCTACTTTCGATTTCAGCCATTTCTTTTGATCACAATATCTTTTGACCAGGTTTGTTTTCCCGTTATGTTCTTAACTCGCTTATCTATACTTCTCGGTTGTGTGCGGTGACTTTTCTCAATGGGGACTATACCAGTTTAAAAGAATAAAATAAAATATGGGTTTAAAGATTCCCTGTTCTAGGATTAAAATTAGAATTCCCTGTTCTAGGATTGAAACTATAATCCCCTGTACTAGGATTGAAACTAGGATCCCATGTTCTAGGATTGAAACTAGGATCCCCTGTTCTAGGATTGAAACTAGGATCCCCTGTTCTAGGATTGAAACTATAATCCCCTGTACTAGGATTGAAACTAGGATCCCCTGTTCTAGGATTGAAACTATAATCCCCTGTACTAGGATTGAAACTAGGATCCCCTGTTCTAGGATTGAAACTAGGATAACCTGTTCTAGGATTGAAACTAGGATCCCCTGTTCTAGGATTGAAACTAGGATCCCCTGTTCTAGGATTGAAACTAAAATCCCCTGTACTAGGATTGAAACTATAATCCACTGCAGTAGGATTGAAACTATACTCCCCTGTTCTAGGATTGAAACTAGGATCCCCTGTTCTAGGATTGAAACTATAATCCCCTGTTCTAGGATTGAAACTATAATCCCCTGTTCTAGGATTGAAACTATAATCCCCTGTTCTAGGATTGAAACTATAATCCCCTGTTCTAGGATTGAAACTATAATCCCCTGTTCTAGGATTGAAACTATAATCCCCTGTTCTAGGATTGAAACTATAATCCCCTGTTCTAGGATTGAAACTATAATCCCCTGTTCTAGGATTGAAACTATAATCCCCTGTTCTAGGATTGAAACTATAATCCCCTGTTCTAGGATTGAAACTATAATCCCCTGTTCTAGGATTGAAACTAGGATCCCCTGTTCTAGGATTGAAACTATAATCCCCTGTTCTAGGATTGAAACTAGAATCCCCTGTACTAGGATTGAAACAAGAATTCCCTGTGGTAGAATTGCAATTATCGACCACTGGTATGTAAGTAACATGGTAGACAGATGTGTATGTAAGAAATAAAATAGAGATTTATACAGATTTATACAGGTCCACAAGAACCATTGCATTCAATAGTGAAACGACGAAACTTGCATAGTTCAGACATGTATATCGATATGATTCTTGTAAAAAACGAAACTCAAGAAACCATGGAAGTAGAAGAAACCGAGGAGGACAAATAAAAGCATGGATAGACAACATCAATGACTGAATACGACGAGATTTGTCCTGACGCATAGGCATTTTAATATAGAAATCGCCGGAGGACGCTGTGTGCTGAAACATCTAATGTGGTACCCTTACAACTCTGACGGGTTAAGGGTTTATAGATACATAGATAGATAGATAGAAGTAAAATGGACAGCCCACACGTTGTGCTGTTCCGGACAACATTGACATTAACAATGCTAGAAGACATGGTCGTAGATATTGTTTTTGGGTAGGGAGTTTAAACCTAAAATTTCTTCATTATCTTTTCTACGAGCTTGCTAGTAAATGCATAAATGTGATTTGCAGTGAATATTTAGTTTTCATTATATTTTTTATGTACAGGAGGGAAGGCATTTGGGGAGCTTTTGTCGAAACTGGAGAAAGAACTTGATGAAATTAACCAGGTTTGTGGTGTGGGATTTTGAGTCAATTCTGATGTTTGTGTTAAATATGATGTTTGTGCTATTTTAATGTTTATGTCAATTCCAAGGTATGCGTCAATTTGAATATTTGTGCTAAATTAGCTGTTTGTGTCAATTTATTTGTTTGGATGTCTGTATCAAATTTGATATTTGTGTCAATTTGAATGTTTGTTTTTATCAAATTAAATATGCGCATAAAATTCAATGTTCGTATAATTCTATGTTTGTGTCAAATGTGATATTTATGTCACAATGGCTGTTTATGTCAATTTCGATGAATATGGCAATGTTCTTATTTGAAGATTGTAATATACAGGTAACTTTCATCTTACCAAATTGATTGTTGAATTTTCAAATCGATCTGTTTTGAAATGATTTCTTATTAATTTGTTCAGAGTTTCCTTGTTGATGAACTTTACAGTGAGACGGAAGAATTGGCATTCAAGCTTAAAGAATTTAAAGGTATGTAATATATTCTCAATAATTTTTAATTTTTCCTCTTGCTTCCTACTTGAATTTATTTGTAAAGGTATGTGACTCTGTTTATATATTAGCAACTATTAATTACATACTTATGTCCCTTGAAATGTATTTGCCATGCATCATCATCAAGTATGGTATCTGCAGATCCGGTTGGCTCCAACGAAACTCAATCATCCTCTGTCATTTACCTTGGTGTTGCTCTCTGACGAACTGTACTTTATCCATCAAATGATGTTTCCCTCTCATATGTATCTCTGCCTAATTCTTGATCACCTCCCCTAAATCTCAAGTAAGGTCTTCATCCCGCTGGCATTTCTTTTAATGTGTCCCAACATATTATACTTCTGTAATCTTTAATTCCTGCAATAGTTCATTATCATAATCAGTATTTTTATAATCTCTTTGTTTTCTTATCTTTCAATGAAGTTCTCCATATTTTTCTATATATCAACATCTCAGAGTCATCAAATATGACTTCTCACTGTTTGCTTAGTACCCTTGTTTCTGAGCTATACAGTTATGTTGAATATGTTATTGTCACTATACACATTTTGTTGACTTACTTGATGTACGCATAAAATTATTTTGTTTTTTATTTATCCATCTCTTCTTCTTGAGCCCGCGTGTCATTGTTCATAACTATAGTATTTTTTTAAAAAGAGTATTGGGTCAAAGGGCATGAGCCCATGGACCTAGATCAGCAACCAACCAAAAAAAAAAGAGTAAAGATTTCTCTTCTCCACACCATTGAGGCGTATTCGAGAATCCGGTGTTAGATCCGTGTTTTTCATTGACCAACAGCATACCTGTGATGATGTAATCAACATCAAGCTGAACTCTCTAGAAGATCTGGTACCCATTTCCTTAGGCTGAGTCGACCCACTGCCATTGGTGATTCTAAAATATGTCTAACTGAACATGCTAGAGTATCATATTTATATACAATAATAGCTGTACTCGATTTTAGTTTGGTTACAGATAGAAAGTGCCTTATTATGTAACAATATCTGTTCTTCAAACTCTTGATAGTGATGGTCAATAAAAAACCAGAATTGTTCATACATAACCATCTTATCAGATTCCATGACACAAAAATAACCATGCAATGGTTCTATCAACTTTCAAATAAAGATTGAAATAACAAAGCAACAGGTTGGTAGCATATTCCATTCAGGACATAGTGACCAATCCAGAATTTATTTTTCTGTATTGAGTTTTAGGCAATATAAATACACATAGTAGGTCAATATTGCTTTCTGAACTGCACAGAGGCACAGTTGCTTGCAGTAGGGTTTGAACCTCATACCTTGACCATCCAAGACATACACTATACCACACCGCCACAGAAGTGGACAAAGCAAGCAATGAGATATATGCTAATCAAATTAAAAACAGCTACCAGTACTACCGGCAACAACCATTGACAATAGATTCTAAAATAATTAAAGAACGATATTTGGAGACACTTGTTCTGTCATTGACTCCAAATGAATATATGAATCACTAAGTCATCTTCAGAAGAACTGTACTTTTCTTAAGAATGGCATTGTGCTGACAAGAGTAGCCTTACACATCAACATTTGGATATCAACATCAACAATAACCCCGAAGGAATTGAGTTGACAATCAACAAATAGGAATGAAGACTGATTTTCTCAATGTAACATAATTGATACCACATTGAAATTAAACCTCTTTGTGGGGGGGGGGGGCGGAATTTTCAACCATCTTAGTATCTGCTAAGATCATTTTGGTTATATCATGACGCATGAGAATAAAACATTTGGAGGTTGAAGTTCAGTCAATCATGTCATCAAGATCTCTGAAATAATCAAATTCTGACAAACAATCTAAGCTTACAGTTTGTATGTTTTGTACGATGATTGCCGAAGAAGAGGTATGTTTTGTATATTTCATTTGTCCAATAATAAATCATTCAATATTTGGTAACACTGTTACTTGACTAACCATTTTCTTTCTTTGTTTTTGCAGCTAAATTCATAGAATGTGACCAGGATAAGTCTGGAGATTTAAGTATGTACTATTTGTGAAAGTAACTAACATAATTATCATCAGAAACAAGAGACATAAAATTACTGTAATGATAAAAGTTTAATCCCATGGCTTCTTTCTTTTTGCTTTATATCCCATTGTGCCTTGCAGCGTCAAGGGTGGAAGAGTTCTCTGGAATTATTTTTTGTGTATGCTTCATAAACTCGTGTTTGTTTTCATTGACTCTTTTATTCTTGTAATCCATTGTTTGCATGGTCTGCCCCTGGCTTTGTATCCATTGTGTCTGTATAGTAATACTTTTTGAGGGGCAGTCTGATGGTAGTCTGGAAGCATGTGAAAACCACTTAATCTGTTGTCTTCTGATATAATCCAGGATTGTCATTGTGTTTGTTAGTCTTCTGATGTTCTCATTTCTGGTTCTATCTCTTATTTGTTACTCCTAGTATTCCATGTAAAAAAGTAATTTCTGTTGTTGCAAAATTTTTAAAATTTTGTTGTTAGTGTCCAGTTTGCCATTGGTAGCATAGTGATAGTGTGGTGATCGTTATATATAGTGCAGTTTTTTGTGTTCACGTTCACATGTTTGTTTTTGAAAATAGGGGACATCTGCCCTAAGATCATGTATGCTATGTTGCATATATGTTGAATTTCTTTGGTGTGAATTATTTCACCAGTTTAAGTTGTTAGTCATCAAGGAGAATAGTGGTGTTTCTTCCTTTTTTTGTGATGTTGTCTTTGTTTATTTCCTGTGTTTATCTACATGTTAAAGTTCCTACATGTTTAATCACATGACTGTAGAAATGAATTTGCTTAAAGAAAAAAAAAGAATTCCCATACAAGTTTTCCAATTCACACTTTTTTGGGGTTAGTTTTGATGGGGTTGATCTTTTGGGGACTAGTACTGATATGATTGATCTTTAGGAGGTTAGTTGTGAGAGGGTTGATATTTCAGGGGTTAGTTGTGAGAGGGTTGATATTTCAGGGGTTAGTTGTGAGAGGGTTGATATTTCATGGGTTAGTTGTGAGAGGGTTGATATTTCAGGGGTTAATTGTGAGGATGTTGATCTTTTGGGGGTTAGTGTTGAGGGCGTTGATTATTTGGGGTTAGTGGTGAAGAGGTTTATATTTTTGTAGTTAATGATGGGTGAGTTGATCTTTTTGGGGTTAATCGTGAGGTGATTGTTTTTTATGGACAATTACTAGAAACATTAGACATTTATACAAAAACTGTTAGAGCGTAATCAGAACTACTGAGGGCACAACAGACCCATTTGAAATAAAAATAGGTGTTAGACAAGGCTGCGTACTATCACCACTTCTGTTCATAACATACATGGACAGAATAAATAAAGAAGCAGATTCAAGAAACAAATTCACTCCAGCAGAAGCATCAAACGAAGATCATACTTACTCAACGAAATGCTATTTACAATTGATCAATGTTTAATATACGATTTAAAAAAATGAATTACAGCGGCACACACACACACACACTTACTTCATACAGCCTGCAAACAACACGAAACTTAACACATCTAAAATAGAGACTAAAGATAAGCAGAACATCAGCCCAGTTAAATGTATCTGTCAATGGAACAAAACTAAAGCAAGTCCCAGAGTTTAAATACCTAAGAAACATATTTACAGAGGATGGCAAACTTGACAGAGAGATTGAAACAAGGTGCCAAAAAGCCAATGCTGTGACTTACCGGCTGTCTCCAATACTTAAACACCCATCAATCTGCATGATTACAAAACAGCAATTGATAAATAGTATTTCTGTTTATAATCACTGTTGCCTAGACGTATACATTTTGTAGCATATCCTTGTATCTAGAGACCGTAAATGAATACTGTTATAATAGATCGTCTTCTGTGATGGCAATGTGGCCTCAACTGAACTTGACAAACATGTGACAGCATTGGTGTCTCAGCTAAACTTGACAAACATGTGACAGCATTGGTGTCTCAGCTAAACTTGACAAACATGTGACAGCATTATGGCCTCAACTAAACTTGACAAACATGTGACAGCATTGGTGTCTCAGCTAAGCTTGACAAACATGTGACAGCATTGGTGTCTCAGCTAAACTTGACAAACATGTGACAGCATTCAGGTCTCAGCTGAACTTGACAAACATGTGACAGCATTAAGGGCTCAACTGAACTTGACAAACATGTGACAGCATTCAGGTCTCAGCTGAACTTGACAAACATGTGACAGCATTAAGGGCTCAACTGAACTTGACAAACATGTGACAGCATTCAGGTCTCAGCTGAACTTGACAAACATGTGACAGCATTAAGGGCTCAACTGAACTTGACAAACATGTGACATCATTCGGGTCTCAGCTGAACTTGACAAACATGTGACAGCATTCAGGTCTCAGCTGAACTTGACAAACATGTGACAGCATTTGGGTCTCAGCTGAACTTGACAAACATGTGACAGCATTCAGGCCTCAACTGAACTTGACAAACATGTATATCCTGTTCTTGTTAGAAACCAGGTGTATCTGATGGAATTTTCCACTACTCCACAGATGTCATGGACGTGAAATACCTGCTTCAGCAGCTAGGACAGGCTAAGACTCACTTGGAGGTTGTCAAAATGATTAAGGAGGTAGACACAACACAAAAAGAAGCTATCAACTACACTGACTTTGTGAGGATGATGCTAGGTCCCAAGTCTTCTGTGTTGAAGATGTAAGTAGTTTTACATTTGTTTTGTTTGTCTGCTTTATTTTTTTGGATATCAAAAAATTATGAGAGGAGAAACTCGTTTCACATTGGTGCATACTTTGGGAGGGGGTATTTTCCAGAGATTTATTTCTTAATCAGAAAATTTTCACCCAGGTGTGTTGCTGAGCCCAAGAAGCTCATAATAGCAGCATTACCTGCAAAGCATGTTGCAGAAAGCAGGTAAGATTTTGGGGGTGGAGTTAGTTGCCCTGTCTCACAGAAAGAATAGTAACCCAAGGTATACAGTATAGTGACCGAAAGTGGTATCAAGTATACATCATCGGCCAAGCTATAGTGGGGTGTGTCAGGTCAAAAGGCACATATATCGCTGCCAAGCTGCGGAAATAACAGAACTCATTCCGTTCTCTGGACTACATTCTGCTAATTTGTAGATATTGATAATGAAAGAGAAAAAAAGAGGAGGAAGAAGAAAAAACCAACTATCAGGAGTGTGAAAAGCTTTGATAAGAAAACACCAACTATCAGGAGTGTGAAACACTTTGATAAGAAAACACTAATTATCAGGAGTGTGAAACACTTTGATAAGAAAACACCAAGTGTCAGGAATGTGAAATGATTTGATAAGAATCCTTGAGGAAATGTATATGAAGATTCTTTTTTCTATTTCACGTGTAATTTGTAGAATGTTGCCATCACTGCCACACTGTAAGCCGATTGGTTCTGTACAAGCTATTTTGCCTCTTCTGGTATCATATTCTTCTTCTTCTTTATTGTTCATTCTCAAACTTTCACTGGTTCTCCCTTGTTTCCGGACAATGGCCCTACTAGATTTCCAGCAGGAAGTAGTCTTGAGAATGGAAATGCGTTGAGTCACCGTTTTATCTACGCAAATGGCCCGACACATCCATCTTCGGTGGATAATATCATATTCAGAAAGTCTTCAATATCATGTGTCCATCAACATCTTGGGTGCCATTGTGTTCTCCAACTTGGAACAATTCTTTTTACATCTTTTTAACCCATTTAAAATGCTGATATTTACCTTTCTATTGTGGTTGTCATTGTCCAGATTTCACAGCAGTATGTTGCCACTGGAAATTTATAGCTTCTTAATAATTAGGCCTATAACTTTGTTTTTATATTTTCCTCTTGACATAGATTTTTCACCTGTGAAGTGTTTTGTAAGGCAGTGCAAATGTTATTCTATAAGAAAATATTATAAAGGAAATAATAAATTTGTAGAAAAAAATAAAGGCAGAAAAGAATAGAAAATTACTTCTTGGGCAATATTCTTTAGTATCTGTCCCCTCTTCACTTTCTTTTTTAATTTCGTAAATCTAAATTCTGTTTACTTTCTGCATAGAATAACACATTCTATGTGTTGCTGTTCACAGCATCTTACAGTTTGAGGGACTAGGAAAACCTAAAGACAAACCAAAAGGGCCTCCACCAAAGCGGGCACTCACCAGTCTTCCATGATTTTCTAATTCCAAGATGGCGTCCACAAAGGAAATAAGTCAAATTTTTTAACTATCAATCAATCAATCAACATATTTCAAATTTTTGTTATATTTTAAAATGTGAAATTCTGCTTTTTATTTGTTGAAATATGGAAATTATAATAAATATTTGTATATAATAAAATAAATAATATAAATAATTGCAAACATTATTTTTTAATTATGTTGTACAAAGATTTCAGTACACATTATCTCACCTGAACATTATCTCACCTGAACATTATCTCACCTGAACATTATCTCACCTGGACATTATCTCACCTGAACATTATCTCACCTGAACATTATCTCACCTGAACATTCATATAAAAATAAATGTTCAAGATTTGGATATAAATTTATTTCTTTTAGATTGGGTGTGACCCTAATGTTAACTAAGACAACATACTATTGTTAGTGGTTTAACAAATAGTAACAATAGGACATCATACTAGTTATCGCTTTTAAGTTTTTGTTACTGCAGCACTTTCTTTTTTGTCAGATATCCTCTGACAGTTTGGGTATCTTAATTTATACTTAATGTGTTATAATGTCTTAAGTGTGTTAACGGGACCCGAATGGGATGCAAAAAATAACAACATGCCGTAAGAATGTTGAGAAAGTTGAGTTAGGAGGTTATGGGGTGAAGTTGACTGTGATATCCCATAGAGGGTCAAAGTGACTCAGAAGTCATTTTGATGTTAGATGTTTCAGGCAGAAAGACGCAGATGTCACAGCAAACCTGCAAACATGACACAATACATTCTGTTCTCTGGACAATATCCTGCTAATCTGCAGGAGTTTGAGTTCGAACATGATTTCCAGGAAGAGGATGTGTTAAGTAATTACTTCTGCACTACTCATTATTTCTGCACTACTCATTATTTCTGTACTACTCATTACTTCTGCACTACTCATTATTTCTGCACTACTCATTATTTCTGTACTACTCATTACTTCTGCACTACTCGTTATTTCTGTACTACTCATTATTTCTGTACTACTCATTATTTCTGCACTACTCATTATTTCTGTACTACTCATTACTTCTGCACTACTCATTATTTCTGTACTACTCATTATTTCTGTACTACTCATTACTTCTGCACTACTCATTATTTCTGCACTACTCATTATTTCTGTACTACTCATTACTTCTGCACTACTCATTATTTCTGTACTACTCATTATTTCTGCACTACTCATTATTTCTGTACTACTCATTACTTCTGCACTACTCATTATTTCTGTACTACTCATTATTTCTGTACTACTCATTACTTCTGCACTACTCATTATTTCTGCACTACTCATTATTTCTGTACTACTCATTACTTCTGCACTACTCATTATTTCTGTACTACTCATTATTTCTGTACTACTCATTACTTATGCACTACTCATTATTTCTGCACTACTCATTATTTATGTACTACTCATTACTTCTGCACTACTCGTTATTTCTGTACTACTCATTATTTCTGTACTACTCATTATTTCTGCACTACTCATTATTTCTGTACTACTCATTACTTCTGCACTACTCATTATTTCTGTACTACTCATTATTTCTGTACTACTCATTATTTCTGCACTACTCATTATTTCTGTACTACTCATTATTTCTGTACTACTCATTACTTCTGCACTACTCATTACTTCTGTACCACTCATTATTTCTGTACTACTCATTATTTCTGTACTACTCATTATTTCTGTACTACTCATTATTTCTGTACTACTCATTATTTCTGCACTACTCATTACTTCTGCACTACTCATTATTTCTGTACTACTCATTATTTCTGTACTACTCATTATTTCTGTACTACTCATTATTTCTGTACTACTCATTATTTCTGTACTACTCATTATTTCTGCACTACTCATTACTTCTGCACTACTCATTATTTCTGTACTACTCATTATTTCTGTACTACTCATTATTTCTTCACTACTCATTATTTCTGCACTACTCATTATTTCTGAACTACTCATTACTTCTGCACGGTTCATTAGTTGAGTTTCCATCTAATCTTTTTAATAAGGCTGTAGGTATGAATGATTTTAGAAGTGAAGGTAGGTCCCATGGAAGCAATCTGCCAGGGATGAAGATAATTCTTCATGTATTAAGCCACAGAAATTATTAGCTGGCGTGATCAGTTCCTTTATGTGGTCAGTATGTAACCGTGTTGACCTCTCCTAACTCATATGTCTGGTATCCATTTACAGCTGGGTGGACTGGAGTAGCGGCCGTGTCAAGCAAAGAGTTGTTGTCCTGACGTGGTATAGAACCTAACAGGTTTTAACCCGGCGATAGTAAGTCAGCTTACTATCAATTAGACTACCGTGCTCCTCAGAGAATATGCTTGTAGTTTTAATGCGGTTTTGTATGTGTCAATGACAAGTCAATATGTTTATGTGTGTCAGTGACAACTCAATCTGTCTGTGTGTGTGTCAATGGAAAGTCAATAAGTCTTGTGTGTGTCAATGACAAGTCAATCTGTGTGCGAGAAATAATTCGTTATTTGTTCCGTTTAATCTCCAGCATTTACGAGTGATAAAGCTGCTGTTGATAATGTGTAATGGGTGTCATTTTTGGGTCACTATTGTCCACTATGTCATGAGACAACCAGCTTTACACCATTACTTCCTTAGTCTTCTCAAAAAGACATGCTAGGCAGGTAGCAGTGGTGCTATTCTTTGATCCCCTCTTAGATCCTGGCACACACGGATGGTGAAACATTTTAAATTGCAAGCGAAAAGAAGTAGAAGGTTGCATTCATCAACATCATTATCATAACCACCATCAACATCATTATCATCACAACCACCACCATCAACATCATTATCATATCTACCACCACCATCAACATCATTATCATATCTACCACCATCAACATTATCATCATTATCATCACCACCATCAACATTATCATCACCACCACCATCAACATCATCACCACCAACATTATCATCACCACCATCAACATTATTATCATATCTACCACCACCATCAACATTATTATCATATCTACCACCACCATCAACATTATTATCATATCTACCACCACCATCAACATTATCATCACCACCACCATCAACATTATTATCATATCTACCACCACCATCAACATTATCATCACCACCACCATCAACATTATCATCACCACCACCATCAACATCATTATCATATCTACCACCACCATCAACATCATTATCATATCTACCACCATCAACATTATCATCACCATCATTATCATCACCACCATCAACATGATCATCATCATCATTATCATCACCACCATCAACATTATCATCATCATCATTATCATCACTACCATCAACATTATCATCATTATCACCACCATCAACATTATCATCATTATCACCACCATCAACATTATCATCATCATCAACATTATCACCACCATCAACATTATCATCACCATCAACATTATCATCACCATCAACATTATCATCACCATCACCACCATCAATATTATTATCATCATCATCACCACCATCAACATTATTATCATCATCATCACCACCATCAACATTATCATCACCATCAACATTATCATCACCACCACCATCAACATCTTCATTATCATCACCACCATCAACATCACCACCATCAACATTATCATCACCACCACCATCAACATCATTATCATCACCATCAACATTATTATCATCATCATCACCACCATCAACATTATCATCACCACCACCATCAACATCTTCATTATCATCACCACCATCATCATCATCACCACCATCAACATCATCACCACAATCATCATATGAATATCAAGTATAAATATCAAAGTATAAAACAAAAGACCAATGAAAATCATTGTAATAGTTGAAATGGTTTAAGGTAGTGACACTGCACACAGCTCTATCTAACGAAGGTCACGTGTCAACTTTGTTGCCATATTGTATCCCAAACCACCTTCTCTCACGAAGTGATCAATAAATAATGCAAGTTTTTTTCTACAGTATGTAACTAACTTTATCTTGTGCCAATGTCTTCTTCATTGTTGCTCGGTCCACATATTACGATGTTTAATGAATTTGCTCTGATGTTAACACCTCCTCGTTGTAGTGCAATGTTCTTTAAAACTGGACCTTCTTTTCATCTTCCTCCCTAGGCAGTATTTTGTTTTCATTGCTTTTATTTATCCTCCCTGTTATTTTTAAGTTAATGGCCGGTTTCCTGTATTATATATGCGATTATTTCCCCTGCTCTGAAGCAGTATTCAGAAAGGGGCCGCTATCTGTCCGCAATATCTGCACATAAAGTTGGGGGTTAACGAAGACAATTACCAGAATTACGCCCCTTTGATCTTCGCTAATGGCATGGAGTTGACGCCGCCAAAATAGGCGAATTATATGAACATTACAATAGATGCTAGGTTTTTATGTTTTTATCTCACGCACGGGTAATGTTCCACTTCAGTGATTCTCAAACAGAATCTGAAAGACACGGGTCTGTAAATCAGGCGACTATGAAATCCGCCTAATTAGCTTTAATAGGGGTCAGAATTTCAAGACTCCAGTGAAAGGTAATTACCAAAAGTAATGGGGTTTTTAAACACAGTTTTACTGTGCAGTAAATATATGGGAGAATGGGTATAACCATCATCATCATGATGTCACTCAGTGCGTGTATTTCATCATCATCAGGTATAATATCATTGACTAGGCGTTACAGTCATTAGTCCTTCGAAACTCCTGCAGATCTTGAGCCAATCATTCTTCTTCTGTGAGTGGTGTGTTCAGGTGGGTCTTTGATAACTTGCTTTCATCGTTTTCGTGAACTACTTGTTTTTCGTTGTCACAAAATCGTCACGTGCATTATGGTCTTTTCTACGCCTTCTTGTCTTTTGATAAAGCTAAAATATTGTAATTTTCTAGCAAGAATCTTGCTATTTAGCTATTTTTCTTTTATTCTCAATTCGTTCACGGTGTCCCTAGTTGTAATATTTGTTGTCTATGGTATACTGAGGATTCTTCAGTAACATTTTGTTTGAAATGCTGCAATTTAGTTTCTCACGTTATTGGTAATTTTCCAAGAATCGCATTTATGTATTGCAGCTGGGAATATACGAGCTGTAATTCAAGTTATTTTTGCTATTTTGTTGCAGAATAGCTATGTTTTTTATATGTATCAGTATATTTGATGCAATGGACTGCCAGTCTGATTTCTTCATAACTATTCCCTTTTCTCTTTATAAGAGAACTAAGCTACGAAATAAGCTCGAAAATGGTAACTGGCTCTAGTTCTCTGTTATTGAAAGATTGAAAACGCATTATTGGCTTAGTCAAGTGCTAGAAGTTTGATCTTACATTCATCCAGATATAGATTATGTTTCTCACTGTCTTCCATGATGCATTTTGTGAGGTGTTCGATGATTTTATTGTTTGTGATACAGCAATGTTTTTATTTTATGATCTGCATATTTTAGTTCTGGTATCTTGTGACTTTCGATATTGAATGAATTGACGTTGTTCGCTGATGGTCATACGATATAGGTTGTCATTATTTCCGGGCATAGTTATATTCAATAGTTTGCCGTTTCTTTCTGAATGGTTCTGGCTGCTTACTAGCTTTCCCTGGTGCACCCTCAGCACGATGCTATGCCGCCCGTTACTCGATAAATTTACTTAAATGTGTAATTATGTTTGTTTCTGTCTCGGTTTATTTTTCATAGTGACTAAAGACGTGCGATCAAATGACTTGATACACATGGCTATGCGATACACACAAAGTAATAGGATATACATTTTTACAAAATAAACAGGAATAAATATATAATAGCAGCCATTAAAAACGCAACGAAAACGTGATTTGTTTTAAAGCTTAATATTGAACGCACTTGGGTAGTTTTTCAACCCAGGACGTGTGCACATGATGAAATTGGTGCACTCCCACTGTTCTGTTGATGTGATGTTTCTTTCGTATTTTGGGTACTTTACGTGCAAAACACGTGAAATTTAGCAAGCACAATAATTAGGTTTAGGTAAGTAAATGGCATTATATGGCTTTTATCGAAAGAAGGTCTGCTACAGGACATTTTCATTCCCGGACTCGCGTTACAAGAGCAATGGCAAGCTGTTGGTATTCTTGTCAGTAGTATTTTTGTCATGGCGACCAGATAAATTGCCAGATATTTCAAGTGTCACATGTCCACAATAGTACTGCTGCTCCAACGTTTCCTGGTAATAGTTACTACTCCATGTTCCAGGTTTGTTCCATGACTAGAGTAAAGAAATTTGGTTTGAAATGTGGTGTCGCTAGAACGGAGCTGTTTCGTGGGCAAGAAAGAATGTTGGTCAATCAACTGCGTACTGGGACCGTCAGTCAACATGTAATGGCGGCTACATTCAAGGAGAGATCTGAGCACCTATGTCCGGAGTACAATGACGATGATACAACGACTAACTAACTAACGAACTAACTAACTAGGTACTAAAAAGTAAAGTAAAGTAAGCCAATTAATGCCGTAGGAGTGTGAGATGTTAGCGATATCACATTTCAGAGGCTCTGCAAATGAGGGCGGTAGCCATCTCCTCTCCCTCGCAGTCTTTACTTCCCGGATTAATCCAGTACCCATCTAAGCTGGGTCGACCCGGGAACCGTTGCGAACTGAAAAACATTTCCGCCTCAACTGAGGAATAAACCCAGGACCACTCAGGATAACTAGGTACTACTGATGACTGAATCTACCTGATCTACCTAATGTAACACCACCAACTCAGAACTGTCAAATTGTACTGATACATCTATGGAACCGCTTCCAAACAGCAACTCCGACAGAATATCATACACCTGACAATCGAGGGCTTATTAACGCATACACTGTGTGAAGAAAATTTACTCTTCTGGCTTGCAAAACGGAAGACCTATATTGATCATATCCCTACTAGGCGCCAATGGACCAACAGACCGGCTTGGGCCTAACTAAATATTCGCCTAAGTGCGGAATGGAGATCGACGATGTTCTCTGATGAAAGTCAGTTAATGTCTCATTTGCTGATATGAGAAATAGTCTAGCGTCGTCCTGGAGAAAGATATACTGATGTGTGTATAGTCCAGCATAACAGATATGGATGAGGTAGTGTACATGTTTTGGTTGAATGCTCCCATGAACACCTCTGATGTTTACGTTAATCAAGTACCGCAGCTTATCGTTGTACCTTTCTTCCACAATCACTAAAATGTGGAAATCTGTCAGCATGATATAGCTAGGACTCATATTGCTAATGTAACCAGGAATATCTTATCCCATCAATCTTTTCTTGTACATAATTGGTCAATAAACTCTTCTGACACGAACACGCTTGGGATGATCTGAACAGAAGGGTCGGCGGCAATGTATCAACGAATGATCTCAAGCGGGCACTCATTCCAGAACGCCATACCTCAAACATTTTTCGTGACACTCTGTAATATCGTGAGACGCCGCTGCCAAGCTTGTAGTGATGCTGCTGGGGGGACACACGCGATATTAATGACAGCTTGACTTAATGACATTGAGTGAAATAAATTTTTTTTACATCAAGGCTAGACAACTGCTTACTATCTGGTTCTAAATTGTTTTATTTGCAAAAATACTGCAGATTTGATCCATCAAATTCTCCACAAATGGGATACAGAATATTACAAATTTGATTCATTAAATTCTCCATAAATGTGCGAAAAACATATTGCAGATTTGATTCATCAAATTCTCCATAAATGTGAGAAAAATACTGCAGATTTAATTCATCAAATTCTGTGTGGATGCCATTGACTTGGTTAGTAAGTTCACTGTTTTTCTAAGCGAAGTAAAGACACACATTGAAAATACAGGATTCTTCTCTTTCACCTTCGTCGTCGTGTTCTTCTGCAATCATCCTCAAGCTCCTGCAAGTTACCAGGATACACCCAGAACACGGAATGCGTTGTGACATAGCTATGAGACTAACGGGAATTAAACCTGTCTGTTCTAACGGCACTAAACCGCCTGGCAACTAGAGTAAACGGGATTTTCCGTACTTGATTAACCGCATCTCCTTAAAAAGAGGATTTAAAAAGAGGTTAGTCAAGTGCGGAAAAAAACGTTTACACTAGTTGCCAGGCGATTCGGTGCCGTTAGAGCGTAATGGTTCAATTCCCATTAGTTTCAAGAATTTTTAATTTATCCTCTTGCTTCCTACTTGAATTTACTTTTATTGTCAAGGTATGCAGCCATTAGGGACGTCCCAAGTGCAGTGACATCAAGGTATGCAGCCTTTAGGGACGTCCCAAGTACAGTGACATGAACTCAAGGATTTATTAAACGGAAACAAAATGCTCACTAGAAACAAAAGGCATGTATTATTATTAGTATGCGGGAGGTAATTTCTAGTAGATGATGCCGACAATTGGCTGGCTATATGCAAGTCAGCAATAACTCAAAGAAACTAATTCTTGCCGTATTTATCCACGTGGTACGTATCTTGTTGATGTGAATGGTTTCTCATTTAACATCTTGAGATAAGAAGTTTCGTGCATGAATTGTGTGCACTGGCATGGTTGCGCGGTGAAACACGAGAGACAAAATAATAAACTATATGGAAAACCGGCGTGCGTATCACAACTATGGTTGCACGTACACGACGAAGGCGACAATAAGATTGTTGAAATAGCGCAACAAAAAGATTGTTGAAATAGGGTAGCAACAGCAGACACATTTATTGTTAACTGCAGCTGGGTATACAGGATTTCAAGCACTATTCAAGCATATTGTTTCCTTTCACCTGAAGGCATATTTATCGAATTTATATTATTTATTAAATAGTTTGAGGGTTAAAGTCACATAATATTTCGTCACGACTTAGATAATTTGCCAATTCCAATAAGCTAATCCATCGAATGCAAGTGATTGAGAAGGGTTCAATATTTGAGATGAGATGATTGAAAACGTGTCGATTTTTCATGAGATAACTACTGCTACTACTGTCGCTACTGCTGCTGTTGCTAATACTACAACTACTATTGCTGCTACTATTACTACTACTGCTACTGCTACTATTTCTGCTGCTACTACTACTACTACTACTACTATTATTATTATTATTATTATTACTACTACTACTTTTACTACTACTTATACTACTACTACTACTACTACTACTACTATTACTATTACTACTACTACTACTATCACTACTACTAGTATGCTACTATTTCTTCTACTATTACGGCTACTACTACTACTATTACTATCACTACTACTACTACATCTACATTTGCTATTACTACTGATACAAATACTACAACCACTACTAATACTACTATTATTGATACAATTACTACAACCACTACTACTACTACTACTACTACTACTACATCTACTGCTGATACAATTACTACAACCACTGCTACTGCTGTCGCTGTTACTACTACTACTACTACTACTACTACTACTGCTACAACTACTGCTGATACAATTACTACAACCACGACTACTGCTGTCACTGTTACTACTACTACTACTACTACTACTACTACTGCTACAACTATTACTGATACAATTACTACAACCACTACTACTGCTGTCGCTGTTACTATTACTACTACTACTACTACTACTACTACTACTACTACTACTACTGCTACAACTACTACTGATACAATTACTACAACCACTACTACTACTGCCGCTGTTACTACTACTACTACTATCACCACAACTACTACCGTAATCTATTCTTCTAACTCATTTTCTCTCAGTTCCCCTTCATCTCTTGATGTTTATTCAGTACTCTTTTGTCTCAAAGATACGAGACACAACAATAAGGTACAAAGTGAGATAAGACTTCTATGAGTTCCTTTCCCAAGTCTGGGAAAACAATTTTCTGGCCTGCAAGGAATCTGTACCAGATGCACCCCGACAACATCACAGGGATGTTAGTACAAGCATCTGGCTTCAAACGAGATTTATTTGAATTTTATCTTAAGCAGTGTCTCTCGACCTTGCACGTATTTGTTTGCAGGAACGAAAACTCTTTTTTAGAAGGATTGCAAATGAATAGGTTTATGTTCTGATACCAGATGGGGTACAGTATTTGAATATATATATATATATATATATATATATATATATATATATATATATATATATATATATATATATATATATATATATATATATATATATATATATATATATATATATATATATATATATATAAGTATTTACTAGGACTTTAGAGATTGTTCCTGTTTGCGTGTATTGTCGGGGTTTTGAAGGGAGATAAAGGATGGCAACACTGGTTACATTCAATGCATGTTATAAGAGGTTAGTAAGGAGGTTTTGGGGTAGAATTGACTGTCCCAACCCATATATGATAAATGTGACCCAGAAGCCATGCTGAAGTTGGATGTCACAGGCCGAAAGGTGGAGAAATTGCAGTTAAGCTGTAAACCATGACACAACGCATTCCGTTCTCTGAACTACATCCGGCTAATCTGTAGGAGTGTGAGAACGAAAACGAAAGAAGAAAAAAGAGGTTGAGCAAATACCCGTAGCTGGTACTGAACCAGGTACATGGGTTGTACATGACGAGCTCTGTAACTTCAGCCACAGAACCGGACCTTACGGCGCAGATATAGACTTGTTATGAGTGCAAGACAGTTTCATAATGAATTCACTCAGTGAAACTTTGAACGGGCATATTAAATCATAGTGGGCGCCTGTGTTTTCAGGTTGATAGCGACCCAGAGTGAGAAAAAAGGTCAAGTAATCCTACAATGAAAACATATTGCGTGCAATAGTAGATATCCCAAGAATATCAGTGGGAGGACATAACATAAATAATTTGAGATATGCGGATGACACTGTTCTGATTGCAAAAAGTGAGGAAGACCTTCAAAACTTAATTTAAGTAGTAGTCACAGAAAGCAAAGAGAAAAGCCTCTTCCTAAATATCAAGAAAACAGAAGTAATGGTTATTTCAAAGAAAGAAAATAACACACCTTGCAAGATCATATGAATGATATAGTATTAAAACAGGTCCACCAATTCAAATATCTAGGTACAATTATAACAGCAGATGGAAGAAGTTCAACAGAAATAAGATGCAGAATAGGACAGGCAAAAACAACATTCAGAAAAATGAAAAATATACTGTGTAATATGACCTTGTCATTAGAGGTGAGAAAGAGAGTTCTGCAGTGCTATATAACCCCTATACTAACATATGGGTGCGAGTCTTGGACAATAAACAAACTGGAAAGTGGGAAATTGGAGGCAACAGAGATGTGGTTCTACAGAAGAATGCTGAGAATACCATGGACTGCCAGAAAAACTAATGTAGAGGTGTTAAAAGAGTTAAATGCGAAACTGACCTTAATTAACAATATAAGAAAAAATGAATCTTCTTTTTTGGCCACTTCATGAGACAGGCAGGTTTAGAGAACATAATCACAACAGGCAAGATTGAAGGCACCAGAGACAGAGGGCGACAACGTGAGAAAATATTAGACAGTTTGACAACCTGGCACGGCAAAGAAACAACAACGACTTTGATACATAATACTGTGGACAGAGAGCTGTGGAGAGCCATGACCGCATACGCCACCCGGCATGGCACCTGATGATGATGAATCCTACAATGGTCAACATGTAGAGGGGTAACACGCCCGACTGTTTTCAGAGCCCGAAAGGGAAGCAAAGAATAGCAACACTATTTACCTTCCATGCACGTCGTAAAAGGCAATTAAGTGGAGTAAGGAGTGGAATTAGCTGTCCCATCTAATGGAGGGTCAAAGTAATCCAGAAGAAATGTTGGTCGGGTGTGTCATGCCGAAAGGCGCAGATATCGCAAAACAACTGTAAATCATGACACATTTATTTCTCTTGGCTACGTCCTGCAAATTTGCACGAGCGTGAGAATGAACGCAGAAGAAGAAGAAGACGATGCACTACAAAGAGGCCAATGTTCTGCAAGCAGTTATACAGGTTTTGACAGCGTGGTCTACTAGCGATATACCAATGTACGTCCACAGCTTGACTTTCGTTATAACAAGTCTTTGTGCAGCGTCACAATGTTCGGTCACTACGACTATTACAATGATTTTCATTGGTCATTTAATTATACTTTGTTTCGCCACCTAATGAAAAGCACAGAAGCAGTCGGATTGACCTTACACATTGACGCAGGAAATGAACAAACACAGAGCAGTAAACAATACTAACAATAAAGTTTGGTCTGCATAACAATTAGCTGTGAAATAAAAAGCCGTAATCGCCAAAGTCGTATGTGTCGAGCCATTGATGCCTATACACAGCGCATCTCCGTTCTCTGGACTGCATTTTTCTGAAAATGTAGCAGAACCATTGCAAGAATATAAGAGAAATATGATAGAACAATTGCCACAATATAAAAGAAATATAACAGAGCCATTGCAACAATATAAGAGAAATATAACAGCCATTGCCACAATATAAAAGATATCTAATAGATCCCGTATCACAATATAAGATAAATATAACAGACCTATTGTCAATAGAACCCATGTCACAATATAAGATAAATATAACAGACCTATTGTCAATAGAACCCATGTCACAATATAAGATAAATATAACAGACCTATTGTCAATAGAACCCATGTCACAATATAAGATAAATATAACAGAACCATTGCAACAATATAATAGAGATCTAATAGAACCCATGTCACAATATAAGAGAAATCTCGTGGTGGTTTGAGAATGATCACCCAAAAAATAAAATTAAAATTTAATTTAAAAAACCGAATACAGATTCGTAAGACATAAACGTTGTTACCCTCGTCATTCATTCGTTTACCATCAGACAAAATGTCTTCTAGAAATGTCTTTCATAACTTGTCTACAGTCCCGCCTTATGGATAACCATTGCTCTCGTTTACAATGACAAATCTATTCTTTTCCTTAAAAAAAGTATTTTATGTATTACGGATATTTTTTTTTTCACTCCTGGTAGCTAGCGATGCCACAGCTATTTTTTCCACACTAGATCTGTGGTTTTTAGCTGTCGTCTGTGATTGTGGGATTATTTTGGCTAATTTGCCATAATCTGGGTTTTGTTAGAAAATCCCACAGAAATAAGAGAATGATCTTTGGTTTAGGAATTTAGCCAAAAGATGGATAACTGCAGAATCAAAGAGGCTACCGGAACAAGTCTACAAACAGCACACAGGGAAGCCATTTTCAGAGAACATTTCTACCCCTTACGCCACGAGGCACAAAAGGGTCACAGCATGTAGATAGATAGATAGATGGATGGAGGGATGGATACCCTGTGTGATGTCGGGGATGGAGATTGGAGCAAAGAATAGCAACACTGTTTACCTTCCATGTATATCGTAAGAGACAACAAAGGAGGTTATGTAGTGGAGTTGGCTATCCCATCTCATATATGGCCAGTGACCAAAAGCCATGCTGAAGTCGGATGTGTCTGGCTGAAAGGCGCAGATATAGCAGCAATGCTGTAAACCATGACACATCACATTCCATTCTCCGGACTACATCCTGCTAATCTGCAGAAGTTTGAGAATGAACAGTTTGAGAAGAAGAAGAAGGATGGATGGATGGATGTATGGATAGATAGATGGATAACTCACTTAACGATTGAGTAAAAGCGTCACAAAAATTCTCATGAAAACGATTATAACACACGAAAATGAATGAATTATCTCTCTTTAAGTCAAGCCCGCTTTCTTTGCTGAAAATGTATATGAGGCCCCCAGCCTTATTTAGATAATATGGTCTGGGTTACATTGGTGTTTTTTTTTCCGTGTGATCTGGGTTTATTTCTAAAACCTCAGTGGTAACACTGATGGAAACCGACTAGAACTTGATTTCATGACCTATATAAACATTTACGACACGTTGTACGACCGTAAATTCTGCTTGAATAATATTTTCATTAAAATTTTAGCTTACCCGTGCATCACACTTAATCGTCAAACCTTTCTCTGGAGGGAGAAACCACACAAATACATATAAATATTCAAATAAATGAAACTGCAAAATGTATTTTTATATTTAAAAAAAAATATTTTTTTTCTTTAAAACTTAATAATTTTCAGATCTTTTTACAGCCATATTTTTCCCCTACATTAAAGTCACGTGGTATTGAAACCATTATCCAAGTTATCCAGAACGCCCATGAGTACGATATGAAAAGATAAACTAATTTCGCTGAAGCAGAATCGCGTCAATAAAAATTCACGGACCAATTGCTGCTACAAACATGCTGACTTTAACGACTTAGTTTCATCTATACAAAAACGTATGTCATAAAATTATCCCGCTATAGATCATTAATTATGCATTCACTTCCCAGCATTCACTGGGATTATGTGCTCATTGGTAAAATGCTTTAGGGGAATCTTATACGCGGGCTGTCATAATGGGGCGATGCGTCTCCTGAAATGGTGAAATATACATGTCGGCGGACATTATTTCTGAAAGGGTTTCTGTAGTAGTAGACAGCAGCTGACATGATGTACGTTTATAGACTTTATATTAATTGTGCAGCGAAAATATAACATTGTTTAAAATATGCGAGTATTGTCACGTTTATATAGCAGGCCACGTTTATGTTAATAATGACTTTTCATATCACATGCATCATGAGTTTTGTATTTATTATTCAGATGCCATATTGCACTTGTTGGTCTACGAAAATTATGTATTAAACATTGTTTTGAAGATTGAAGTGATCTATCTATCTATCTATCTATCTATCTATCTATCTATCTATCTATCTATCTATCTATCTATCTATCTATCTATCTATCTATCTATCTATCTATCTATCTATCTATCTATATCTATCTATCTATCTATCTATCTATCTATCTATCTATCTATCTATCTATCTATCTATCTATCTATCTATCTATCTATCTATCTATCTATCTCTATCTATCTATCTATCTATCTATCTATCTATCTATCTATCTATCTATCTATCTATCTATCTATCTATCTATCTATCTATCTATCTATCTATCTATCATCTATCTATCTATCTATCTATCTATCTATCTATCTATCTATCTATCTATATCTATCTATCTATCTATCTATCTATCTATCTATCTATCTATCTATCTATCTATCTATCTATCTATCTATCTATCTATCTATCTATCTCTATCTATCTATCTATCTATCTATCTATCTATCTATCTATCTATCTATCTATCTATCTATCTATCTATCTATCTATCTATCTATCTGTCTGTCTGTCTGTCTGTCTGTCTGTCTGTCTGTCTGCCTGTCTCTCTGTCAGTCCGTCCGTCCATCCATCTTTATGTCTTTGTATCTGTCTATCTAATATAATCTAATCTATCCTATCTGTCTGTCTGTCTGTCTTATATAATATATATAATCTCCCTATATAAATTATCTTCCTATCTATTAATCTACTTACCGGGCAAACATCAACGGTGCAGGTAGAAATAAGGACGAGATTTGCATTGGCTTATTCTAAAATAACACGGTTAAAAAGCTAATGGGAAAAAAACAAAATAGTAACGAAATTGCTAATGTTACGAACTTTTATTTTTCCGGTTGCAACATACAGCTGCGAAACATGGACCCTAAGTAAAACAGCGGCAAAGAAGTTCAATGCCTTTGAGATGAAATGCTACAGAAAGATACTTAAAATATCATGGAAGTAAAAAGAGAAATTCAGATATTATAAACACATTGAAGATTCCAGATTGGTGGTTACTAAACACTCTTACAAAAAGAAAACTACACATGTTTCGTCATATAAAGAGACACAACTGTTTGGAAAGACAAATAATGAGGAAAGAGGAGAAAAAGGGCAGACAAAGAAGACAATGGACTGACGACAATAAAGAAAACATGAATAAATCGTTAGAAAATGCAATCCACATCACACAAGTCAGAGAAGGGTTCAGAGAGTTCATTCGGAAGACAACATTCTGGAAAGAATGTCACATGACACATCTACCTACCTATCTCTACCTACCTATCCCTACCTACCTATCTCTACCTACCTATCCCTACCTACCTATCTCTACCTACCTATCCCTACCTACCTATCTCTACCTACCTATCCCTACCTACCTATCTCTACCTACCTATCCCTACCTACCTATCTCTACCTACCTATCCCTACCTACATATCTCTACCTACCTATCCCTACCTACCTATCTCTACCTACCTATCCCTACCTACATATCTCTACCTACCTATCCCTACCTACCTATCCCTACCTACCTATCCCTACCTACATATCTCTACCTATAATTCAGCAACACGAGGAAGATCGGCTGGTATACCGGTGGGTTATATGATTTACCATCATGTAACGATAAACTTTGTAGAGATGTTATGTCGCCTCATGCATTGCACGCGTTGGTACAGCTTTTTGTGAGATTCGTGCAAATGGTCAGAAGTAGGATCGATCTGGACCTAGAAACAACAATTCTGTTCTATCGTGCAGTCGTTCTGTCATCGCTGCTGTACCCTGTGCTGTCTATACTGGAGACGTAAGGCAGTTTAATTATGTTCACATTCGGTTCCTGAGATAATCAAAGAAAACTGTTGTACGCGTCTTCCAAGTCAATTTCAACAGAGCACGTTTCCAAACCTGTGCTGAAACCATCGAACACGTAGTATGCCAAGAATATCTAGTCTTGAAAAAAGCTGGCAAAAATTGCCCATATTTTTAATATTGCAAAAATAAAATTTGGGAAACAAGAAAACAAAGAGGTTCTAAAAACACTTAATATGAAGAAAGAATTACTAAGAGAAATAAAGATCAGGCAAATACAATATTTTGGACACATTAAAAGACATGACACCTTATTGAAGACCTTACTTGAGGGTAAAGTCAAAGGGAAGAGAGCAATAGGTTGGCAGAGATACAAGTGGGAGAATAACATTACACGATGTACAGGTTACAGTCTATGAGAGTGCACCGCTAAGACAAGATACAGGTGATGTTGGAGATCTGTTGCAGCCAACCTTCGTTGCGGAGATGGTACTTGATGATGATGAACGTGGTTGTAACCAAACATTTGAACATCTGGTTGACTTCTGTGTGATACCCCAAATACCGGATCAGGGCAGCAAACCAAACCACAAATTCGATATTTCGAAATGAAATTCAGACGCTGAGCTAGCATTTTGTATGTAGAATTTAAAAGCTAGCTATGTTGCACTTAATGCAGAGGTTATAATATTTGTGATAGTAGGGATGATTAGCTAAGTTAGGTTAATCACTGGCTGCAGTAATGAAAGCGATCTGCGATGAAAGGACGTGTTTATGGACTGGCTGGCGTCAACTTGCAGCACGCAAAGGTTTGTGGGAATTCCAGAACGGATGTGATGATCAGTCATGCGCAGAAGAGTGAAATGGGTAATACAGCGTGCAGAATATTTGTGTACAGCACGGTTTCCACACTGATTTATATTTAATTCAAATTTATAAATCTGGCTTTTTAAAAGATTATTTGCTGTAAGGGTATTGACCTGGCAGACGTATTGTTGTCCTGATTTTTTTAAAAATAAGGTGCACAAAACTAACACAGAACACATTATTTATAAAAGAAAAAAAAAGATTTATTTATACATAATCTGTTCTATCTTTCTTTTCGATTTATACCCCTTTATGCCTTGCAGGGTCAGTGGTAGAAGAGTTTTCTGAAGATGGCATTTTTGTGTACCTCAAATATATTTGTTTTCGCTGATTCTTTTATTTATGCAATCCACCCTTTGCGTGGCCTGCCCCTGGCTTTGCATCCATCATGTCTGTATAGTAATTCTTTTTGAGGGACACTATCTGATGGTAGTCTGGAAGTGTGTGAAAATCACTTAATCTACTGTCTTCTGTTGTAATTAAATTGGCATTGTGTTTGTTAGTCGTCTGATATTTTCACTTCTGATTCTGTTTCCCACAGCCACTCCAAGAATTCTACATAGACATGTCATTTCTGTTGGTACAAATTTTCTTTTGTATTTTGTTGTTAGTATTCACGTTTGACATTGGCAGAACAGTATGATGATAATTTTATATAGTGCAGTTTTAGTATTTATGTTCACATGCTTGATTTTGAAAATAGGAAACTTCTATCCTAAGATCTGATATGCTATATTGCATCTGAAATGGATTTCTTTTGTGTTTTTCCCATTTGATGATATGATGTTTCCAATGTAAGTAGATTTTTTCACCTGCGTAAGTTGTTGATTATCGATGAAAATAGTAGTGTTTCTTTCTGTTTTTGCGATTACCATTATCTCAGTTTTTTTTCCTGTGTTTATCTTCATGTTAAAGTCCCTACATGTTTTGTGGAGTCTATTTATATGTTGTTATATACACAATAAGCGTTTCATAATTTAAAGGTACACATTTGGCCTTCTATCATAGTCTGCAGATAATTATTGACGTCAAGAATATAGTAAAATGAGCATAATAGCAATAAACTTTGCAAAGATTTTTGGAATTTCTTTCACTCACATCAGCTATTTTTGGTGCTCAAGGACTTCAAAAAATGAGAATCTTGCAAAATACGAAACGAAAACTACCTTTAAATACAGGAACAATCTAATGTGATGATAGTCTGAAATATAATAATGATTAACATTTGTTATCATGAAATTTTGTTAAAAGATTTTCATTGTTTTGCAGGTATAAAAAAATACAATCTTTGGCTTATGGTTATGATGAAGTTCCGCTTGGCTTAAAATTATCGCTTTAATATGGCAACCCTGGTAAATAGATCATCGGTAGGTACACATGCGGCAGAGGTGGTTGAAAAATTGATAGAAAAATATATACAGTATGAGCCGCCTAACAAGATTGAAATGGTTGAGATGCCCTAGAGGATTGACTTAATCATTTTCGAGATACAACACATATACCCCGTCCCTATTATGTACACCACTTGCCGAGAGATACACTTATAGTACATCACTTCGTAGCTGCGACGGTATCCCGATATCCGAAAAATGCACTTTGTAAACAAGATGTTGCTGGAGAGATTCGAACTGAAGATACTTTTGAGTACAATTCAAACTTAACAGCAGGATTTAAGAAAATTTGGAGTGAAATGTAGAAAATCAAACAAATAATATTGAAAAATTGCATGCCACTTTCATTTTTGCTGTCCATAAGATATGCTTCACTCATAGTATCGCCTTGTGTTGCCGAGGCCCGAAAGGGGAGCAAATAATAGCAACACTGTTTACATTCCATGCATGTCGTAAGAGGCGACTAAGGAGGCTATGGGATGGAGATGGTTGTCCCATCCCATATATGGTCAGTGACCCAAAGCCATACTGAAGTCGGATGTGTAAGGCAAAAATGCGCAGATATCGCAGCAATGCTGTAAACCATGACACACCGCATTACGTTCTCCTGAATACATCCTGCTAATCTGCAGGAGTTTAAGAACGAACGCAGAAGAAGAAGAAGACTCATAATATTTCGTACATACGCATTCATAATCTCTGTATTGTCCCCCAAAACTATTAATACTGTATGTTCCCCGTTAATAAGTTGAATTGAGATAGTTCTTGCAGCTGTGTGACAAATGACGGCTGGCAATGCTGTCATAACATGTACAAGGTGGTTTGTGTGTCTTAATTTACTTACTAACATAAACAGAAACCCAGTCCTTACCTGGACTCGAGTTCTGGATCTGGTGAATATCAGGTTAAAGCTCTAACCTTTCGGTCATACGTCACACATATCTCCTCTACAACTGGGTTTTTGCAATTGTCTACGCTGAATGAAGTGGTGCTGTCAAGTCTGTAGATGCTTGAATGGGATTCTATTCCTCTTCTCATTTCGGTAGATAACTATTCTTTTTTTTTAAAGCAGTAGAATCCCTCTATACCCGATCCTTATATATATATATATATATATATATCCCTATATAACAACCGAGGAGCGCGGTAGCCTAGTGGATAGTGAGCTTGCTTGCTATCATCTGGTTACAGCGTGCCGGGTTCGAAACCACGTCCGGATATTTAAAAAAAAAAAAAAAAAAATCATCCGGGTTGTGATTTCTCACTTGACACGACCACTCCTCCAGTCGTCTCAGCTGTAAATGAGTACCTGACGCATGAGTTAGGAAGGTAAAAAACAGCAAGGAAGGGAACTGGCCACCCCACCTAATAGTTGCTGCGGCTTAGTACATGAAGAGTTATCTTCATCCCCGACGGCAGATGCCATGGGAGACAGAGGAAGACAAGGAGATCAATTTCTGGATGGGTTGTCACTGTTGCACAAAAATAAGTCACCAACTGAACTTAATAATAACACCACAAAAGACAGAGAGTTATGGAGAAGCATGTTCGGCATCTACGGCACGGCACTTGATTGTTTGATTGATGTAACAACACTTCAAAATTTTCCAATTATTTTCATTCTTTCTTGTTTGTACTAAATATAGCAAATTTCCGTTGTTACATACATATTCCGTCCGTCCATACTAAGTTGCAATAATGGATTTAATTATGAATAAATCCTGTGGTTAAGCCGTTTGCTTTGTGCTTAAGAGGTCGTGAGTTCGAATTCCAAATCACGCCGCCTTGTTGATAAAGTGGATTTTTTTCTGAAGGTCCCTGGGTATTATCTCTTGAAATTACTCAGTTGAGGTATGCCGAAATCGGATATGCTAGGCCTACAAGGCGCATAACGGTGGCACAACGTAATCACGCTCCCGGCGGAAATCGCACGGATATCCGTGATGGTTACAATGGAGCGAACGCAAAACAAACAAACAAACTCAGTTGAGAGGGACGGAATTACTTATGAAATATCTCGAATAAAATAAAATTCATCCTCTGCATCGTCCCACCCATTCAAGCTTTCATATATATACATAAGAAGTTGGTAATAAGCGTGTCTGGTTTGAAACTCCGTTCGGACAACAAAATCCGGGTTGTGATTTCTCTCTTGACACTGCCGCTCCTTCAGTCGATTCAGCTGTAAATAGATACCTGACGACTGAGTTGAGGAAGGTAAACGCAGCAGAGGGAACTGGCCACCTCAAATGAATAGTTGCTGCGGCTAGTACGTGAAGAGTTATCTTCATCCCTGACGGCAGGTTGCTGTCACAAGACCTAATTTACCTTTAATATATAACATATTCATCAACATCAGGTGCCATGTCGGCAGGCGTAGGCGATCATTGCTCTCCGCAGCTCTTATCTCCAATATTATGTATCAGGATCGTTGTTGTTTCTTTGCCGTGCCAGGTTGTTGAACTGTTTACTATTTTCTCACGTTATCGCCCTCTTCTTCTGTTGCCTTCAATCTTGCATGTTGTGATTATGTTCTCCAAACCTCCTTGTCTCATAACGTGGCCAAGAAATCAAGATTATCTTATTCTCTTTTTTCTCATATTATTGATTAAGTTTCGTCTTACATGTGAATCGTTCAAAACCTCCGCATTAGTTTTTCCTGGCAGTCAACTGTATTCTCGGAATTCTTCTGTACAACATCTCTACTGCCTATAATTTCCCACTTTCCTGTTTGTTTTTTTATCCAAGACAATATGCTAGTATATACGCTAGCAGCTGTATGTTAGTATAGGAGTTATATATCACTGAATAACTCTTTCCCTCATCTCTAATGACAAGGGCATACTACACAATATATTTACCACTTTTCTGAACGTTGTTTTACATGCCCTATTCTGCTTCCTATTTCTGTTGAACTTCTTCCATCTACTGTAATCGTTGTACTTAAATACTTGAAATGTTGGACCTGTTTTAATACTATATCATTCATTTTGATCGTGCAAACTGTAGTGTTTTGTTTCTTTGAAATAACCATTGCATATTTCTTTGATATTTAGGAAGAGACCTTGCTCTTTACTTTCTGTCACTAATACAATAATGAATTCTTGAAGGTTGAACACATATTATGTATGACCAATGCCGTATGTACTTCATCACGGAAAACTATTCCCTGACCATTACGTGAGTTGGATATTCTTGGTGTCTCCATCTTCTTGTGTGTTTATTCTCGAACAGCTGCAGAATAACAGGATCTAAACTGGTGGTGTGTCACGATTTACAGCTTGTCTGTGACATCCACTCGTTTCAGTACGACACATCCGACTTCAGTATGGGATCTGGTTCACTTTGACCCTCTATAAGATGGGACAAGCAACACCACATCCAACATTCCATTAGTCGCCCCTGACAACGTTAGTTTGTTCCTTTCTTGCCGCAGGCGGCACATAGAGCAGAGGTTTTTATTTGTCATGTGTTGCGGTCCGCTGCTCGTAGTTTTAGTTCTTGTATGGTCTTGCAACCTGTTATTTCCCCTTCTTGAAGTAAGGTGTTTTTTAGAGTTGCCTTAGACCTGCCTCATTTTCTTCAACCCTCAGGTATCCACGTAAGGGCTAGCATGTTTATTCTGTTTTCATCTAGTAAACGTGACCCAGGTATTTCCATCTGCGTTTTCTAATGACGTTTGAAACATATTTTTGGTGTGTTTTGTTTCTATAGTCAATATTTGTGACGAAACCGATTCATGTTCTGTTCATCCGTTTCCAGTGGCATTTATTTTCTAAGATATTTAATTTTTGGTCTGTTGCTTGAGTTGATTTCCAGCTTTGACAATAAAGGGTATAAGGATATATATATATATCACAGATATACGAGTTTTACAAAGAATTACGTGTTTACATCCCCCCAAACTTCTCCCCGCCCTCTTTTAAAACTGAAATTGTCAGGGGATAATACCATAAGGGTGTTTTGGGGGGGGGAGGGGGGGGTTTAGTCAAATGTACCTCTTATGGTGATGTGCACTGCTTTCAACCGCAGACGTTAGTCCAAATTAGTTAAATCAGAGCTTTTTGCCATCAAAACATAGTGGAGGCCGTGGTAATCCAGTTACCACGTCCTCAAGATTGACCATGAGTTCTACTGATGCTGAAGGCAAGCACAAGAAATGAGACGTGAAAAAAACGTCAAAGTCGCATTAGTCCTTCCTTCTTTACTCGTAAATCAAATTACAATGCGTTAGAGCGATAAGTGCCTACAGCTGTAATGATATTAGAAGTGTTATGTCTGTTGATAAGTGTTAGGCGTTGGCTAATTTAGATAAAGTAGGGATAAGTATTCGCTCGAAGTGTCATTTTGATCTCGGGAGATAACTCAAGAAGTTTTCCTTGTAGGTTATGAAAGAGTTATGTTGTCTTTGTTTAGTGCTAACTCATAACAGTGTTGGAAGTCAATAGAAAACAATAGTAGCTTTTAACATTGTCATAGTAGGCAAAACTGCACTGATGTCTTTAAGTGGAGACGTTTAGAAAGAAGCCATGAGCTAGTCTATTCTAGGCTGAAGTAGTCGATTCTCAATTGTGGTTGTCGTAATATATGTTGTTGTTTCTTCTTTCTTACTGTATTCTTGACCATGATCCAGCTAGATGCAGTTGGAGTTTGAGAATGAACGCAGAAGAAGAAGAAACCAATTAAATGGCTCATTTTAAAAGGTATGTTTTGGTTAGTTCTCAAACTTCTGCCGGATATCTCTTATAACAGTTCAATAGTCTTAACAGATTTCCAGTTGGATTTGGTCCGTATAACAGATTTCCAGTTGGATTTAGTCCGTATAACAGAAAGACGTTGTGTCGCAGTTCTATATGCGGCAATGGCATCCGACATCAGTGGTGGTAACTAATACGACCAGTATTTTAACCACTTCTACCGATCAGTGAACGTCTGTAACCATATTGCTAGTAGGTCTGCCGTACGAGATCTTAGATTTAGTTCTCAAATTCTCGCTAGATCACTCTTGTAGCCGGACAGTGGTACAACCAGGTTTCTGGCGGGATGAGCTAAGAGAACCGTCATGCGCTGTGTCGCCGTTTTATTTGCGCATATGGCCAGATACATCCAAACTTTGGTCATTGCATCCAGTATACTTAGTGTTTTACGAATTTCTATAAAGGTTGGACGTGACTATGCATATCGCTAGTAGGCTAGTCTTGCGTTGCAGCCTGTTTAACAGCAGTTCTCACACTGTACGTTAGATCCGTTTACTATTCTTAATATTAGATACTGTCATCATCGATGCATGATCTTTTTGTTGCTATCTTTGTCTCTATCAACCTGATCACAGATGTACAGTCATGTTATATTTTCCTTAGACGTATTTTTAACCATCTACCCCCACCCTTGCTTAGCTACTTCTCAACGTCCCTAACCACAATCAGTTTAAGAACTACTGATTGAGACTTTCCTTCGGACAGTGTTAATCTTGACCAAAGGCTAAGAGAAGATACCTCTCTAGTTTTGTATGTATAGCAGTAGTAAAAAAAATCTAAATGGTTGTGTATATATAGCTGTAGAAACAACATCTAGACGGGTGTTCAATAAAGGATGTTTTACAGCAATGTTTGAGGTCCACAGACATTCATGTAGCGTTTCCGTGTAGGCAATGAAATCGAAAGTAGAATGAATACGCGCGCGCATGTGGAACATGATAAATCTTATTGATGCATACTAATAAAAACGTAGCTCTGCGACTTCCGGGCTGGAGGGTTATTCAGCTGTCCTGATTTATTTACGACGTACGAAATGCTTTCATCAGCCGCGGAATGTCCTAGCGCCATCAAACTTCGCAACGTTCGATTCCATCGTAACATGACGATGTTTGATTGCTTTCTCTTCCTGAGTGTGTAAAATTACCAGAATTATCTCTTTATGTCTGTATGGTCACGTGATCGTCATAAGAAATACCAGAACTAGGTATTATTGTATATTAGGTATGCTGTATGTCTGTTTATCCAGATTGTTATCCTTCATAAGTTGGTCATTTCTGTCTTGATACCAGCCCATTCCTAGCAAGTTAGACAATTCTTGAACAAGCACTTTTATCTTGATACAATTCCATTCCTAGCAAATAAGACAGTTCTTGAACAATTACTTTTGTCTTGATACAATTCCATTCCTAGCAAATAAGACAGTTCTTGAAGTTACTTCTGTCTTGATACCATTCCATTCCTAGCAAATAAGACAGTTCTTGAAGTTACTTCTGTCTTGATACCAGCCCATTCCTAGCAAGTGATACAGTTCTTGAACAGTCACTTGTCTTGATACCAGCCCATTCCTAGCAAGTTAGACAATTCTTGAACAACCACTTTTGTCTTGATACCATTCCATTCCTAGCAAATAAGACAGTTCTTGAAGTTACTACTGTCTTGATACAATTCCATTCCTAGCAAATAAGACAGTTCTTGAAGTTACTGCTGTCTTGATACCATTCCATTCCTAGCAAGTGAGACAGTTCTTGAACAATAACTTTTGTCTTGATACCATTCCATTCCTAGCAAATAAGACAGTTCTTGAAGTTACTTCTGTCTTGATACCATTCCATTCCTAGCAAATAAGACAGTTCTTGAAGTTACTTCTGTCTTGATACCATTCCATTCCTAGCAAATAAGACAGTTCTTGAAGTTACTTCCATCTTGATACCATTCCATTCCTAGCATACTTTACCCGATTCCAATACTACAGTTGTGACTTTTCTCCTCTTTGTCCATTTCCACCATTGACTCCCGTTCCCTACATACTTCTTCTAACTCACATACTCGGAGCAATGTGTCCTCTACTTCTGCAAGTCATGACCTTTTAAAAGCAAGAAAGAAATTTATAAAGAACAAGAAAGAAGGGATACTACATGTTAAAGGAGATGTCTAAGAAAAGTAGCAAACAGAACCAGAAGAGATCATGTGAGAAATGCAGAGATTACAACAACTGTTGGAAGAACATCCGTGGTCAAATATATGGACAAAACAAAGACTGAAGTGGTTCGGACATTGATGAGAATGAACCCTTGTTCACCAGCGGCAAAAGTATACAACATGGAATTGAAACAAAACAGCTAGATACAGAGGACGACCAAGAAGAAGGTTGATTGAAGGAGTTACCAACATTCCGAGACGTCCTAAATAGTTAGTTAGTCGTTGGATCATCGTCATTGTACTCCGAACAAGTCCATATGTGCTCAGATCTCTCCCTGAGTATATCCGCCATTACATGTTGACTGACGGTCCAGTACGCCGGTGATTGACAATCATTCTTTCTCGCCCACGAAACCGCTCCTTTCTAGTGACACCACATTTCAAACAACGTTCCCTTATTCTAGTCATGTAATAAGAGTCATCGTCACTTATACAGTCATTTGTTCGTGCGTTTTCCCGTAGGGTTTCAAAATGTCTGCCTCCAACAGCCGTAGTAGCAGCGTGTGCGGCCATCAATCTGCTCTCTCATTACCTCGGACTCCAGCATCTCCCAGCACAAAAATAAAAGTCACTTTACTCACACAGGAATTCTTCACTGCATCCAGCCACTGTTGCCGAATGTACCCCGCCTGAACTTTCACAATCATGCTCATCGAGTCGTTGAGTATACAGGCAAGCTCGCAGACAGTCTGCGAGCACACCCATCTCAAAGCTTTGGTTCCTGCCAAAATCTCCATTGTCATGCTGCTTGTCATCTGAGCGAATGTACCACTTTCCTCTCTGATGGTCATCCTCCCACCTTTGAGCTGTGAAGACCCAGGCACTCCTGATGTGTATCTCAACCGACACATCTGTATATATAATCATATCACTTCCCTGGAATTCTCACTGATCAGAGCGAGCACCTCAGACTCTACCACTGTCGGACACCATTCCCTGCATTGTGTATTGAGTTTTATTATTACTTTGAAGGCTGTCGGACAATCTAAAAGCGCCCGACTTCATTCCACTCTTCAACTTGCCTGTTGTTAGAACGTGTTCCATCGTTCCTCTTCTCATGATGTGCCCAAAAAAAGTGGACTGTCTCTTTTTGATGCAGGTAAGCAGCTCATTGAACTTCTGTGGACTTCTTACCTTTACCTGGCAGGAGGTTTCTTCTTCTTCTTCTTCTTCTTCTGCGTTCGTTCTCAAACTCCCGCAGATTAGCAGGATGTAGTTCTGAGAACGAAATGAGTTGTGTCATTGTTTGCAGCATTGCTGCGATATCTGCGCCTTTCGGCCTGACACATCCGGCTTCAGCATGTCTTTGGATCACTGACGCTATATGGGATGGGACAGCCAACTCCATCCCATAACATTCTTAGTCGCCTTTTACGACATGCGTGGAAGGTAAACAGTGTTGCTATTCTTTGCTCCCCTTTCGTGCCCCGGCAACACACGGGCGAGAGGTTTCTTGATCTTTAAGATACTGTCTTGACAATCTAGATCAGTGGTTCTCAACCTTCCTAATACCGCTACCGTTTAATGCAGTACCTCATGTTGTGGTGACCCCCAACTATAAACTTATTTTCGTTGCTACTTAAATAATATGTGTTTTCCGGTGGTCTTAGACGACCCCTGTGAAAGGGTCGTTCGACCTCAAAAGGGGTCACAACACACAGGTTGAGAACCACTCATCTATATTACATCAGGGATTGTTCATACGTTACGTCAACAAGTGGGAAAAGTGGGGGGGGGGGGGGGGGCTTTTAATATACTAATGAAATCTGGCCTTGGATACACAACTAAAGCTCTCAGTCACCACCCCTACCCTTAACGGCAAGTGCGGATATTCTGGGCATCATCCAACTAGGAATCGACAATTAAATTGTTTGAATTTGCAATTTTTGGTTTTCAAAATCTGAAAAAATAATGTAGCTTTTTCGTACTTTTTACTGCAAAAATATTTAAAGAAATTTGACATAATTGTCTTGATCTGACACTGTCAAGTCTTGAAGTCTGTTGACTTTGGGGGTGAGGGGGATAAAATAAATGGCAGAAACAACTGTTGATCTAATATATGGACATCTCCTTACTGTGTATGACTATTCTAAAATGGAGATGTTGAGGTTATGTTGTTCTCACATAAAACTGCAAATGTATGTTCTTTTGTTCTCAATGCTTTATTTATTTGAAGCTTTTGTTTCTGGACAAACCTCCTGTCTTATAATTGGATCATACTTATGTAATAATGAATGTATTATTTCCCTGTGTCGTATGTAAAGTTTTAAAGTGGAGACTTAATCATCGGTAAAGAGATGACAAACTAAATGAAATCTGAAATATTGTCAGGGTTGCCACTGCCATATTGTTGAAACTGTTTAGTTGCGTGCAGTAATTTTACTTGAAAGACTCGATGTGAAATATTAGCAAATCTATTTTGTATTTAATTTCCGGTATATAAAAGCATTAAAATATTGTATTAGCGTGAAATGTATTTTCATTCAATGAAGAGTTTCAATTTGCGTCACAAAATTAGTTCATTGCATATGCGCCTACCAGTGGCACCACAGGACTGTAGATAAGTATTCCTTAGAAAGGGGGGGGGGTTACCTAAGAAAAATATGAAATAGGTCTTTCGTATGTTTTCGTGTGTTAGATTAACATATTGGGATGGAGTTGGCTGTCCCATCCCATATAGGGTCAGTGACCCAAAGCCATGTTGAAGTCGGATGTGTCAAGCCGAAAGGCGCAGATATCGCAGCAATGCTGTAAACCATGACACAACGCATTCCATTCTCCGGACTACATCCTGCTAATCTGCAGGAGTTTGAGAACGAACAACGAAGAAGAAGAAGAAGAAGAAGATTAGCATATTTTACATATGATGAGAAATTGTATTACAGTTTTGTAAAATATCGCAAATATGGGATTTGGACGGGGGGAGGGGGAGGGGGGTAGCTATAATCCCGCCCTTTGACCAAGTTTTTAGTACTAAATGTCATTTTCCGATTTGCTAGGGCGGGAAGTGTTAAAACCGATACCCCTCCCCCACCACGGTAATAAAACCTGCTTGAATTTGGCGACATGCAATTTTTAAAAAAAAATAATTCTAATCACTGCATCTAGAAAAGCAAATTACTTTATATTTCGTTGAATTTTGACAAATGTTACGAGAGTAATATTTCTACTTATAACATTATTTCTTGTTAGCACTATTAGATTTCTCATATTTTCACTAATTTTAACACTAACATATGTAAAAATTGTGATATATTTAAATTGACGAACAATATTACACATGCAGAAAGCTTATGGCTATTGATTTTTAAATGTCACAATTCGCAAAATTTACCTATGAAATGGCAACACTGATACAGTTTTATATGAACAATAAGGATTCGGTCCTGATAGAGTGATTCGTCATTATCAGGTAGCATAACCTGAACAATGTAGCAGCCATCACATCCTTTCGAAACTTATGTCGATCTTGAGCTAGTCTTCCAGCCTCTGTTACTGTAATGTTCTTGTGGATCTTTGATGTCTTACGTTCATCTTCATCTTGGTCTGCCTCTTGTTCGTCACCCTGGCATCATCCCCTACAGTATGGACTTCTCTAGACTGTCATGGCGTTTGATATGACCAAAATATTGTAATTTTTCGGAAAGAACCATGCTGTTTAGTCAGTTTTCTTTCATTTCTCTCAGTATGACTACGTTAGTGATCTTTTTTGTCATGGTTTCGGAGGATTTTTATGTAACATTTTGTTTTAAATGCTGCTATTTTAGTTTTCACTTTTTAAATGATTGTCCAGGATTTACACCCATATTTTGTCACTGGAAATATGCATGATCTTAGGAATATTAGTTTTGTTGTGTTTTGCATCAGCCCAACCATATGTTTTAAAATTTATTAAATTAGCTTCTTTGACGAGATAGCCAACCTCCTTCTGACTTCTTCATAGCAATCACCTTTACTGAGAGAACTAAGATATTCAAAAAGAGTGACTCTCGACGTATATACAACCTACTGGCTCACGGGAATCGTCTTTCTAACATGATTCATTTGACTTTTTCCGTATTTCATTGGTCACATTGTGTATAGTTTGTGTGAACAGCTAAAGAACATCATGGGGAAAGTCGAATGCATCAATTTAGAAGGATGATTCCCATTGAGCCAGAAGGTCTTATAGATGTCGATTGTCACGGTACAAGTCTGCGTTGGATTGTTCATTATTGCTGTAACAATTGAGAACTCATTCGTGAAATGCACGCGTGAGAAATATCAACGGTATCCTTGTTTTAGCTAAAGGGGGTGGATATTCGCAACACAAGGTCGATAAGTGCAACTTGAAGTGTACACGAACACACTTATAACGATAGATAGTGCAGACAAATCACTGTTCTTGTTGAAAGCATAAGCAAAGTGGGATGCTCTTAATTTCGGTAATACCAGGAATTTCTAGATATAAGGACAAGACATGGTATACTACTTGATTTTCAACCTCATTATTAGTTGACAGTAATCAGAAATTGCTGGGGTGTCCTTTACTGCAGGAGTGCCCGGTCCTATACTCCGGGTGGCACCTGCGTATTGCTGAAGCTCGAAAAAGAAGCAGAGGTGCAGCAATTGTTTACCGTTCATGCATGTCGCATGAGGCAGCTAAGAAGGTTATGGGGTGATGTTGGCTGTCCCATTCCAAAGCACAGATATCGCAGCATTGCTGTAAACCGTGATACAAGGCATTATGTTCTCCGGACTAAACCCTGCTAATTTGCAGGAATTTGAGAACGAAGATAGAAGAAGAAGAATACTCCGAATGAGAGATTGCTGTGGTTTTCATATAATCTTTTATACATTTTTTGAGCAATCATTCAGCAGGGCTCCCCATAGGGTAGCCTATTCATCAATAGAACGGATTCGTTCAAATTTGGTCAGTCACGTTTATTGATGAAGCTATGCACGCAGAGGTGAGGTCAGTTCTTGAATAATGCGAGTCTTAGCTTTGATCTATATCTCCCTTCTTCTTCTTCTGCGCTAGCTCCAAGATAACCAACACGAAAGTTCCTGTTCGTGCTCAGGGGAGCTTTTTTTCTCTTTAGCATTCATTCTCAAACTCCCGCTGGATTTCCCTTGTAGCAGGACCATCGTCCTACTAGATTTCCAGCAGGATGTAGTCCAGAGAATGGAAATGCGTTGTGTCGCCGTTTTATTTGCGCCAGTGGCACGACACATCCGTCTTCTGCGTAGCAGGGGAGTTTGAAGTACGTTGTTCTGCTGATTTAACAGCAGAGCTGCGTTATTTTATGCCCTCTGGCCCAGCACATCCGTTTGCGTCATGTATAACTCCAAATTAAAGCTATAACCCGTCAGGGTCGTAAGGGTACCACATTAGATGCATCATCAGATATTCCTACAGCGATTTGTATCTTCAATGATGCAGTCGTGTAATAAAAATATCTTTGATCTGTCCAGTCCTTGGTTCTGTCTGTTCATGCTTTTCTTTGCCATCTTCATCCCATACTTTTCGACTGCCTAGCATTGATGTAGGAAGCCTACTATTTGCTAATCTCTACTTCCAATATGTCCGTGTATAAACGTAATACACAACCGACTCTGTGTGTGACGTGTACATGAGCAGTGCGTACCTCAGCAAGCTACATGCTTACATTTTCACCACATGCAGTTTGCATCCAGACCGTTCAAAAAGAAATGGTAGCCTACTTAATGTAAAACATTATCTAGAAAACTACTAGCCAAATAACGGTTGGGTTGATCACTACTTCATAAATGGGATATGCTTCCAACAGTATGCAATACACACACGCGCGTGCACACACACACACACACACACACACACACACACATAACCTATATACTCATACGCCATATACAACAAACACTAATGGAACCCAAACACACTCCCATAACAACACACTACACATACACACACACACACACAAACACATTTTCTCATTCACACACTCCAAAAGTAAGATAAATAGTTACACTCATTCTACTCACAACCGAAAAGGCTCTGCTCCTCCCCCCCCCCCCCCCCCAAAAAAGGTCAAAATTCACCTCAGATATAAACGGTTTAAGAGATGCCTCAGAGAACATCAGACCACAAACAGAAATAAGCAACATCAATCAATAAACTATTAGCTTTGACCTTTTCTGCACGTGCGATTAATTTTTAGCTCTGGGATGATAACAAAAATAAAATGATGCGTTTACTACACCACACACCATTTTGCAGCTATAGAATATCTCTATTTTCAGTTCTCATTTTGCAACTATATCTCTATTTACAATTATTATTTTGCAACTATATCTCTATTTTCAGTTATCATTTTGCAACTATATCTCTATTTTCAGTTATCATTTTGCAACTATATCTCTATTTACAGTTATAATTTAACAGAATGTTACGATGCGATTATAGGCAGACCTATCTATTTCATGACAGCTCCCTGTGGAACATACGGCTGCAACTATCACTTTGCAACTCTTCAACATCTCTTCTGCGTATTTTCTTGCTAGATCTTCAGGCCGGTCGTCAGTACGAAGCTCCCAGTGTTCTCCAGGTCAGAGCGGCTGCCCCAAAGTTTTCTTTGTACTTTGTACTAAAAATTCTTTCTGTACTAAATATCTCATTCTGTGTTCTTACTGTATTAAATATCTCATTCTGTGTTCTTACTGTATTAAATATCTCATTCTGTGTTCTTACTGTATTAAATATCTCATTCTGTGTTCTTACTGTATTAAATATCACGTTCCGACTTCTCCCCCCCCTTTTTTGTAAAATGTTACTTGTTTCTTACTGTACTAAATGTCACGTTCCAACTTCTTACTGTGCTACATGTCAGGTTCCGATCTCTTACTGTACTAAATGTCACGTTCCAGTCACGTTCCAACTTCTTACTGTACCAAATTTCACGTTCCGATCTCTTACTATACTAAATGTCACGTTTCAACTTCCTACTGCACTAAATGTAACGTTCCGTTCTTTTACTGTACTAAATGTCCTATTCCAACTTCTTACTGTGCTAAATGTCATGTTTGGACTTCTTACTGCACTAAATGTCATGTTTGGACATCTTACTGCACTAAATGTCATGTTTTGACTTCTTACTGCACTAAATGTCATGTTTTGACTTCTTACTGCACTAAATGTCATGTTTTGACTTCTTACTGCACTAAATGTCATGTTTCGACTTCTTACTGCACTAAATGTCATGTTTGGACTTCTTACTGCACTAAATGTCATGTTTGGACTTCTTACTGCACTAAATGTCATGTTTGGACTTCTTACTGCACTAAATGTCATGTTTCGACTTCTTACTGCACTAAATATCACGTCCCAACTTCTTACTGTACTAAATGTCATGTTCCAACATCTTACGATGCTGAATGTCACGTTTCGATCTCATACTGTACTAAATGTCACGTTCCGACTTCTGACGGTCCGTCTTCTCATGACCCGTCTTCTCTCGGCACGATTTCTCACGGCACGACTTCTCACGGTCCGACTTCTTACGGTCCGACTTCTCATGACCCGACTCCTCGCGGCACAACATCTCACGGTCCGACTTCTCACAGCACGACATCTCACGATCCGACTTCTCACGGACCGATTTTTCACCGCCCCTACTTCTCACAATCCCACTTTTCACGGCCTATACTTTATTTATGGACATGAATCTGGGATAACTAGTTTTTAGCTGCTCGGATTTGTGGCGTTCGGAGTCCGTGCCTCTTTCCTTCCCTCTAACTACGCCACTGTGTGTGTCCTATTGATCTCCATTTTCTAAATTTGATCTATACATAAATCTGGCAGTGGTGTGTTCTCATCCTCAACTCATCATTTGACATCAACTCTGCCAACTAGTGCAAATGAAGCAGTGGCGATATCTATTGATGAAATAGATGCAGTTTTAATGTGATCTACATTGAGGGTTACGTGTCATCTGTCAGCTCCATAAAACAATACAGACAGACATTTGTATTAAACAATCTAAGAAAGAAAAATTATACAGCAAAAGGGATTTGAACCAGGTCTGCTCAGCAGGTACCAACTCGCCTCGGAACTTGTGTCTGCACGTTTTCCATCTTCGACCATTTTGCATTTCTAATAAAGATGAGATTTTAGTCGAGAATGTCAACGTGTGTATTCTTAAGCTGCTATGAATAAACAATGTAACCTTGTTTCTCGGAGAAAAAATAATCCATTGGGCAGCACGTGGGGCAGCACTTCGGGCAGCACATGGGGCAGCACTTCGGGCAGCACATGGGAGAACTGGGTATACATATTTTACAGTTAGTTTTATTTGATAAATATACGCATATAATATAAGAACTATATCCATATATTTATTTGTATGTAGGTCATATAATCAATATGAAACATGTAATTTACTTATTTTATGAATATAACTTATCATAATGACAATATAATGAATAATTAATGATTCCTGTGAAATATTTTTCCATCACACCGCTTCGACTCTCCATACACCTAGCATCGACTCACGGCACCATGATGTCACCTGGCATACTGGTTGTGGAGCATTGTCATACAGGGACAGAGGGACCAAAAGACTTACTTAAATCCAACTATCTATCTACCTATACGCTATGGCCATTGTTTGCGTTGCAGCATAAGGGGTAGAAGAGTTCTCTGGAGATGGCCTTCTTGTGTGCTATTTGTAAGCTTGTTCCTGTGACTTCTTTGGTTTCTGTGATCCATCTTTTACATGGTAAGCCTCTGACTTTATAGTCGTTATGTCTATGTGTCATGGCCATTTGTGGCATGATGACTGTGGTAGTCTGGAAGCGTGTGAAAACCACTTGATCTGTTGTCTCTAGATGAGTTCCAATACTGGTAGTGTTTTAGTTATCTGTCGGATGTTATCGTTTCTAATTCTATCTCTTAATGACACTCTGAGTATTCTCTGTAGACATGTCACTTCTGTTCTCACTAATTGTCTTTTGTTCTGTGCTGTCATTGTCCAGGTTTGACATTGGTAAAACAGTGATTGGATAATAATAGTCTTGTATAATGCAACTTTAGTGTCTATGTTTACATTTTTGTCCTTAAAAAATACGTGTCATCTGTCCTAGGATCTGGTATGTTTTGTTGCATCTATTTTGTATCTTTTTACTGTTTTTCCCTTCACTCGATATAATGCTTCCTAAGTAAGTGAACTCCTTTACCTATTTGAGGTGTTTATTATCGATGGAGATAGTGATATTTCTGTTTTTCTTTATTGCCATTATTGCAGTCTTTTCAATATTAATCTTTATGTTGAATTTTTGACACGTTGCGTGGAGCCTGTTTACATGTTCTTGCAATTGTTCTTCTGATGTCGATATTATTACTTGGTCATCTGCAAAGAGTAGTTCGTTCAATTTGTCTTTCATGTGTTATTCTTCGTTGGTGCTTGTTAGTTTACAGATGTGGCCGATATTATATATATATATATATATATATATATATATATATATATATATATATATATATATATATATATATATATATATATATATACATATAAAGTAGAGGAGATAGGACACACCCCTGGCGAACTCCTGATTGGATTTGGAATTTATTGGACACTCCTTTATTTGCTCTTACTTCACATTGGCTATTAGTATAAATACCCTTTATTATTAAATAAATATTCTGGTACTCCGTATATTGAGAGTGTTTTCCATAGTTGTTGTATATCCACTCTGTCGAAGACCTTTTCGTGGTCGACGAATGGGATGTATAATTCTTTGTTGTTTTCTGTGGCTCTTTCTGTTAGTTGTTTCAGTGTAAAGATAGCATCCATGCAGCTTCTGCTCTTACAGAAGCCCGTTTGAGTGTTTTTAAGTTGTGGTTCAATGTATGATCGTAAAAGTTATTCTAATATTTAGTAAAAAAATTGTCCGCGTGTGGCTAAATAAGGACATGTTTCTGTATTTTTTGCAATCTCTCTTACTGCCTTTTACTTCCATATGGGAATGATTGTTGCATTTCTTCAGCCTTCTTGTGTTTTTTATTTCTTCCATATTACACTGTAAGGACTGTGTAACCATTTCCCCCCTCTCTGCTGCTGCTGTGATAAGTTCTGTTGAAAAGAATAACATTGGTAGCATATCCTATCCAGGACGTAGCTATCAACCCAGCATATGTTGGCTGTGGTGATTTTCTAGGCAATATAAAATACAATATACGTTAAGTAGGTTGCCATTGCTTTCTGAACGGTCCGGATGCACAATTGCCTGTGGTGAGGATCGAACTCGGTACCTTTGCCGTCACAGACGCGCTCTGTACCACTTCGCCACAGAGCCGGAAAAGAATAAAACTTACTTAAATCCCCATACTGAAAAAAGCCGCATGTAACAAGAGATCGAAATGCGGACATATCGCAGCCAAGTTGTAAACCATGACATAAATCCTTCCGTTATTTGAACTATATCCTCCTGATATACAGGAGTTTGAGAACGAAAGACACAGCAGTAGAATCAATGAAACGTCATTTATATACTTGTCCATTGTTTTTGCCTTGTGTTCGACACAGTGTTGTTGGCTATCTCTGGGGAGTTTCGTGCTAGGAAATAATAATTGTTTGCAATATTTTTGCTAAATAATTTAGGAATATGCCGTGACACGACCTCGTATATTTAATGCCGTTTGTTTGGTCTGTCCCCGGGGTAATAGGACTTTTCAATTCTTTACCAATGCAGTTGGGCTTACATTTTCTGTTCTAAATCATTCAGTGGAGCTGTTATTTTCTCTTCTATGTACATTAATCTGTGAGTTGAGTCGCTATAAAGGATGCAATTGTAGGCCATAGTTTTTTTTTAATCTGTGAGTTGAGTCGCTATAAAGGATGCAATTATAGACTATAGTTGTTTTTTTTAAATCTGTGAGTCGCTATAAAGGGTGAAATTTTATAGCCTATTTCCAATTTCTAGATGGTTTATTTCTTCTTTGTCGTTCACTTTCAGACTTCTACATTGATGACTCAGATAAAAGTAGAAATTAACCCCAGGCACCAGCAGTACCTTAGAATTATTAATAGAAGGTCTGACATGAGCAGGTGTCTCCGTTTGTTGTCGAACATTAGGTAGTTATGCAATAATATCACAAATAGAAGATCAACACAACAGACGTATGCACCTGTTGCATCAGCCCTATGACATCGGATAAGGTTTCTTTACTAACTGTAATCGAAACGTCAACTTTGGTCTTACACTTGAATACATTTTTAAATATTTTTGCTGCCAGCCCAGTGATGTTTTAGGGGCAAATGATCTGATGCGATAACCTAATGCGGTTGTTCCTAACTTTTTGTGTGCTTCTGTGTGTGTTTGTCCTGTTCTTAATAAAGACATTTTTGTGGAAATGTCGATCATGTGTATTGTTAAAAGTAAAATGGCTAGTTATCTCTATAAAACTTTTCTTTTCTACGCAGTGGGAGGTTTGTCCAGTCAGGTTTGTCCAGTGGGAGGTTTGTCCAGTCAGGTTTGTCCAGTGGGAGGTTTGTCCAGTCAGGTTTGTTCAGTGGGAGGTTTGTCCAGCGCGTTCCTTCACATCCAGAATACGAAAGCACTCAGCGATGCGCCATGTTTTAAGACGAATCCTCCTACCTCAGAATGGTTCTATCAATGTGTATTTTTAGACCATGTACCACCATTTTGTGTACAGACAAACAATCACATCAGTGCACATCAGATTTTAGTCAGTTCCTCTTTTTGTCAAGTTTGGTACATAGGTCGGATGTCATAGTTCTCCATGACTGGTCAGTTTCCAAGGATTGCAGGTCTTGTGCATTTATGCCTGTGGTTTTAATTCATTCATAAATGTTCTTCTGAGCGTTGTTTTTGACCTTCCCTATTTTCTTTTCCGTCTAGTAATCATCAGTAATACACCAGTTTGCTGGTATTTAATGTCGGCCACTTTTCACTACACAGCCCATAACGTACAAATTCTTTGTCAATGAATTCACCAGAAAGCAATATGGGAGCAAAAAGGATCATTAACATGCAGTAAAAGTAAAGTAAAGTAAAGTAACCCATACCATTTTATTAATGCCGTAGGGGTGTGAGATGTTAGCGATCTCACATTTCAGAGGCTATGCAAATGAGGGCGGTAGCCATCTCCTCTCCGTCGCAGTCTTTACTCCCCGGATTAATCCGGTACCCATTTAAGGCTGGGTCGACCCGGGAGCCGTTGCGATCTGAAAAACATTTCCGCCTCAACTGGGGAATGAACCCAGGACCACTCATATGCGAAGCCAGTGCGCTAACCACTGAGCTAACGCTGCAGAAACATTTATGAAGAAACCCGAATTTGCTGTGTAGACATTTGAACTGTATGGGAGCACCGATGAGCTTTCACATACAGCAGCATTTATGAAGAAACCCGAATTTGCTGTCTAAACATTTGAACTGTATGGGAGCACTGATGAGCTTTCACATACAGCAGCATTTATGAAGAAACCCGAATTTGCTGTGTAGACATTTGAACTGTATGGGAGCACCGATGAGCTTTCACATACAGCAGCATTTATGAAGAAACCCGAATTTGCTGTGTAGAAATTTGAACTGTATGGGAGCACTGATGAGCTTTCACATACAGCAGCATTTATGAAGAAACCCGAATTTGCTGTCTAAACATTTGAACTGTATGGGAGCACTGATGAGCTTTCACATACAGCAGCATTTATGAAGAAACCCAAATTTGCTGTGTAGACATTTGAACTGTATGGGAGCACCGATGAGCTTTCACATACAGCAGCATTTATGAAGAAACCCGAATTTGCTGTCTAAACATTTGAACTGTATGGGAGCACTGATGAGCTTTCACATACAGCAGCATTTATGAAGAAACCCGAATTTGCTGTGTAGACATTTGAACTGTATGGGAGCACCGATGAGCTTTCACATACAGCAGCATTTATGAAGAAACCCGAATTTGCTGTGTAGAAATTTGAACTGTATGGGAGCACTGATGAGCTTTCACATACAGCAGCATTTATGAAGAAACCCGAATTTGCTGTCTAAACATTTGAACTGTATGGGAGCACTGATGAGCTTTCACATACAGCAGCATTTATGAAGAAACCCGAATTTGCTGTGTAGACATGTCAAACTGCGAACGAGAATAATGAAATCATCGGAAATGATCCGTCAAAAGTAAGTCGGTTTGCCTTTTTTTCAGAAATTTTCATTGGTTACTTTGTGTCGACAGCCAATTAAAATCACGGAAAATTGTTTTAAATAATAGTCAAAATATCTAATACAGCTTAAAAATTAGTAAAGAACAGTTACACGGATGATTAACATTGATACCGCGGGACTGTAATCGACGAGGTTCTCGGTCTGCATGACTGAGTGGCTTCTCAAATATCGTGTTTATAAGATATATATAAAACCTGTTTATATTAGTATATTTTGGTTGGTTGGTTTGTCGGTGCTGATCCAGTGGTCCACAGGCTGAAAAGCAATAACAAGTAGTCAACGAAAATAAATAACATAAAACAAAGGAAAAGTGACTTTTCCACGATGGTGTCCAACTGGAACCTCAAAAATTTAGATAGTCTTTTGCTTTGGTTCCAAGGGCGAAAAATAGGGCAGAATTGGTTTTTGACTTAGGTTGTTGTTTTTTTTTAAAATCAATTATGGTTAAATACTACATATCTTTTTTTTTTTTAAACGTGTACCTAGAATTCGGAATAACGATAACAAAGGCAAAGTACTTGATTTCTCATCCTAATAATCCCACAAGAACGTTCTAACGGCAGTTATTTATTTCGCTGAAGTGTGCTCTAATGATTATAATATCTCCAATTAAATGTCAATGATACTACTTTTCCTAAATCATCTACCGAGGACTGTGTGAGAATATCCTGTACGAGGGACTATTAGAATAGCGAGAGAGCGATATATCACGTTCAAACTGACGTGTCTGTCAGATAACAGGAAATTTACCTTTTCCTTAAATACCTTTATTCCTCTTCTTATTCTGCGTTTGGCAATTGTACAATTACAGCTGACATCTATTTTTTTTATATTTGAAAGGTTGAGAAGGCGTAGATGATTGACTAAATTGTAGGCGGGTTCACCTATATGTATTATGTATGTCTCATTGAAGCGACGCTGCCGATAGCATCACTAACATTACGTACTTCGTAACTTCCTGAAATAATTCCCAGCTATCTCCGCAATACAAACCACCGTGTATAAATGACGAATTGAACTAGATTTGAACCTACAATTCTCTCGAGTACATTGGAGATGTTTAGGAACTATGCCAGTGAGACTCTTTATTTCACTTATTTAAGAGTAACTACACTGTACTGCTAATGTAAAATAAAGCTGTCATATATGCACCTTTTTTAGACCGTTTTTGACCAGCAGCTATTTATGAGCGAATACATTTTAAAATTTCGCGCCGCAAATGTTTACCCCAGCTTGCATTTCTTCTTCATTCTCAAACTCTCACTGGATCTGTCTTGTATCAGGAAACATTCTCAAACTCTCACTGGGTCTGTCTTGTATCAGGAAACATTCTCAAACTCTCACTGGATCTGTCTTGTATCAGGAAACATTCTCAAACTCTCACTGGATCTGTCTTGTATCAGGAAACATTCTCAAACTCTCACTGGATCTGTCTTGTATCAGGAAACATTCTCAAACTCTCACTGGATCTGTCTTGTATCAGGAAACATTCTCAAACTCTCACTGGATCTGTCTTGTATCAGGAAACATTCTCAAACTCTCACTGGATCTGTCTTGTATCAGGGCAATGTTGTCATAGTTTATAACTTAGTTTCGATATGTGGGTATTTCGGCCTGACACATTAGGCGTCAGCATGCGCCTCAGTTACAGGTATTAGGTATTAGATATGTTGGGTTCAAAGCGTTAAAAAGAAGTTGAGGATTGACTCCACTGTACTCGGTTGTAATCGATATGTAATCGGTCACTAAACGAAGCAGCACGCTGCCTGCCGAGAGTACAACTCATAGCACGTAACTCCGTAGCTTCAAGTGATCGTCCACATAGATCTCTGAAAAAGTCCACCTTGTACACAAGACAACACAAGTCGGATTCGAAACCATGACCTCTTAAACACAAGGCGAACAGCTTAACCCCTACGCTTGGGAATCCTCTTCGCACATCGGACATGTCCATAGATGTTCAGATCTCCTCTTCAGTAAATCTCTCAGGGTATATCGACTGATGGTTCCGTTTCTATGTTGGTTCACTGCTCTTTTTTGAAATCTTTGTTATGTGTTCTCTACGGGTCATGCCTACTCTCACTCCCAATTCGCACATTCTCGATATTGACCCATGCTCATTTACCTCAAAATCCTCTGATCACGAAGAGCAATGAGTATGACCAAAATAATTGGTCGGCCCGTTCGTTTCCCACTACTCCCACGCGTCCGGGGACAAAGATAAGATTGTCTTTTCGCAGTGATGTCTGCATTTTAACTCTCTCTAAAGACCCCATTCATCCCCTTACGTACATCACCTGTTTGGACTTTATGAATAATATTCATTAAATCACTTAGTGTGCACGAATGGGAATAGGCTTGCGGTTCCAGCCAGTTAAACTCCTGTGTTACGGCAATTAATTCCATTGTTAGACTGCTTGTTGTTACGGTAAAAGCTCTTCTTGCTTCATGTACTGTTCTTCCTTGTGATCTGGCAGTAAAGGCGCATGCGCATAGATGGTGACGAATGACCGACCCTTCCGTATAAATCACAACATCTGTGTCGTCGGCATGTTCGCAGATGCTGTGTGCCCTGCACTTTCTATTGGCTGTAATGACGGTCTTGACTGCCTCTTGGACGACGATATGAATAGGTAGCCATTCCTCGCCAGACGTTATATCTTCTGGGGCGCAAATCTGTTGAACGGTATCCTCATCACGATTCATCCACGATTTGCCTCTCTTGAACCTGCTTCATTCACGCGAGGGAGTGCGCTGTGTAGTGGGTGGTCTATGTCAGAACTCACTCTGAGATATGCACGGTCACGCCACATATAAACTCTATAAGATATGCTTGGAACATCAAAGAGAAATCTCATAACCACACAGGGCGCATCCCATGTGTAAACTAGGATAATCCACATCGCTTCTTTTTGGATTCTCTCCAGTCTCTCAATCTGTGTGTGACTGGTGGTGATAGTAGCGCCTGCATATTCAATGACAGGGAGGACAAGAGTCTCATATAAGATTTCGAGCTGTGGTTGTTTAGTTTCAGCCGCTACCATCACTCTCAGAGCTGAAATTCCTTTTCTGGCCTTAGCGATAACATGATCCACGTGTTCCCAAAAGCACAGACTACGATAACATCGCACGCTCAGGTATTGTAAGGATGAGGTTCTGGTTGCATTGTACCCTCTCATTTCCACCATTGGTGTTTCAGACTTTACTATGTGATTATTAAGAGACAACCATGTCACCGTAGCCTTCTTTTGTTTTTGAGGGCCTCTGAATCATCACACAAGAAGGCGATACGGCTTTGCTCATTCTGTAGTGATCCAACATTTCTGTTCTGACCCTTCTCTGTCTGTATATCAGAATGTCATTCGCAAAAGACAGTGTTCTGTTTCTTCCGTCGAGGTGCTGCTGTATGATTGCCACGATGTAGACATTGAATAATACGGATGAGAGGGGAAATCCCTACGGTAGACCTGGGAGTATTGTTATGGGTTTAGATGTCCAAAAACCGCACCAGAGAGCCACCTTCCTATAAAACACCACCGCTGATGTTCATCTGACGACGAAAGTGTTAACATTACAAAACAAGAGCGTGTTAATGAGGTACTCGAAAGACACTTTTTTATACGCGTCCTCCAAGTCAATCGCGACAGCACACGTTTCCAGACCTGCACGGAAGCCCTCCATTACGTCGTTGGTAATAACAGCGCGGTTGTGCTTCTGAGTTACACGTACCCTGTATGTGATGGGAAGCCAAAAGACATAACAATAACCCATATGTTCAATTATGTTCACACAAGTCCCAAATGTAGCAAGGTATTATATGACAGGATTGGCGTGTTCAGTCATCTCCGAACATACTAGAGAGATGCAACATCACTAGTCCGAAACTGTCTGCTTCGAAAGGCTATTGTTGTCTCATGGCGTCGTTCTCAGCCTCTTTCCTACAATCTTGTCTGTTGCTACGATATTTTCTAAATACCCACTGTCTTATAAAATAGAGAACTCGTCTTTCTGATGTAAATTCGATGTCGAAAACGAATGCGCTTGGCCAGAAGGCAAATCCGTTGCATCCGTTGTGTTTCGTGACTGTTATTATAATTCTTGTTATAATTGGTGTTATGTAGCACTGACTAACTCTTCATCCATCCATCCATGCACCCACCCACCTACTCAGTTATCTACCCAGCATCGACCCATTCACCCACCCACTAACTAAGCAGTCAATCCCTCCACACACCCATCCATTTATGCACCCATCCATTTATTCACCCATCCATTAATTCATCCATTCACCCAGTGGTATATCCACCCACCCACTTCCTAATCATTCACCCATCCACCTACTCACCGATCCATTTATCCGTCCACCCATTCATTTATCAAACCATTTACCAACCAATCCATCTGTCGACACATCCACCCATCAATCCATCTGTCGACACATCCACCCATCAATCCATCTGTCGACACATCCACCCATCAATCCATCTGTCGACACATCCACCCATCAATCCATCTGTCGACACATCCACCCATCAATCCATCTGTCGACACATCCACCCATCAATCCATCTGTCGACACATCCACCCATCAATCCATCTGTCGACACATCCACCCATCAATCCATCTGTCGACACATCCACCCATCAATCCATCTGTCGACACATCCACCCATCAATCCATCTGTCGACACATCCACCCATCAATCCATCTGTCGACACATCCACCCATCAATCCATCTGTCGACACATCCACCCATCAATCCATCTGTCGACACATCCACCCATCAATCCATCTGTCGACACATCCACCCATCAATCCATCTGTCGACACATCCACCCATCAATCCATCTGTCGACACATCCACCCATCAATCCATCTGTCGACACATCCACCCATCAATCCATCTGTCGACACATCCACCCATCAATCCATCTGTCGACACATCCACCCATCAATCCATCTGTCGACACATCCACCCATCAATCCATCTGTCGACACATCCACCCATCAATCCATCTGTCGACACATCCACCCATCAATCCATCTGTCGACACATCCACCCATCAATCCATCTGTCGACACATCCACCCATCAATCCATCTGTCGACACATCCACCCATCAATCCATCTGTCGACACATCCACCCATCAATCCATCTGTCGACACATCCACCCATCAATCCATCTGTCGACACATCCACCCATCAATCCATCTGTCGACACATCCACCCATCAATCCATCTGTCGACACATCCACCCATCAATCCATCTGTCGACACATCCACCCATCAATCCATGTCTTACCTGTCTACCTAATGTGGGAAACAAACAAAATGTGAGCGTAATCCAGCCCCCACCCCTTTACCAGCCTGTCAGGCTGACTTAAAGTACTGTATACAGTGGGAAATACGAGCTACGAACACACTTCTCTATTGTTCAAGGGACTAAAAATATAGTGTTTGGCCCTATACCACTCGAGGGAAGTCCAATCCTGCTCGCCGATCCAAAACATTTGCCTACCTCTAGTATAGCAGTTCAATCTTCTCTCTCTATTCTTCATTCTGTCTCAAACTCCTGCATATTACCGGATGTTGTCCGAAGAACGGAATGTGTTGTCGTGGTTTACAGATTTGCTGCGACGTCACGCCTGATAGCTTGACACATCCGATGTCAGCATGGTGTGTAGGTCACTTTAACCCTTTATGGGAAGGGACATCCAGCTCCACCCCCATAACCACATTGGTCGGTTCTTGCGTCACGCTTGGTTTTGCAATTCTTAGCCCCCTTTTAGGCCCGACAACAAGCAGACGAAGCAATTCAACTGTTTTTCGCTATTTCCTCTCTATCTCTTACCTTTCACTCTCTCCTCCCTCCTCCCCACCCAAAACAAGTCATCATACTTACACAATTCGTTATTTGTGAAAACAGAAATCTATATTATCCTTTAAGCAGCGCTGCCTTCGCGTGACACCAAAATATCACTAAGATCTCTCATTTAGCTCACGTTTGCCCCCCAATACCACTTAATCTCACCAGGTTTTAACTTTAAAACCTGGAACTGCTAGAAATCACTCTTTGTATAGCGAGCTGTCATAAGGTGGGTTAGACAGGCCCTCATTCCCTTACGAAGCAGACGATCGTTCGCCATCTGCATACCCTGCATTCAACTTCTCTCACAAAGAGAAACACTTCAGGTACAATATTTAAACTCAGCACCAAACAATGCGCACCAAACAATACGCATTCATTACACGACTGCACGTTAAAAATCTTAAATATGTGGAAACGACATTTTCAGAAGAAAAGAACATTGAAAAAGCCCTTCTTTTTTTCTATTGGATAGTTCACGGGTATTCAGAAAATCATTTCCCAAGTTGAATGCTGGAACATGTACTAAATATATTTTTTATTCAATGTACAGAAATCTTTTGAGCGTTTTGATAAAGAAATAAACATTTACTTAAAGGTGGAAACTACCAGATGCGTATCTGATACATAAAAATATTTCTCCTCCAGAAATGGGGTCTCTAGCAGTGTTGCCATGTGGTTGGAGATATTTTGGCAAAAATGTAAATAAAAAGAAAACCCCCAAAAAGTAAGAAAACCCTAAAATATATAAACAAATCTGACGAAGCATAATAAACAGAGCTGGAATTTAAGAGATATAAATATATTAAAATCTAAACAAATTACAAACAAGCTAAAATGATAATTATAAAATTCTACGGTTCAATACAGGAATCAGTGGACAAATAACGTGGCAACAGTCCGATTTTTAAATTTCATATGTTATTGCACTGAGCTTCCGTTACTCGGAGATTTAAAAGAATGTAAAATAAGGATACTTATCTAGCGATTTGCGTGCAACACACTGGATAACCACCTATGGTTATGATGATAATGGCTAGTGACATATTTTTAAACTTGCGAGAAATATAAATGTTTTAACTAGTGACATTTTAAAAATAGCCGTGAAATGGCCAATGCGGCAACCCTGGTCTAGAGTGTTCATGCAGATCCTTGTTTATTTGTTTGTTTATTAGTTTGTTTGTTTGTGAACCGCAGGAATTATGAGCGATTAGCTCTTACTTCCTATGTGGAATGGGGAGGTTTCTGAGCTTTCTTTCATACCCAGGAAAGATAGCTCAGAAACCTCACATGGGAAGTAAGAGGTAATCGCTTTTAATTCCTGCTGTTCACAAACAAACAAGGATTCGCCTGAACACTCTAGACCAGAGTTGCCGCATTGGCCATTTCATGGCTATTTTTAAAATGTCACCAGTCACAAAATTTATATTTCTCGTATAGTTCTATTTATTCATCGACATTATCCTTCAAAAGTGACGTTAATAGACATTTCCCGTAATTTCCATTGGATATTGACAAAGTATACACAAAGTGACCAATGAAAATCACGGATCAAATCAGCCAGCGTCACTTCAGAAGTGGACCGGGTGGGACTACATGACTGTTTAATTGAAGAGAGATCTCATTTGCACTTTACTTGGGTTGTCTATACGAGTACAACTATAGGAGGAGAAATAAGTTCTAGTATGTGTCGTTTATGCAGCTATCTGTAGATCTTGAAGCTGAATTAGATGGGGGACCTCGGCGAGATCAAACAATGTTCACGCAGACAGACCAACACCCCAAGCGATGTTGTTGTTCATACTGCGATGAAAGAAATGTTGTGTTTTAGACGAATAAAGGCTGAGAAAATTGTAACAAAAATACTACTGGTGTTTGTAAATGGTGTGTGAAGTATTGACGTGCAGATTTGTGAAGTGTTGTTATAGTGATTTGAAGTGCTTTGTGGCGTGTTTATATGAAGTGCAACGGCAAGTGTTGATGTGAAGTGATTTGCAAAGTGCTGATGTTGTATGTACTAATTTGTGAAGTGTTGATATGAAGTAATATGTCAAGTATTGGATGAAATAGTGATTCACACTTGCCGTCAAGTATTAATGGAAAATCTGTTAAGTACTGATGAAAGGTATTGATGTAAAGTGAATTGTCATATGGGTATTGAATTGTGAAGTGAATCAGTGAAATGTTAATGGAAATTGTTAATGTTAAGTACTTTGTGTAGTTAGTCGTGTCAGATCATTATCAGTACATACACGCCACTTCTATAAGTGATCCGTACTCCCTCCGGGTATATTCGCAATTAGATGTGTGACTGACAGTTCTAGTCCTCTGTTGTTGACAATCATTCTTTTCGATCCGTAAAGACGCTCATTAAAAAAATCCGACAAATAAATGAAGTCATTAGTTGTTTTTGTGCAAGCCGCACCCCCCTTTCGCACCTTCGTGCCATGTGGCATCTACGGCCCTGATTCTCTGGTGGAATCTTAAGAAATGATAGGGATTTTACTCTTTCCAGTACTGTCTCGAGCTAGAACAACACAGTTATTTACTGTCATATTAATCCACTATTCTACCGAGGGGTGGTTAAGAATATAGTCATGAGGATAACGACCCAGGATGTGGCATCATTGGTTCTTACAAAGGTTAGCGTGATGTGCGAGCAACGTTTTTCGCTTGATATAATTGCTGATAAACATACTCCGACGAATAGCTAGTCTACTAGCGATCTATCTCCAAATGTCTATCATTGATTTATATTCTACTAGCGATCTATCTCCAAATTTCTATCATTGATTTATATTTGTAAAATAAAAACTAAAAGTATATACTTACAACTACCAAAATCGTATTTTCCTTTTTCCACCTTTCAATTCCATATGGAGCATAGTGCTGCAACTGTTGTTTTCGGACGATTTCTGTGCTGCATCTACTTCTTCAAATGTGCCCACGAGGTCTGATTGATTTGGTCTTCTTCTTTTAGTGTTCCTCTACAGATGTTCCTCAGTCTTTTGTCTTTATTCCCTGTGCGTTTCAGTTCAGCGCCTGTCTGGGTGTGTTCTAGTGCATCTTTCTGTGGTTTTGTCTTATCGATTTCCATATTCTTTTATTTCTATTTCCATCGAACTATAGTGTCTTTCCACAACTCTTAATATCAACTCTGGCCTTATATTACAAAGTGGACATTGGCAGCAAGTATTGACACATACCAGCAGTTTTTATCGGAAGGGGGGAGGGTTGGGTAGGGGGTTATATGCAATGTTTCGAAACCATAAAGACAAACTTCAGAACTGCCCAATGCGCGAGCATACACGACAGTTCACAAATTGCAGAGGTATGTATAATTCTCCGGGAACTACAAACATTTAAATAAACACAGACCAATTGTCAATTTAAACCCCAAAAATCAGTTAATGTGCACAATGTAATATTTGCTATTAACTGACAAATATGGCAACCCTGCCTCTGATCAGATTTCCATCACTGTAGCCAATGTTTCATCACTTCTGTTGAAATCACAATTTCCCTGTCACTATTTGTCTACTGTTACTTAGTCAATGAAAATATCCCGAGTTGTAAGATCAACAAGGTCAGTGATGACTGACAAAAGTGAAAGAGATCTCCGCCTAGCTCGCAATATTTTCTGTAATTGATCCTTGCATTTTGATAGTATTCTCTTTGACCTGGTATAGCTATATTAGACTCCGTCCGGGGTACAAAGTGTACAGAATTTCTCACGTGCGGACCCAGGGCTAGCAGATAACCCAGAACCTAAAAGTACCTCGTAGTGGTGCACCCTGGAAACAGAAATATAGCGGCTCGTGATGTGTTTCTGACCGGAACTTTTAGAAATCATATCAGTGGATGTGGAGGTTGTAGATTAAATGAGAATTTACTGTAAAAAAAGACAAGCAACATCTCCGACACCTCTGCGCCAACACATACAGCGGTACTGAGTGTCGCTAATTGTATTTACTAAGACATTATGGCTCAATCAGCAGAAATACAGATGTATTGGAGAGACGGCCAAAGCAAATGTCACGATATGGGTAGAAATCGCCATGAATATCGAGAGTCGTACACAAGTCTTCGTAAGGATAACATATTGAGTAAAATAAGAGACAGCGCTGCGCCAGAGGGTAGCGCCATGTATAAATAGAATGAAGACAACACTACATGGAAATCGGAACTAAAGTATTGTTCAGTTCGAGAACAGTCTTCTAGTCCTTGGTGCTCTAAAATATGTGTGGAGACTCAGACTTGCACGATTTCGGTGGACACCTCGGCTAAGAGTGCGAAGGAACCCGAGCCCAACTCTGCCGTCAAACTATTCCTATACCGGAATCATGCTCACATATGAGAAATGGTTCAGTACCCGATGGGCACATAAGCAACACATCTAATTACGCGCGAAAAGCTTACTGGCAGCAGACCATCTCGTGCGAGACAGACGTAGTTAACCCAAGACTAAATCCCTGCCAGTCAGCACTAACGATCACGTGTTTCCTTCACAATTAAAAATGTGCTGTGCAAACCGAAACAAATGGTGTTACTATTCACGAATGTGAGGGAAAGTGTGACATTTTAAAAAAAGACTTGCATATTATATTTTATATGTTACTTATTTTATTTTAAACTATTATATTTTATGGAGCTTGCAGACTCAGTATTTCATGTGGGCGATGCTAGCAGACTCAGTATTTCATGTGGGCGGTGCTTGCAGACTCAGTATTACTTGTGGGCGGTGCTTGCAGAATCAGTATTTCATGTGGGCGGTGCTTGCAGACTCAGTATGACATGTGGATGGTGCTTGCAGACTCAGTATGATATGTGGATGGTGCTTGCAGACTCAGTATTTCATGTGGGCGGTGCTTGCAGACTCAGTATGACATGTGGGCGGTGCTTGCAGACTCAGTATGAAATGTGGACGGTGCTTGCAGACTCAGTATTTCATGTGGGCAGTGTTTACACACTCAGCATGACATGTGAAGGGTGCTTGCGTCTGAAAATGTTGAGAACCCCTGCTTCTAACAATGGCATAACGCCTTTCCCTCTCATGACTACGTGCAGCTAATCTGCAGGAGTTTGATAACGAACGCAGTAGAAGAAGAAGAGGATCAAAGTGACCAGAAGTAATGCCGCTTTGGATGTGTTAGTTCTAAATGCGCAGATATCCCAGCAAAACTGCAAACCATGACACAACGTACTCCATTCTTCGGACTATATTTTGCTAAATTGCAGGAGTTTGAGAACGAACGCAGAAGAAGAAGAGGCAGAAACCCCCAAGAGGCACAAATACGACGCATTCCTTTCTATGAACTACATCCTAAAAATCAACAGGAGTACGAAGACGAAGAGGAAGAAGGAATATCCATCACAAGCTATTACGCTGAAACTTACACTGAACGAAATATGCAACACAACCCATTGGATAGACACACAAAAAAGTAAAAGCTACAAAACTGCACGAAATGTCAATGACACACTACAAGCCTAGATGTATTCGCTAAAACAATACGCAATAATTTCATCGGCAAAAAAATAGGTAGTTAATGGGGGTGTTATGAATCAGCGTAATAGAGCATGGTGTTTCTCATAAGTGTTAGACAGTCTGGCCATTGGTTAACAAGAAAACGCCCACCTAAAGTAGCCTTTAGCATGTACTTCGTAGCGATTATTACATTCCTCGACCTTTCCAGAACATAAACGATGGTACCCAGTTTCTTGTTGTTGAGTTGATCATGACAGTTGTTGTACTTTGGCAGGCCAGTTACTCAGCCATGACATTACCTCATCTATATTAATACTGCAATAATTTTTGTATATATAATAGTTAGCATTAGGTTGCATATTCCGCGGAATACGGATATGTCGAGCGATTGGCCCAAATAAACGGCGACATAACGCATTTCCATTCTCTGGACTACATCCTGCTAGAAATCTCATATGACATGGTCTTGCTAGAGATCCAGTGGGAGTTTGAGACTGAACGCAGAAGAAGTAGAAGAAGATTGTATATGTCTTATGTACCTATTCACATTTTACTCCCTGCGAAGCATAGGTCTTCCACAACAAACCTCTACCATCTCAAATGACGCTGACAATAGACTTCATTGTACTCGGGTTTCCCATATGTATCCCGTCCCTCTCAACTAAGCTGCACGCTGTCTATCTAAAGTACTACTCAAAGTATAACCCTCATGGTTTCCGAAAAATACGCCGTGTAAACAAGACGGTCAAGCCGGAATCCAACATACGACCTCTGGAGCACAAAGACGAACGATTTAACATCTACATCACGCAATCTCATTTCTCTGGATATTGCTTCCTACTTATCATTTCATTTGTGTACAGTGGAACCCCGTTATAACAAATTTGTCCGGACCAACAAAATATGCAATAACAGAAATTGGCTATATACAGTACAAGTAATATAGAGTAAATATAATTGAGGATTTTGAAAAGTGTTGTTATATGAGGAAATTTGTTATAACAGAATGCGCTATAGAGGATTTCTCTGTATATGTATCTATTTCCTTAACATATGTCGAGGTAGTACTCTTTCTCTCTCTCCCTGTTGATTCCACAACAATGTGAGTCTTACATTAGTCTTCGTGTGTGTCCTACCCATCTACTGCAGGGGTCGGGAACCCATGGCTCGCGAGCCAGATGTGGCTCTATTGATAGCTGCATCTGGCTCGCAGACAAATGTTTGATTATAAACAAAATGTTTCTTTAGACTCCTTTGATCTACATATTAATTACATATCAATATTTCATTCTACAAATGAGCTAAAGTCTACTGCAGCTCAGCATCAGAAGTCGCATTAATGGTAAGAAATACTCATTATTGATTAGCAACAGCATAACAATGTTATTAAAAAGAATTCAGAGACATAATTATTGTACTTTTAGTGTTGAAATTATACAAAAGGCACACATTTACTTGAATTTTCAGTTTTAAACATAATGTATGGCTCTCACAGAATTACTTTTCAAAATATGCGGTGTCCATGACTCTCTCAGACAAAAAAACGTTCCCGACCCCTGATCTACAGCATAACATCCGGAGTTCCATCACTATTGTTATTTTATCTAGTTCATAATTGATGTTATTATCGACCTATTTTTTTAAACACTCTATTATGAGAAATATACGTTGATGAAAGTTTGTAGATTTATGAATATCCCTTTTATTGCTGTCTATGTTTCTGAACCATACAGCAATACTGACGTAACATTTGAGTTAAATATTCTTTGTTTTATATTTGATGTAATTTGATTAGAAATAAGAAGAGGGGTAAGACAAGGATGCATTTTATCACCAAGCCTATTTAATATCTACACAGAGAATATCTTTTAAAATATAGAAGAAATACCAGGACTCAAGATCAATGGGAAAATAATAAACAACATTAGATATGCAGATGACACTGTTCTTTTGGCAGAAAGTGAACATGAACTACAAAGACTAATAGATCAAGTCAATAAATCAAGTAATGAATATGGACTGGATATAAACATTCAAAAAACAAAAACCATGATAATCAGCAAAAACACAGAAGAACAGGAGGTAAACATAAACATACAGGGAGAGAAACTACAACAAGTAAAACAGTATCAATATCTTGGACACATAGTCACAAATGATGGCAGATGTGAAACAGAAGTTAAAAGGAGAATAGGAATGGCTAAAAGTACCTTCAATGACATGAGGAAATTATTAATATCTAAACAAATTACAAACAAGTTAAAAATGAGAATTATAAAATGCTACATCTATTCCATATTAATGTATGGCTCAGAAACATGGACACTAAATAAACAATTAGAAGACAAAATTGATGCCTTTGAGATGTGGGTATATAGAAGAATAGGGAGAACATCATGGAAAGAGAAGAAAACAAATAAAGAGGTGCTAAAAACACTTAATATGAAGAAAGAACTACTAAGAGAAATAAAGATCAGGCAAATAAAATACTTTGGACACATTAAAAGACATGACACCCTATTGAAGACCTTACTTGAGGGTAAAGTCAAAGGGAAGCGAGCAAGAGGTAGGCAGAGATACAAGTGGGAGAGTAACATTACACGATGGACAGGTTACAGTCTAGCAGAGTGCACCACCAAGACAAGAGACAGGAGATGTTGGAGATACGTTGCAGCCAACCTTCGTTGCGGAGACGGCACTTGATGATGATGATGATTAAAAATGGATACGAGATGGAAAAGGAAAAAGAGGAAGACCGCATAAGACTTTTCGCAGAACAACCATCAAAGAGGGTATGACTATGGGTCTCAACAAAATACAAGAATTACACAAAGTAGCATTACATCGCTCGAACTGGAGAGCTCTGGTTTCTTCAAATATGCATCGTGTTCGGCGCTGAACGAACATAGATATAATTTTTCTTCTTGTTCTTTTGCATTTGTTTTCACACTCTGGGAATGTTAGATGTCCCATTACTAAGATCGTTCTCACACTCCGGGAATGTTAGATGTCACATTACTACGTTCGTTCTCACACTCCGGGAATGTTAGATGTCACATTACTACGTTCGTTCTCACACTCCGGGAATGTTAGATGTCCCATTACTACGTTCGTTCTCACACTCTGGGAATGTTAGATGTCCCATTACTAAGATCGTTCTCACACTCCGGTAATGTTAGATGTCACATTACTACGTTCGTTCTCACACTCCGGGAATGCTAGATGTCACATTACTACGCCGCCCGTGTGTTGCCGAGGCCCGAAAGGAAAGCAAAGAATGGCAACACTGTTTACCTTCCACGCATGTCGTAAAAGGCGACTAAGGAGGTTATGGGATGGAGTTGGCTGTCCCATCCCATATAGTCAGTGACCCAAAGCCATGCTAAAGTCGGATGTGCCAGGCCGAAAGGCGCAGATATTGCAGCAGTGCTGTAAACCATGACACAACGCATTCCGTTCTCCGGACTACATCCTGCTAATCTGCAGGAGTTTGAGAACGAACGTAGAAGAAGAAGAAGAAGACATTACTACGTTCGTTCTCACACTCTGGGAATGTTAGATGTCACATTACTGCCATATGGGTCAACAAATATGAAAGACGAATAATAAAATAATTAAACCAGAGGTGTATGCTGCTCTCCTGGCATCGAGTGATAATCCTGGCATCGAGTGATAATCCTGGCATCGAGTGATAATCCTAGCATCGGGTGATAATCCTGGCATGGCGTGATAATCCTAGCAGGTCGTGATAATCCTGGCATGGCGTGATAATCCTGGCTGGACGTGATAATTCTAGCATGACGTGATAATCATTGCAGGGCGTGATAATCCTGGCAGGTCGTGATAATCCTCACATGGCGTGATAATCCTGGCATGGCGTGATAATCCTGGAAGGGCGTGATAATCTTGGCTGGGCGTGATAATCCTGGCACGATGTGATAATAATGACAGGGCGTAATAATCCTGACAGGGCGTGATAATCCTGGCATGGCGTGATAATCCTGGCTGGACGTGATAATTCTAGCATGACGTGATAATCATTGCAGGGCGTGATAATCCTAGCAGGTCGTGATAATCCTCACATGGCGTGATAATCCTGGCATGGCGTGATAATCCTGGAAGGGCGTGATAATCTTGGCTGGGCGTGATAATCCTGGCACGATGTGATAATAATGACAGGGCGTAATAATCCTGACAGGGCGTGATAATCCTGGTAGGGTGTGATAATCCTGGCAGAGCTTGATAATCCTGGCATAACGTAATAATCCTGGCAGGGCCTAATAATCCTGGCATGATGTGATAATCCTGGCAGGGCGTAATAATCCTGGCAGGGCGTGATAATCCTGGGATGCAGATACACTGAAATGTCTCCTTACGTGGAATAAACACACCTCCATAAACACCCACCCGTTAAGCAACTATGCATTTGAAACAGGTTCTTATGTGTGTCTGGATGCCGTCTCAGTTACACAACTTTGAAGACCTTGTGCCTTTTTGTCAGAAAGACTATACTATCGAGTGCTGCCTGCTCACAGCTAAAGGGATTACATTATCATCATGTGTCGAGTGCTGCTTGCTCACAGCTAAAGGGAGTACTTCATCATCATAATGTGCCAAGAGCTAGCCGATCACAGCTAAAGTGATTACTTCATCATCATCATGTGTCAATAGTTACCCGCTCACAACTAAACAGATTGTCTCATTATCATTATTATCTACTGTCAAACTTCTTTTTTAGTTCCCCCCCCCCACTGACAACAGCTGATGTAATTTATAAGCATCCTCTAATAGTTTTGTGTTTCCCATCTGTGATATATTGCTCATGCTGGAATATTTAACGTGTAATTTGAATTGTATTTGTAAAGAGGTTCACATGACATCTAAGCAAAGGTCAATCTACGAGTGGTGTTGTCCGGTGCAATATCGTGATGACACATTAAAGTCATATATGATTAATGAATGTATTTACGAGCAAGTTGTATTCTCTCTCTCTCTCTCTCTCTCTCTCATTTTTAAGGAGTCATGAGTCATATATTTTCGCTAATTCTTCTCCAAATATTTATTTCTCTCCTTGTTTATAGTTGGCGTATGTTATGATACATCTAAAGTGGCGACATCTGGCGATGTCGGTCCGTAAGAACGGGACCTCTGTAGGGTTTTCTAGCCCACAGACCAGCGTCGTGCAGCCGATTCCTGACGTTTGATCTCAAATTCGAGAAGCTCCTGGAATTGACTGGACTGTGGAGGACACAGATGCAAATCGAGTCATGAGATGACTCAGCCGTAAGAAGCGGTCTTTGGCAGGAGTTGTGACTCTGAGCGGTCTTTGGCAGGAGTTGTGACTCTGAGCGGTCTTTGGCAGGAGTTGTGACTCTGAGCGGTCTTTGACAGGAGTTGTGACTCTGAGCGGTCTTTGGCAGGAGTTGTGACTCTGAGCGGTCTTTGGCAGGAGTTGTGACTCTGAGCGGTCGGTCTGTCACTGAGACATTTTGTTGAAATCTTCCATAAAATCGACTAATGGTACTTCTAACCACATTAAATTGTCTGGCCACAGCACTTTGCGACTGCTCAGTCTGTAAGCGTCCAATGATTAAGTATTGTTGTTATGTAGTAAGATAAGCCATATTTGCGCATTGAATTTTCAACTGAATTTATAGCCCGTGTGCTGTCGGGGTCCGAGAGGAGATCAAAGAATAGCAACACGTTTTACATTCCATGCATGTTGTAAAAGGCGACTATTGGGGTTATGGGATGGAGTTGACTGTTCCATCCCATATAAGGTCAGTGACCCAAAGTCATGCTGAGAAGTCGGATGCGTCTGGCTGAAGACGCAGATATAGCAGCAAAGCTGTAAACTATGACACAGAGCATTCCGTTCTCCAGCCTACATCCTGCTAATTTGCAGGAGTTTGAGAACGAACGCAGAAGAAAAAGAAGAAACGAATTAATTCGAGAACCGTCAATCTTTTATAAGCATTCACTAATATGTTCAGAGATTTTTATATTCAGTAAGTTTCACGTGATAATCACGTTTCACTGACCTGTCACAAGTTATTGTCAAAAATATTGTTTTGACCTTGGCATCTTTCATGACCTTACGAATTATGAAGTGAGCACAATTCAGGTAACCACAAGAAGTTAATGACCAGCTGGACACAGTAGATAGGTTAAATGATGTCCAATCAGAGAACATCTTTTATAAAGGTAACTGTAAAAAAAGTTGCTTTTATGTTAACAGTATATATATTTTTACGATGTGATTATGGGATCTGTCTTTGAATCAATTATATATATATATATATATATATATATATATATATATGCACACACAACAACAACAGCACAAGAGAAACGTAAACGTGTGAACGCTGAAATGGCATGCGTACTCAGAATTCTAGGAATATCGCTAAGAGACAGAGTGAGAAATGAGGACATTAGACAAAAAAACAACCTTTCACCTCACCACACATAAGGACAGACGGACTCACCTAACATCTCATCCCACAAACACACACACACACACACCCTCATACCACATCTCATCACACATAAATGCATACACTCTTACCTCACTACACATAAACACACCAACCCTCACCTCCTATCTCAATCACAAACAATATCTCTCGCATCTTCTCCTCACTCGCCAAACAACTGCCTAACCTCTACATCTTCAAGTCTACATACAATTTCTTCCCCAACGTACTGCCATTAAAACTGTCTTTCATATCTACCGGCTGTCGCCTCTATAATTTAATTCATTTCTATATGATTTCAATTTCTATATAAATATGTATATGAGTGCATTATATATATATATATATACGTGGGTGTGCGTGAGTGTGTTTTTGTGTTTGTATGTCTGTGTGATGTATAATATATTTCTGTACATTCATGTATGCATTAATGTAATCTGTTTGCGCTGTATGCTCCGAGATTTGTGTCACGACTACTTTAATATTTCTGTTGAATCAGAAGGGATAGGGATAAGAACAGTTCTTTAATGTGCAATGTATTTATTTCATTGTACTTGAGGTTCATCAAATGCTCTCTGTCCCTATCAGCAGGGAAGCCGCATCTTGTCGAGGTTATTATTCAGATTATACATTATTTAGATCAAGAAATAATCCAAAGGTACATTAATCACAAACATCGAGATATGTGAACATGAAGCAGTGTGAACACGTGGGTAACATCTTAACCTCCCAAAGAATAGTAATAGTAATAGTAGAAATGTCATGCATGTTGCAAAAGACGACTATTGATGTGTTGAGGGTGGTGGTGTTCTCTGGTCCATCCTACTGTGGGTCAAAATGACCCAGGAGCTATGTTGAAATCGCATGTGTCAGGTCGAAATGGGTAAATATTGCGGTTAAGCTGTAAACCCCGCACACATTTTATTCTCCGGACTACAGCCCGCTAATCAGCAGAAGTACGAAGAAGAAAACCTCAACCAAAGGCGCTTGACTTGTATAATTTCACAGGTAATATTAGCCGTCCATCTCAAGCGTTAGTGTGTGCGGCCGTCCATCTCAAGCGTTGATGACCATAGTTTAAGACTTATGGTGTTGCATCTCTCTGGTGTGGTAGACGAGGATGACAACCCATTCATAAATAGATTGTTGAAATTCTCTATTGTGTGTAGCAGTCTACCTCAGGCGATGATTACACCAGATTCAGGCCTGACTTGTTACATCTCAGGCGATGATAACACCAGATTCAGCCCTTCCTTGTTACATCTCAGGCGATGATAACGCCAGATTCAGGCCTGACTTGTTACATCTCAGGCGATGATAACACCAGATTGAGCACTGCCTTGTTACATCTCAGGCGATGATAACGCCAGATTCAGCCCTGCGTTGTTACATCTCAGGCGATGATAACACCAGATTCAGCCCTTCCTTGTTACATCTCTCTTATGTTTGCTTAAATGACTGACAATGTATTCTGACATAGAATCTTCTGCCTCGTTTATGGCATCTATGATCAGAATAAGCCATCGTGTGTTTGTTGTCCCCTTTATTGCACAGCATGTTTTCTCTGTGATTCTGAGATTTGATGCTTCTCACCAATGAAAAGCCCAGTTGTCGATGTCGCTACATACATCTCAACTGTACCTCGCATATTACTTAAAATATTTTTACGTTGAAAGTTGGCATTCATGACGAATTATGACGTTTATTACGCATAAGTACTGGAGTCTGTAGTTATTCGAATAGGTTTGTCTTAGTTTGTCTCCGAGAATACCTTTGTAATTGTTTTCTACTTCCATTATATCTCGGTCTAATGGTAAAACTATCCATTTACGATGAAAGTTTCTTCACTTTCATTCTGATTTATTGTGGGTTTTTTTTTAATTGCATACAAATATGTTTGCAAACACGATGATTTTTTTTTTAAATTTGTGGTTCTTAGCTTTTTTTTATTTCGTCTATGTCTCTTTTTGGGGCAGCTTTTCTTTTGTAGTATCCCCTTGAACCCTGAAAAAAAAGTATATACTTTCTTGAATTCTCGATTAACATACAGGGTGCTTCAAATGAAAACCTTAAAAGTGTGATAAATATTAAATAAATAATGCTATTGTTGTGTACAGAGTCAATATTACTGTTAAGGATGCCAAGATGCCACAGCATGACGTCGTAATGGCCTTTTGAATACGATCGTACTACGACATGCACCAAAGAGTGACAGAGTTCTATTATTCATTATTGTATTGTTTTTTAATCAGTCAAGTGTTGAAATTATTGAAATTTATCAGCGAATAAATGTCCAGTATACACAGGAGCACTGTCATGATTCATCGCTAACCACATGTAAAGAGAAAGACAGAAACATAAAGAGATAGATAGTAATATAATGAGATATAAATATAAAGAGATAGATAGTAATATAAAGAGATATAAATATAAAGAGATATATGGTAATATAAAGAGATATAAATATAAAGAGATAGATAGTAATCTAAAGAGATATAAATATTAAGAGATATATATATATAAATATAAAGAGATATAAATATAAAGAGATAGATAGTAATATAAAGAGATATAAACATAAAGAGATAGATAGTAATATAAAGAGATATAAATATAAAGAGATAGATAGTAATCTAAAGAGATATAAATATTAAGAGATATATATATATAAATATAAAGAGATATAAATATAAAGAGATAGATAGTAATATAAAGAGATATAAATATAAAGAGATAGATAGAAATATAAAGAGATATAAATATAAAGAGATAGATAGTAATATAAAGAGATATAAATATAAAGAGATAGATAGAAATATAAAGAGATATAAATATAAAGAGATAGATAGTAATATAAAGAGATATAAATATAAAGAGATAGATAGAAATATTTACTTTTCTAAGGTCTTTCTTCGTCTTCTTTTTCTGCGTTCGGTCTAAAACATTCACACAAAATTTCCGCTGAGTAACGTGAAGTGCGATCTTTTGCTGGTTTATAGCGGAGCAGCGCTATTTGCGCAATGAATTCTGGTCCAGCACATCCGATTTCAGCATGACTAAGGCCCAGCTAAAATGGTTGTGATCCCTCAATTTACAATTTCTGTATTCCTGTCCCCTACCATAAATAACAAAATTTTATTACATCCAAATATACCATGTTAAGAACTCTTATTTATATCACTGCTAGGCGGCGCATATCTAATTGCATTCCGAGTATTTTCTTTTCTATTACTGGGCTGAAATGGCATGATCCTATAACAATAAACAATATCTCTATAATACCTGTCTGTCTGTCTGCCTTTCTATCTATCTATTTATCGATCTATCTAGTTATCTATATGTCTGTCTGTCTGTCTACTGGTTATATATAATTCCTACATGTTGTTGAGACTAATAATCACACTCCCTTCGATGGTGTGTCTGAAAACTTGCCTGGAACATTATTAAATCGCATTTTCATGTTTTTAATGTAGATTTCTTATATTACATGCACCAAAAAAATTAGACAAGAAAATTAAGATCATGAGAAACAGAAAGACAACCGAAATCATAAATAATGAATTTGGAAAGACAATCAATGACCCGAAAAGAATCATGGAAAGGTTGCAACAGTAATTTAAAGAATTGCTAAATCTTAAAGAAGGTGGGGACGACAACATAGAACACAATGTAACTGAAGAGTAACGGTTGGCTGCAACAGACCTCCAAAGATTTCTCGGTGCACTCTAATAGACTGTAACCAGTCCATCTCGCGATGTTACTCTCTCACTTGTATCTTCTTCCCTCTCGTGTATAGTAACGTAGTCACATTAAGTAAAATCGTCACCGCATTTTACCGTACAATCACATTAAGTAAAGTCGTCACGGCATTTTACCGTACAAACATTAAGTAAAGTCGTCACGGCATTTTACCGTACAATCACATTAAGTAAAGTCGTCACCGCATTTTACCGTACAATCACATTAAGTAAAGTCGTCACCGCATTTTACCGTACAGATACATTAAGAAAAAAATAATTCATGGCAGTTAACCATACAGACACATTAAGTAAAAGCATCATGGCATGTACCGTACAGACACATTAAGTAAAAACGTCATGGCATGTACCGTACAGACACATTAAGTAAAAACGTCATGGCATTGTATGGTGCAAAATAATTGCAAGGAATACAGAAAAAAATAGTATTTTGAAAACAATATTTGTTTCTGCATGGCCCGCAGGAACACAAGTAATAAAGTAGTTGTATTACAAAAATAAATATATCTTACAAATTATTACTACTAATAATAATAAAAAGGTTCAGACTGTATTCTTTTTATTGTAGCTGTTTTCTTCATCTTTTTTATCGTAGCTGTTTTCTTTATCTTTTTATTGTAGCTGTTTTCTTCATCTTTTTTATCGTAGCTGTTTTCTTTATCTTTTTATTGTAGTTGTTTTCTTTATCTTTATATTGCGCCCGTGTGTTTTTGGGGCCCGAAAGGGGACCAAAGAATAGCAACACTGTTTACCTTCCATGCATGTCGTAAAAGGCAACTAAGGAGGTTATGGGGTGGAGTTGGTTGTCCCATCCCATATAGGGTCACTGACCCAAAGCCATTCTGAAGTCGGATGTGTCAGGCCGAAAGGCGCAGAAATTTCAGTAATGCTGTAAACCATGACAAAACGCATTCCGTTCTCCGGACTACATCCTGATAATCTGCAGGAGTTTGAGAACGAAAGCAGAAGAAGAAGAAGAAGATCTTTATATTGTAGTTGTTTTTTTAATCATCGTTTTATTCTAGTTATTTCTTTCATTTTTATTCTAGTTATTTTCTTATTTATTGTACCTATTTTTCTTCATCTTTTTATTGTAGTTATTTTCGTCATCTTTGTAGTTGTTTTCTTCAACTTTTTAGTGTAGTTGTTTGTTTTCTCATCTTTTCATTCTAGTTATTTTCTTCGTCTTTTTATATGTAGTGCTAGGTATTTGTACCACCGATTTCATTGTGTAATATAATTACTTTGTTACTTGTGTTACTGCGGCCCGTGCATGATTGTTAGATCTTTTCTGGCATCTTTTGATAATTCTACACGTATCTAATGTATCTATATATCTATCTATCTATAAATCTGTTCATCCACCCGTATGACTATCTGTCTATCTATATACACCGGGACCGTAGATATGATTACCTTAAGGAAGGGGGTTGTGCCTAACTTTGAAGTGAACAATCGTGAAAAAAGTAACCTTTTTGTGAAAAAATCGCTAAGTTTTATCGATCTTTTTTGTTCAGATCGTATTGCTAAAAGTTATGTTCAGATTTACTAAAAGTGTGTGTGTGTGGGGGGGGGGGGGGTTAAACCCCTAACAATCCCCCCCCCCACCTACTCCTTATACTGGGCCTGATATACACACATATATGTAAGATGTTTAGATTACCTTTGAAGTTGGCTACAAAAGATAATATCTCTAAACTTTAACACGTGAGAAAATAATCTTCATTTGTACGATGGGCGACAAAAGTGAGGAACATTTCTTCAGATCTTTTACACCTCTCTCCACCATATTATGAGTTTTATGACCGCGTTCAATTTCCCGGCACAGCGCACTAACGTGTGGTTCGCTACCTCGGTGTTACCGGGTTATAGCCTCCGCATCTGGGGAAAGGTTTGAGTCGTGTTTAATGGTTGCCATTATGAAGAACATCAAATACAAAAACTGGCTTTGCAGTCAGTTTCCAATCATTTCATCAAAGTAGGTAAAGGGAGGTTGAGAGTGCAAATTGTAATGAAGGATTGATGCGTGTGTGTGTATATGTTCGTGCATGTGTATGTTCGCGAGCATATTGAAAGTAAATGGGGTAATTTAAATAGCTTCTTCTTCTTTTGATGCCATCATAGTTGGGGTTTTTTTTAAATTGATAAAGATTATTTTTATACCAACTTTGCTTTACCAATGTCAAACACGGCCGTTGACAAACATACTAGAGAAAAAGTTAGTCTATGTTCCTTCAGCGCAGAATACAGTGTATAGACCAGAGCTCTCCAGTTCGAGAGATGTGGTGCTACTGTGTGTAATTCTTGCATGTTGTTGAGACTCATAGTCAAACCCTCTTTGATGTTTTTCTGTGAAGTGTCTTTCTTGAATTTCCTCTTTTTCTTTTGCTATCTGGTACCCATTTTAATGCTTGTAGTGGCAGGTTTTTCCCCATTAGTTCTAGGTATATATCAGATATAAGTCCATTGTTTTGTTCTTATTATATAGAAACATATTGCTGTTTGGTCAGGAATCGGTCGCGATAACCTTACAAAGATCGATTGGACGTCAGGGTTGAGCAACGGTCTAACAGGCTGTTGTGGTTAAAACAACAACAACAACAACAACGGTGTAATAGATAATTATCAGTTTGTTAAATGAGATGTTTGAAGAAAGATATAAATATCAGTAAAAGAGACCGACAGAGAAATGAAAATACCATGAAAGAAATAAAGGTCATATCAAGTCAAAACTACAGACAGCAAACCAGGTGGTTTAGCCACTTCATGAGAATGGAACCAACACAATTGGCCCCTTTGTGCAGACAACAGTAGACATTAGCGCTACAAGTAATAAAGAGGACCAACTACTAGATGGGTGGAGACAATCAAAGTAACCTTAAAGATTTAATCAAATGGCGAAAGACAGACAACTCCATCACCACGCCCTCCCCCCTTCCACGTCGCTTAACGGTACACGTGAAAATGACAATAGATAGTTAGTTTGCTGAATACGGATGTGTCGGGTCATTGAAGCAAACAAAACGGCGACACGCCGCATTTTCATTATTTGGACTACATTCTGCTGGAAATATAGTAGGACCATGGTCATGCTACAAGAGAGATCCAGCGGGAGTGTGAGAATGAACGCTCAAGGCAAATAAGAAGATATCTGCAGAGGTTTGAGTACGACCGCAGAAAAAGACATCCAAGTGCAAGTCACTATCATCAAATATAATTTTCGCTAGTGCATTGCCAGGATCAGATTGGGGAGCAAAGCATCGCAGCACTGTAAACCGCTACGCATGTCGTAGGAGTCGACTAAAGAGGTTTTGGAGTGGAATTGGCTGTCATATCCCACAAGAGGTCAAAGTGATACAGAAGCCATGCTGAAATCGGATGTTTCAGGCCGAAAGGCGCAGATGTCACAGCTAAACTGTAAACCATGACACAAAACAAATTCCTTTTTTTTCTGGGCTACATCCGAATAATCAGCAGGATTTTGAGAACGAACGCAGAAAACGAAAAAGAAGAAGATTAATTTGCACACATCCTCCTTTACACTTTTATCTACCTCTTCATATTTATGTTTAAAAAATGCATATGTGCTTGCTTGCAAAATTATAATCAACAAAATGAAACATTATTTGTAAGAAAACAAGTCAACAGTATCGTATAATTTGTTCACGTTTTGATGATGTAAAAAAAAAAAAAAAAAAAAAAAAAAATTCCTAACTGCTACAAGTCTCTTCACGTTTCTTAACAAATGAAACTTCTCAAAACATACGATTCTTTTTTTTTTCTTCTTTCGTTAGCTAATAATGTCTATATCTGCATTTTAATTTTTTTTTAAATAATAGGACAGCGTTTTTCAATTTCTTGTTTTGTATTATTAAGTTTAACTTTCATAGGTGTACCAGAAGGCCAGTATGTGCACCATAATGTGTCATTGCTTGCACATTCATGTAGTTTATGTTCAAGATATGTACAGTTTTGTTGGCTTGTCTACATGTACACTTTGCTGATGTGCCAATTTTCAATTATTTGTACATATAGCTGTTTAATCTGCAGTTCTAAGACGAAATATTCGAAATCTGTCAAAGGAGTCGAAACCTGTTCTTGTCTGTTTAGTACCTAGCAAGTAAGCACCGCGTGAATGTATATTTCGTTGTGTCTTTATAATGGATTTTTTTTAAATGATAGCTCATTGATACATTACTTTGTTGTGATGATGATGTTCCTCCTTCCCAAGCGAAGTTGAGCATGACATGAAAAATAATAAAATGTGATGAATAAGTAGAAAAAAAAAAACCAAACATTTGTGATTGTCTAATTTGGTTTGGTTTGTGAGTTCGTAAATACCCGATGAGTCCGATTGGTGCCACGAAAGTTATATTGCGGTGCATGCAGGAGTGAAGAGGTCCCGAGTAAGAGAGTTTTCGGATTTGTCCTTCCACTCCCGTCGCTTGTAAATTGTCCGCAGTGTTCTTTCTCTTCCAAATTTAATGATGCCAGCAGTGATCTGGGTGTGCCAAGTTGAGTTATCGAGTGCTGTAGTCTTCCAGGAGCTAGGATAGATGTTGCAGTGTTTGAGAGAGTTTTTTTAGGGGATAACTGAAGCGCCTTTTCTGCTCTCCGCTGAACGTTGACCATCGCACAGCTCCCCATAGAATATTATCTTTAATAAGCGCTTGTCTGGCATACGGACGATGTGACAGTCCAGCGGAACTGGGACCTAGTAAGCAGGGCATAGATACTTTGCATACGGGACATTTGTAGGATTTTCGTGTCTGGTACCCGTTCCTGCCAATGTACTCCCATGTGGTTTCTTTGGCACCGAAGGTGGAAAGAGTTACGCTGTCGAGCGTGTCTCGCATAGACAGTCCAGGATAACGCAGCATAAAGCAGTTTTGGTAGAACCACTGCGTGGCACACGTCCAACTTAGTTGTCAAACTGAGACCACGCACGCCTGATCCAGACGTTGGCACGAAGGCTACCTAATGCTGCGAGCAATACGCAGGGCAACATCCTCGTCAATTGTTGCAGTTTACGATAGGGTGCTGTCGCGATATACAAACTTATTGACAGTATTGAATTTGTGTCCCTTTACTGTGATTACTTCGTGGCCGTACGGCTAGAACGCCGGCATCAGATTTCTACGGTCTCGGGTTCAATCCGCGGTTGGGACAAGGATTTTTATCTTTCGGAGGTGCAATAAAAAATTATTTCTGTACACGTCGCGGCGACAGCTTTTACAAAGCGACCTTTATTTCCACAGCCTCAACACCCTGCACTCCTAAGCAGGAAAATATGCAGTAATGAAAGAAAAGTTATTGCAATTACTGGTTCTGTGTAGGGGACTCCTGGCGCTGGTTGATACATTACTAATGTCTGCGTGGTTCTGGTAGTCAGACCGAACGCATCATAGGCCAAAGAAAAGAAGTCAATGCTGTCCTGCATGGCTTTCAGATTGATAGTGTTGAGTACAAAATCTTTGTTATATGTTAAAACCTTCCTTGGCCAGTTGATCAGCTCTGTAATTTCCTGTTATTTCACAGTAAGATAATTGCAGTACGATTCTATACTGATGTTGCACTATGGACAATGCCTCTTTGAACTCCGGTAGTTTATTGTAGTGACTCTACTACTGATTTAGGCATCTGTAAGCATTACAAAAACAATACTGCAGGGAACTGTCGAGGGTGGAAGAAGCAGAGGAGGAAAATAAAGACATGGACAGACAACATCAAGGAATGGACAGGGCAAGATATTTCCACACTCATCCGCATCGATGAGGATAGAATTCGCTGGAGGACTCTGTGTGCTGAATCATCCAATGTGGTACCCCTACGACTCTGAAGGGTTATGGGTTTATTGATTGATTGATTGAAGCATTACAATAAGATGTGTGGTCCTATCCGGTGTTAGGAATTTCTCTGCAGCAGCACGAATAGCGTTGACTTAGTTGTTGCAGTAATCCCTCGTTTGTATTCATAAAGTATGAGTACTGTCATCTGGGTATCCCACAACGTCCTCCATGTCTTACAGCATGCTGCGCTATGGTATCCAACCGTATACACTGATCTATAGATCAATTAGGTAAGCGTCATCAAGGAAGTTGAGAGCTGGTACCCTTTTCTGTAGATTATTCTGCTGCTTATCCCCATACACCTGGTATTTTTGTTTGGATGGTTACTGGTAGGTATGTCTGTTTTTCCCATTGGATGTGTACTGGTTGAGATAACAGTGGTACTGTTACCTCTGGAAGATACGATAAATGTCTACATAGACGCTAGGTCTTGTATTGTTTGCGTTACTGCTTTTAAGAAGTTATCTGGATACATTTTGAAATCTTTCTTTCATTGGGTCTATATAGTGGGAAAGGGACTTTCGCTATATGAATCATAACCTTAGTCTGCCTACAATCTTTCAATGACTGCATCGCCCGTGTGTTGCCGGGGCCCGAAAGGGGAAAAAAGAAGAGCAACACTGTTTACCTTCCACGCATGTCGTAAAAAGCGACTAAGGAGGTTATGGGATAGAGTTGGCTGTCCTATCCCATATATGTGATCCAAAGCCATGCGGAAGTAGGATGTGTCAGGCAGAAAGGCGCAGATATCGCAGCAATGCTGTAAACCATGACACAGCGCATTCCGTTCTCCGGACTACATCCTGCCAATCTGCAGAAGTTTGAGAATGAACGCAGAAGAAGAAGAAGACAATGACTGCATTCTTTCTATATTCTGCATTTCTATGATTGATGTGGTCATATTGCCCCTGTGATGATTCGAAGTGCTTGGTTCAGTACCATATTAAGGTTCTGTAAAGTGGTTTTTGATGCTGAACTCCATGCTGTAGAGCCATATTCTAAGTACCGTAGAATATCTTGTTGGTATACATTCTTTAGAATTATATCATTAGCTCCTCACGCTGTCTTGCACTCAGTTTCCTTTGTATAGCTATTTTCCTACCTTTGTCTCTGCTTTGGTGAAATGATGCTTCCAGTCTATTTGGCCATCAAATATTACACCGGGATGTGCGGGTTGGCCATCTACCTTTAAGACTTTTATTTACTTATATGTTTCCTGCTCTTTGTTTTGGTGAAAGTGTAAAAGAGAGTTCTGGCTGACTTCTCTATATTGATACTTACTTAAACACCATTTGTCAGCCCAAATGTTCAAAATAGCCATGTCTCTCTGAAGCATTTCAGTTGCAACCACAGTGCTCTTATATATGCAGCACAGAACTAGGTCATCTGCGTGCAGTGCCCCTCTAGTTCCACAGAGTATTTCTTTAATTAAGTCATTGATAAACGTGAGAAAAGAGTGACTGAGAACGCTTCCTTGAGGCACTCCATGACGTAGCAGTACCTTCTTACTTTATTGGCAATTCACTTGTACTCTGGCTCTTCTATTATGAAGAAAGACTTTCATCTATCTATACTACCACTAATCGTGTAGTTTCTCTTTTTTCTGAAGCAATTATTCTTTCCATACCTTCTTAAAAGGCATTCAATAAGTCAATAAATGCCACCAATACTGGTTTCTTGTCTTGGAAAGCATCCTCAAAGATGCTGTGAGATATCTAATTTGGTGCTCAGCAGAATAACATTGAGTGAAGCCAGTCTGCTGTGGTGCAAGGTATTTTCTACTTTCTTTGTGAAATCTTATTCTTAAATCTATGATAAGCTTCATTGTTTTGCATAAACAATTCGTAAGACTAGCTAGTGACTATTTTCAATGTTTTCCAGGTTTTAGAAGTGAAACCATAATTGATTCACCAAATTTGTTGGGATTTCCCATGTAACCCAGCTACTATTTGAGATGTTCAAAAGTTTTCTCATTGATTTTGTCTCTAGATGTTAAGTCATTTATTTTGATATTTCATCACTACTTAAGTAGTTTGTTTTTTAAAACTATAGTTTAGAGACCACAAATTCCAATTCGCTTCATGTGAAGATTCCCGCCAATCTTCATTGCGGAGAGGCCACATAATGACGGCACATGATATGTGAACAGTGTATCCATAATTTTATTGATGTTATTGTGACCACTGTTTGCCTTCTGATGATATGTGAACAGTGTATCCATAATTTTATTGATGTTATTGTGACCACTGTTTGCCTTCTGATGATATGTGAACAGTGTATCCATAATTTTATTGATGTTATTCTGACCACTGTTTGCCTTCTGATGATATGTGAACAGTGTATCCATAATTTTATTGATGTTATTCTGACCACTGTTTGCCTTCTGATGATATGTGAACAGTGTATCCATAATTTTATTGATGTTATTCTGACCACTGTTTGCTTTCTGAGTACATTCCATTCCACTATGTTGGTCCCATCACACTTTTCGCAGCTTCCTAGGACTTATTTCAATACATTTATTGCAGTTTTGAGCAAATATTCTACCAAATCATTTGCTTCTTGCTTACCTGTAATCATTTTGAGCAAATATTCTACCAAATGATCTGCTTCTTGCTTACCTGTAATCATTTTGAGCAAATATTCTACCAAATGATCTGCTTCTTGCTTACCTGTAATCATTTTGAGCAAATATTCTACCAAATGATCTGCTTCTTGCTTACCTGTAATCATTTTGCCACCCTGTATGAGTGTTATCTTTATACTTCTTCATGTGCCTTCATCATTTAGGTGTTTTACTAGTTTCCACAGTTTTCTTCCATCCTTTTTCAAATTTACGGATTCCATTTTCTCTTTTCAGCTCTAGCTTCTAACATGGCTCTTTGGAATTTTTCCTATGCATGTTGATGTTTGTTGTGGCGTTCCGGTGGTGGGTTATTTTCCACTTACGCCTGTGCTTTTTCTAATTTTTCTTGCAGTAGTTCTGGCTGTTCACTCCAGTATGTCTTGTATTGTTTGCGTGCTCCTCTTGGTTTTGCTTCTTTGGCAATTTGATGAATACATTTATTGAATTATTTGAGTATGGCAGTCTTTACCTTTCATATCTATTTGTCCAGCTAAAACACTTCTGTGGTGTTTAAATAGCCCCAAATATACTTTATAAAGTTCCAAAATGGGAGGGTACATGCGTTCCCTGTGGATAATCAAGAAAGAAAAGTTCCAGTGTCGGGTAACAACCCAAAATTGGAAATTGTGGCCAGGGTAACACAGGGCAAAAGTCAAAATGAACGGAAATAGATAATTCGTGTTACCGAAATAAGTCGATAAAACAAACTAAGAACACAATGACGGACGACGTTTCGACAACGAAGCTTTCAACAGGACACAGACTAGCAGTGAATATTATAAACAAAAAATCATAATGTAAGAGACGAGCGGAAGAAGATTGTAAGAGAGATCAGATGAGAAAGAGGCAGAGAGAGAGAGAGAGAAAGAGAGAGAGAGAGAGGCAATCACGGCAAATACAAAAAAATATAGACCTTGAGTACTGCGTGTTTTTTTCACATTTGCTTCAAGTATTACAGTTGGACAAGTTGGATTAACTAATTTACCATTTTATTACCCATATTTAGCTGATTTAACATGCCTGTATCATTACTGTATTTCTCTTCTTATTACTATTTGTTCACATGACTTGCCTCTCTCCACTCTCTAATATTTTCCTTCTATTGTTTGATTATATCTGCTCCTTGGCTTTTCCTTTCTCTCTCTTATTTAGGCCAAATTTGCTTCTTTCTCTCACTATTTCTTTCGCATCTGATCTCTCTTACCATCTTCTTTCCCTCTTCTCTTACATTATGATTTTTTGTTTATAATATTCATTGCCTGCTGCTTGTCCTGATGAAGTCTCCCTATGGGATCATCTTAATACTATAGAAGACTGGTCGGTGGTCACTATATTCAAGTTGCTTCCCCGCTGTTCTCTTAATTTCCCATGCTAGGTCTGCTGAGTACATAACCAAGTCTGGTGTGGAAGTGGTTTGCCATGCTCTTGAGTAGTATGTTGGAGGATCTTTCGGCTTATTAAGTAATAGAAGACCCTTTGTCTTCTTGCAAGCTTTTAAGTTCTTCTCTTTTATACATTTGGTCATAAACCCAGCTCTGTGAGTGCCTGTTAACATCTTCACATAGTCTTCTTCTGTGTGGTAATGTGTCCGTGTTAAGGGGTTGATCATTTGGACAATATTAATTTAGTAGGTGGAAGTCTGTGCTTTGTGTCTTTGACTGAAGGACCTGGTATTCTGATTCTTCTATATATAGTTCAGTTTGAAAGGCGCTGATATTTTTGACTATCTTAAATATACCCCCTTCTTCTTCTGTCCGTTCAATCAGCTCTAGCGCACTGATAATGTGTAATTTTAAAGGAGAATTCGTTACTTAAAGGGGTATCTTGTATGCAGCAAATGCTGACCTATTTATGCTTAAAGATGGTGTTATAAATTAAAAATTTCTTGCTAGAGCCATTTTTTTACATTTTACACCCGCGTCATTATAGTACATTGTTGTTAAGTGGTATCTCATTGGGATGGTAATGTTTGTTGGTCAGTGATATTACTCTTGTGTCTCATTGGGTTTGTAATGTTTGTTGGTCAGTGATATTACTCTTGTGTCTCATTGGGTTTGTAATGTCTGTTGGTCAGTGATATTACTCTTGTGTCTCATTGGGTTGGTAATGTTTATTGGTCAGTGATATTACTCTTGTGTCTCACTGGGTTGGTAATGTTTGTTGGTCAGTGAAATTACTCTTGTGTCTCACTGGGTTGGTAATGTTTGTTGGTCAGTGAAATTACTCTTGTGTCTCACTGGGTTGGTAATGTTTGTTGGTCAGTGATATTACTCTTGAGTCTCACTGGGTTGGTAATGTTTGTTGGTCAGTGAAATTACTCTTGTGTCTCACTGGGTTGGTAATGTTTGTTGGTCAGTGAAATTACTCTTGTGTCTCACTGGGTTGGTAATGTTTGTTGGTCAGTGAAATTACTCTTGTGTCTCACTGGGTTGGTAATGTTTGTTGGTCAGTGATATTACTCTTGTGTCTCACTGGGTTGGTAATGTTTGTTGGTCAGTGAAATTACTCTTGTGTCTCACTGGGTTGGTAATGTTTGTTGGTCAGTGAAATTACTCTTGTGTCTCACTGCTCCACAAAACAATCGAAGAGTACCTCCAGCAGCATCGAGGTATAGGGCCTGGTACTAATCCTATCTGGTGAGCCATCGCATTGTTAGCATTATGACGGAGTAACAGCATGAAAGGGGCCCTATCGCGGTACAGGACCTGGTAGCTACTCCTGCTTGGTGAGCCATCTCATGGTTTAGTATTATGATGGGGTAATGCAGATGTAGACAAGTCATGTACGATATTGTATAACATTCTGGTTGTTACATTTCGCCTTCTGACAACATATCGCTGACCTCAGCACATTTCCATGCTAGGTAGGACTGTGGTCTATAATAATATGATATGACCAGGCCAGTCCGGGCTGTGGACCAATCCCCATCTCTTGGTTAAGGATCTGGTCTCGAAGGGGAAAACTGAAGATAACTTTCATCCAAATATTCTCTGAGAAGAAATGTCTATTCAGGAGAAATATAATATAACACCGTTATTTTATAAACATTGAAATATAACATAACATCGTTTTATATTGTATAAACAGTGCACAGCACACGGCGGCATCTTAATCAATATAGCGATTAGATGAAACAAATTCTGGTTTCCTTTAATGAAATTGCGTTTCTGTAACCTCGTCAAGTTGGCCAGGGTCGAAGTTGGAGAGTTCATTTAATAAAGATAGGGGTGAAAAACGGGGGGGGGGGGAAGAGAGAAACCCGATTCAGAATCTAGAGTTTTGAAATATCCACTTGTGAAGATGTACATTAGTAATCTTGTGTGAAGAGTCAGGCTGGGCTTGTTTTATGTCTCCACTAAAAGTATCTTCTCTGGTGCGGTTATCGTGTTCGTGCAGTAAGCATATTAATGTTAAGTATCTCAATTTGTGTTCTGGTTTGGAAAATCAGGAACAAAGATCTGAGATGCGGAAGTTGATAGCGTGGAGAGGAGAGTTTGTGAGTGTGAGTCTAGAGTGACTGAATGTTTGAGAGGGAGGAAGATGTTAGAAATAATCATTTAGAGAAGAAAAATATATATAAATGTAACCTGCCGAAGACGGATGTGTTGGACCATTAGAGCAAATAAAACGGTGAGACAGCACATTTCCATTCTCTGGACTACATCCTGCTGGAAATCTTATAAGACCATTTTCCTGCTCCAATACAGATTCAGCGGAAATTTTAGGATGAACGTTGAAGAATAATAGAAATGTAACAAGTAAGATGGAGTAAAAGTAAAGTTAAAGTTAGTTTTCCATGTCTTTGATGCAATATTTTAGACCCTTGAGTAATATCTTTCGGATAAAATGGCGTAAATCCGTGGCTGTGGGGTCAGAACCAACCAGTAATACTGTATTTGTCAGTGAGCAACGGCATACCTAGAGAGAGAGAGAGAGAGAGAGAGAGAGAGATAATATGGTCAGCAATCCTCCCTTCATCTTTAAATTTCCGGGAGATCTGGTACCCATTTCTTTATAATGGGACAACAAAATAGGTCCAACAAATACAAAAATTGAAACTTAACTACGCATGACCAGTTCTGAAAGTCAGTGCACTAATCTCTGTGATACTGTAGCCCTCAATAAGTAAAATACATAAACAATAACCGTGAGCAGTCAGTTCTTCTTCATCTCCTGGGTTTATTCTCAAATTCCTACACATTAACAAGATGAAATCCGGAGAACGGAATGCGGTGTGTTATGGTTTACATCGTGGCTGCTATATTTGTACCTTTCGGCCTGACACATTCAACGTCATCATGGCTTCCGGGGTAATTCTGACTCTATTGGAGGAGACAGCCAACTCACTCCAAAACCTTAATCGCTTCTTGCAACATGCATGAAAAGTAAACAGTGTTGCTATTCTTTACTCCCTTTTCGGGCTTAGACAACATACAGGCGAGGGGGGAGTAAATTCTTCTTCTTCATCTTCTGCGTTCATTCTCAAATTCCTACAGAAAACAGGGATGCGTTATATCATGGTTGACACATCCGAATTCAGCGTGACTTTTGGGTCACTTCGACCCTCTGTGGGATAGGACAGCCTACTATACTCCACAACCTCCTTAATCGCATCTTACGACATGCAGGGAAGGAAGCAGTGTTGTTATTCTTTGCGCCGATTTCGGATCCTGGCAACATACGAGAGAGAGAGAGAGATACACCATCTGTACCCGTCCCTCTCAACGAACCCTGTCGAGAATACCACCCAAAGAACATAACTCCGTAGCTTGAACCCCCATAGAACTCGGGGAAAAAAATCAATAAGGGAAACAAAACGTCGAGAACGAGGTTCGAGCCAGCGACCTCTTGAGAGCAAAGCGAACGGGTAAACCACTACGTCTGAGAAATCTCATGTTAACTGGGATGATCTTACTGCTCATTTCATTCATTTTCCATTAGTTAGCGCACAGGGCAGAGACCTGATCTCTCCAATTCTGTCTGTTCAAAACTATTCTTTGCAGTTCTTGAATAGTATAAATATTGTTTCCGCTGCTTCTACTAATCTAAATATCCACCATCTTTACAACTCGCTGATGAAACCCAAACCTTATCTATCCTCCAAGACTTCCGTTTCCACATTCCACATTTTTTATTTCCCGTTCTTTCAAGTTACTAAGAGCATGAATTATAATCTCAACCCTAAGCACTCACTTCAGATGTACAACCTAATTTCATATCATAGAGAAACTTCGTGAAACAACATGGCAATGCTCAGTCACTCGCGAACTACTCACAGTCTATCAACAACCCCTAACCCTAGTTTGTTATCAGCATCATTTGTACACATTCCCTCCAAAAATATGTTACGGATATCGTACATGTCTTAATATCTGAGGTTTGACAGTTAAAACAATGACACATCAACCCTAGGGTTTCATATGTGAGGTTTGCCAGTTAAAACAATGACGCTTCAACACTTCGGTTTCATATCTGCGCATGCGGTTGCATCTGTGGGTCTCACCAATGGCTCACTAGACAAACCAACCATGCAACAGGAGACCTTAGTAGATGACATGCCTTAATATTGAGGTTATCTTCTTATAGAAGCTTCATGGCACATCATCTATACAATCCTGTAGTCGTAACCTTCGATAACAGTTACCATGTTGTTCCGACAAGCCGACGCTGTGCTTGAACTAGTTACGAGCACGGCATGGGTGGACGGAACAACAAAGAAATCTGTCGCGAGGGCCAGAGTTGTGCCCTGATATCGATGCATGTTTCGGCGGCATTAGACTGGAAACACCATTGAGTTGGATGGCTGCTGGAACAGATGGCGGATCACTTATGGGAATGTCCCACGTGCTGTGAGGCCAGTTTCTAATCAAGATTCGAGAAGGTTTCATATCTGAGGTTTTCCAGTTAAAACAATGACACGTCAACACTAAGGTTTATATTTGAGAAAACTGAGACCGTCGTGGATAAAGACATCTGTACAGAAAGTAACGAAACCTTCATTCGCTACATTCTTGATTATTGTCGTGATTTCGTTGGGCACTATTTCTATACTTGGAGTCGCGTGCCAAAAAAATAAAAACCAAGACCGACCAAAGAAATGTACGGAAACAATCAAATATCAGTCTTTCAAGTCATGTTTACGTTCTGTACACAGGTCTTTACTGGTGCCCGGTCATGAAGACCATGGAAGGGGGGGGGGTAAATATTATACTTCTCAGAGGCGTTTCTTATTACAGGAAGTGGGTGTTGTATCATTTTTCTAATTATGCGTACACTCAACGTTGTATATTGCCAGTGAGGATCCAGGGCCCCAAAGGGGAACAAAGAATACTATCAATGTTTACACTCGATGCATGCGAAAAGATATAAGCAGGGTTAGCTTTAACAATATGTTTAACAAACAGTTGCTTTTTTCCTAGTTGCGAAAAATACATCGACTGGAATAACTATTGCCTATTCTCTTTCTCCAGGTGAATGATGGTTGATAGTATCCACACTTGCCGTTAAGCATTTGGGTCGAAGCTTCAGTTCTCATTCCAAGGCCAGATGGGTGGCATTGGTTGCATTGTCCATGTTTGTTCATGGTTATCTTGATGTTTTCTATCAACCTTTCTCTTGATCTACCTTTGACTTTATGTCGGGATATTATTTTGCTATATGCTCTTATTGGTGTTTGGTTTGGGTTCATTCTCATAAGTGGAGAGAACCATTTCTTTTTCTTCTTCTTCTTCTGCGTTCGTTCTCAAACTCCTGCAGATTAGCAGGATGTAGTCCGGAGAACGGAATGCGTTGTGTCATGGTTTACAACATTGCTGCGATATCTGCGCCTTTCTTCCTGACACATCCGACTTCAGCAGGGCTTTGGGTCACTGACCCTATATGGGATGGGAAGACAACTCCATCCCATAACCCCCTTAGTCGCCTTTTACGACATGCGTGGAAGGTAAATAGTGTTGCTATTCTTTGCTCCCCTTTCGGGCCCCGACAACACACGGGCGTTGCTGTCTTTCGGTATGTTCAATATGTTATTAAACATATTTTTCCCCTAATTTTATCATTTCCTATTTTATCTAGTTTATTAACCATTACGGGGATCTCCCTTGCTCAATGGTTAAGCTATGCGCCTTCTGTTCAAGAGGTCATAGGTTCGAATCCGGCTCCTGTCGTCTTGTTTACAAGGTGGATTTTTCGGAGATCCCTGTGGATTATAGCTTGAAGCTACGGGGTTACGTGCTGAGTGGTACTCTCGACAGAGTAGCCGCTTCATTGGGTGTGACGGAGTACATATGGGAAACCGAGTGCAGTGTAGTCAATCCACTACAACTTTTGAACTATTTTTTTAAACCGCTGCATCTTTTCTCATACACTTCATTTCACATGTAATGGTTTTCCTCTGCTGCTAGACTATTAAAGATCATGTTTGACATTGATAGTTAGTGTTTCAAAGAATTCCTGGTAATATTTAAACGTCTCAAGTTTGTGTAGTTTTGGGCACGTTATGAGGTATGATTCTCTTGCCAAGACCGTCTTCATGGGACAGGTGAGAGTGAGAGAAGAAGAGTAGCTGCAAGAACAGTATAGATTGATAATATTATTCTTGTTCTTCTGCGTTCGTTGTCACAGTCCTGCAGATTAACAAGGAGGATGTAGTTCAGAGAACGTAACACAATATCATGGTTTATAGTTTAGCTGCGATATCTGCATCTTTCGACTTTTTAATTTTTGTCACAACGGAATTGAGCATGGCTTCTGGGTCACTTTGACGCTATATAAAATGGAACAACCAGTTGCACTCCGATCCTTCTACTCCACTCTTACGATAGGCATGAAAGGCAGACAGCGTTGCTATTCTCTGCTCCCGTTTCGGGCCCAACAATACACAATCAGTTAATAAGGTTTGATTCCCTTTTAAAGGCTGTCCTACTGGGAACAGACGCGAGAGAGAGAAGAACGGAACAAAGGAAAGTTTAGATTTCTAACTTTAAAGACTGCAATGGATTAGTTTTTCCACACTCCAACAAGGAACTGAGAACAATGGATTAATTTCTCCACACTCCAACAAGGAACTGAGAACAATGGATTAATTTCTCCACACTTGAACAAGGAAATGAGAAAAAAGATTTGTTTTTCCACACTTGAACAAGGAACTGAGAACAATGGATAAGTTTCTCCACACTTAAACAAGGAACTGAGAACAATGGATTAGTTTTCCACACTCGAACAGGGAATTGAGAACAATGGATTAATTTCTCACTCTTTTTTGAAATATGAAAATAATTTGAAAATTAGCAAGGATCTTCCGAGAATGTAGATAACTGTCATATCTTGGTTGTTATATCTGCGCCTTTGAGCATGACACATCCGTCTTCAGTATGAATTCTGGTTCACTATGATCCCCAGATGCTTGAGAACAAAAAAAAAGAGAAAAGATTCATTATTTTGCATAATTATTTCACATACTAGTGTTGGCTTCCTTTTCCGCCTTAAAGTACAGTTTACCCATAGCATTTACTAATGCCGTAGGGGTGTGAGATGATGGCGATCTCACATTTTAGTGGCTCTGCTATATGAGGACAGTAGCCATCTCCTCCCTCTCTCTCTCTCTCTCTCTCTCTTTCTCTCGCAGGCTTTACTTCTCGGAGTAATCCGGTACCCAATTAAGGCTGGCTCGAGCCCATGACTTCTTATATGCGAAGCCAGTGCTCTTTAACCACTGCGCTACGCGGCCCCCGAAGTCTCTACCATTTACATTCCATTATCACTTCCGCCATTACCGAAATCTCTATTATTTATATTCCATAAATAAAATGCTAATTTACACTGTACTAAACAAGGCAAAGAAAAAAAACCGGTGTTTTGAATATTTCTATACCTGAAAAATTTCCCGGCTTTTAAGGTTCTTATCTATAGGATCTCACTGGTGGCCCGTTCAAAAAGACCGACTTGGCTCTAGCAGGGCAACGTAGACATTAAACGTCTACAGATGAAGCGATACTTTTAACTTGGTTTTATTTAGCGGAGCGTGATTAAAATCTACGGTTGAAGACGAGAGCCCGATAAAGGACTGTCGCCACATCAAATGTTGGAACTAATGGCTGGACCATGTTTGACGCCGTTTACCATATCCATGATGGATCAGCAACCAACCAACCATACTCATTGTAAAGTATGTACCACTTAATATGGTTGTGACGAATATAACATGCGCTTCATCTTGTCCGCTTGCGGTGAACTTTTCCTTCTAAATACGATCTTTACTTCCTTCATGTCATGTCTGCTTCTGCCCACACTATAGAATGTTTCAAATCACCAGCCCTAATATGCCCCTTTGCTGGGGGTTTTCCTGAATATAGGAAGCTATTTCTAAACTCCGTTTTTGGTAGAAAAATAGAAACAAGAACATCAAGCAGAAAATCGGATTCGAACCAGGCCTGTTCAGATGGCACCCAATCGTCCAGCACCTTCAGTCACTACGTCTTTCGTCTTCGACCACACTGCACCCAACCGCTTTCGGTATAGTGGGTTGTAGAAAGGGTCGTAGATATCAATTTACTAGGGGTTTTAGAGATAGCTCAGTTGTTAGTGAACTGATAAGAATCAGTTTTGCTAATAACTAGAATAAACATAATATAACACACACAAATCACACAAATCAAGTGTGGTTTATTATGTGTGTCTCTAGTTATTAGCAAAACATTATTAATAAAACACTGCGGCACTAGATATACCGCGGGAGTGCCTAAGAAAAGAATAACCTAGTGGAATAAGGAAGTTATAGTTGTGTAAACTAAAAAGAAACATTACATGGCTGAGAAGACGACTATATAAGGTACAAATTAGCAAAATGAGAAGCTGTAAGAGTAATCAAACAATAAAAGGAAAAATCGTGAATGGAGAAACCTTAGCAAACTCTGTGTAGAGTACAGTAGAGAGTTATATAAAGCTATAACAAAACTCTGTGTAGAGTACAGTAGACAGTTCTATAAAGCTATAACAAAACTCTGTGTAGAGTACAATAGACAGTTCTATAAAGCTATATAAAAATTCTGTGTAGTGTACATTGGAGAGTTCTATAAACCTATATCAAAACTCCGTGTAGAGTACAGCAGAGAGTTCTATATCAAAACTATGTGTAGAGTAGAGAGTTCTATAAAGCTATAACAAAACTCTCTGTAGAGTACAGTAGAGAGTTCTATAAAGCTATATCAAAACTGTGTAGAGTAGAGAGTTCTATAAAGCCATAGTAAAACTCTGTGTAGAGTACAGTAGAGAGTTCCATAAAGCCATAGCAAAACTCTGTGTAGAGTGAGTACAGTAGAGAGTTCCATAAAGCCATAGCAAAACTCTGTGTAGAGTAGAGAGTTCTATAAAGCTATAACAAAACTCTCTGTAGAGTACAGTAGAGAGTTCTATAAAGCTATATCAAAACTGTGTAGAGTAGAGAGTTCTATAAAGCCATAGTAAAACTCTGTGTAGAGTACAGTAGAGAGTTCCATAAAGCCATAGCAAAACTCTGTGTAGAGTGAGTACAGTAGAGAGTTCCATAAAGCCGTAGCAAAACTCTGTGTAGAGTAGAGTTCTATAAAGCTATATCAAAACTCCGTGTAGAGTACAGCAGAGAGTTATATAAAGCTATAACAAAACTCGATGTAGAGTACAGTAGACAGTTCTATAAAGCTATAACAAAACTCTGTGTAGAGTACAAAAGACAGTTCTATAAAGCTATATCAAAACTCTGTGTAGAGTACAGTAGAGTGTTGTATAAAGATATATCAAAACTCTGTGTAGAGTAGACAGTTCTATAAAGCTATATCAAAACTCCGTGTAGAGTACAGTAGAGAGTTCTATAAAGCTATAACAAAACTCTGTGTAGAGTACAGTATAGCAAAACTATGTGTAAAGTACAGTAGACAGTTCTATAAAGCCTTAGCCAAAAATAACAACACGAGAGGAAACTTTTCAATCAACATATTATATATAAATGACAGGGACACGAATTTTTTTCGTTAGGGAGTAGCAGTGAGGTTTCGAGTGGTTTCTATGATAAAGGATGCACGATATTCATCCCTGGATCATACGCTGGATAGCAAATGTGCTAATCTGTAGAAAAGTTGCTCTGAGGTGCGGATCCTGGACATCTGATAGAACAATAGCACATAGTCTGCCACAAGGTTCTCCTCTGTCCCCAATGCTGTTTAATGTGTATACATTGAGAATTGCTCAATTGCAAATCCCAAGCAAGTGTAGAGTTCTAACGTACGCCGATGATATCCTACTATACAACATGGGCAGGAACAGAACAGATATAGCTGACAATGTACAGAGTGGGCTAGATCAATTGTCAATATGGTGCAGAACAGGGCCGGATTTAGACTTGATAGGGCCCTAAGCAATGTATGATATGGGGGCCCTAAGCTATTTGAGATATGGGGCCCCTTCAACGATTAAGAGTATATAGATAGTGAAATTTAAAAAATACTGTGCCCCCCACCGCCCAAGATAGTGGGGACCCTAAGCTATAGCTTGTTAAGGTTATAGGTAAATCCGGCAATGATGCAGAATCTATAACACTGTGATCAATCCCTCGAAAGCAAAGGTCGTCTGGTACTCCTTAAATAATAATCTGGTCAATGACACACTGCCAGCTGTCAGTTGCATGGTCTCGTTCATTGGAAGAGAACATGACCTTAAATATCTTGGGATAACCTTTGATAGAAGTCTCTCATTCAACAAACACATCACAAATATGATTCAGAAGGATGAAAGAGGGATCAGTGTTATCAAGGTTATGATAACCTTCGACATGCAGCAATGGGTACTGTTTCTGCTTCTACAAGTGATGGTGCTATCTGTCATAGATTATGGTCTCGACCTACTAACACTGTCACAGACAAAAGTCGATAGATTGGAAAAAATCCAAAATGAGGCAATGAGAGCGGTACTGGGGTGCACTAGGGATACATCCTTCTCTGCTATGAGATTTCTGCTTGGTCTCCTCAGTATTAGAGTGCGATATCAGGAAGAACAAGTTAGGTCGTACCTCAAAGTAACAGAATACAACCATCACCCATTACACCAACATCTAATTGAGTCAAAGGGAAAACGAATCAAGCGTGGCAGATCATGGATGGCAGAGGCTGAAGACAGACTGCTAAGAGTGTGTGAATTTGAAAAAATATTAAAAGGCAGTTAATGGGTGGAAGTAGACATTGAGAAAAAAATCACTGACTAAAGTAATAATACAACTTGATAAAGCGTGTCGAAAATGGGCGGGTGTCAGAGCTCAGGTTACAGTGCATGAACTCGTCCAGCTACACTCCAAAACACAAGACATAATTACATACACAGATGTTCAGTTAACAGAAATACAAAATAAAAACGGTTGGGGTTTTGTTGCTTACAGAAATGGCGTGAAGTTGGTTGAGAAATCATCTGCATACTCCACAGTCACATCGAGCATGAGGATGGAGATACAGGGAGTTACAGCAGAACCTGATTGGTTGATAACTGATACATCAACACATTTGGTAATACTCACAGACTTTCAAAAGCATGCTGCGCAAGATAGAAATGTACATGATGAGACAGGAATGGTGGGACATTGAATAACTCACTTATCAAGAGCATTACATGGATATACTGCCCTGGTCATGCTGGGATTAGAGGAAACGAGAGAGCCGACTTATTGGCAGGAAATGTGGGGATAGACGGCACATTGCTGAGAAGAGAAAAAACAGACTTGATCAAGCTAGTAATAAAATTCATTTCAAGATGAAGATGATGTAAATGAGGCTGAGAACGTACACATACAGAGAATGTCAAAAATAGGAGTATCTAGAGGTGAGGGAGGGAAAAAAGTAATTGGGGGGGGGGGTCCCTGAAGATCACGTAATCAACACCTGACCGGTACTCTGACATACACTCGGATGGCTGCTGGAACGGAGAGCGGAGCACTTATGGGAGTGTCCCATTTGCTCTGATTGTAGTTTCTTATCAAGAATCAATGTCGCATGCCCGTGCTGTCGCCACGTCATGTACAGGATGAGCTTTTTAATTTATACTTCCACAGAAAAGAGCCCAGTCCTTATCATGGATTGAACTCTGGACTTCACTGGTGTAAGTCCAGCGATCTAACGTCTCAGCCATGCGCTACACTTCGAGCTTATGGACAGGGATAATGAATCGCCACCCTCATTAATTTCGTTTGTTTTTTCGCGATATTACCCATAAGTAGTTCAACATGTCAGCGTGAGTCCATTACTCTACCACTCGATACAGTGTCAGGACTCCTCAGAGTATCTGCTTCTCTCATTGCTCCCAAAATTCGAATGACGAAAGTAAAAAAAATAAATGTGCTTCCCTCTTTGATTAACCCCCTCCCCTCTTTCAAATAACCTCGAGCCACTGTTCACCAACATATTCCGCATGCATTTTCTACCGATGCACACCGCTATGATCGTCTACTTTTTAAGACCTATTGACAAATGGAAATTCGCGCCTTCTTAATGAGTCGTGACTATTTCGGTAGTTTTCATTGGTCACTATTATTATACTTTGTGTGATAGCCAATGAAAATCAACGGAACAGTCAAATTAGCCATTTAGAAGGCTGAGTTTCCATTAGTGAATAGACCTTATAAAGTCGCGCTCATCAAGTCACCGAGAATGCAGATATGAGCACATAAAAATAACAGGGAAATGGACAAGGATTTATGGCAAGCAAGTACATTGACCAAAACTATGCTCGTATGGCAATCGGGTATGATTACTACTTTTGTCGGAGTCATCAATGTGAAAGTCCAGGGTTGATTGCTACTTTTGCCGGAGTCATCAATGTGGAAGTCAGGAGTTGATTGCTACTTTTGTCGGAGTCATCAATGTGGAAGGCAAGGGTTGATTGCTACTTTTGTCGGAGTGATCAATGTGGATGTCTGAAAGTGAACAAAGAAGAAAATGAAAGTTGGAAAAGATTTGTTGAATACCTGTGCTCCTCATGAAGTTGTAAAGTAAATAGATCTACATGTATAGGTAGTACATAACGATAAGCTTTTTGGGTTAACATAACTTCAACAGTAAATGTACCAGGTGTTCGCTTGTCGGAGAACTAATACAACAGGCACACATATCTATTGTAACAATCTGGTACAGCGTGTCTGTATACTTGCTAAACACTGAATTCGAAATGAAGCATAGGTGCGGTGTACAACATACATAGAGCACATTTGCAAAGTAGCACAGACAACGGAAGAAAACAATCTGAAGGATAACTTAAACGAATTGCTATTTGCATACGACCAAGCACTAATAGAATCATCAAAAGAGCAACTACAAAGAAAAATAGATGACATCAAACATTCCAAACCTGTAACATAAAGATATATATATATATAGAAAATACCGAAATAATAAAGATAGGAAGAACACAAAGAAACACAACACCAATATATATGTACATTGGAAACAACAGAGTAAAACGATACATATGAAGCAATGTAACAGACGGCCAGAGCTACAAAGAAATACACAATAGATGTAGTAATGAATACCAAGCCCTATGGCAAATAACACCAATCTTCAGAAACAAAAATATAGATTTAAACACCAATATAACACTATTCAAACCGATTATTATCCCAACACTGTGCTACCAAGGTCAAACATGGACAACGACAACACAAGATAAACGTAAATGTGTGACAGCTGAAATGGTATGCTTACGCAGAATCCTAGGAATATCGCTAAGAGGCAGAGAGGGGTATGAGGGCATTAGACAAGGAACCGACACCACGCAAATCTTGGAATATATTAAGAGACAACAGATAAAATGGTTTGCACACATCAGCAGACCACCATCAGACAGCAATTTATGCACCACAGATACAGTGAAGGCAGACCTAGAGGCCGACCACGAAAACAATGGGCCACCGAAATAAAAGAGGCGACAAATTCCGCCATATACTCAGCACATACGGGGGCCATCTCCGGAAAACTCTTCTATCCTTGACGCTGAAAAGCAACAAAGGGTTTAGCGAATACATAGATAATATAGGTGCTAAATATAACACAGTTGACGGTCGTGTATGTCCACGGTCTTGTGTGCTTCCTGACTCAGCATTTTTGCTGATAGCTGCAGTGTGAACTTGTATTAGCTGACCAAGAATAACTTTGTTGTGCTACAACTTCTTTACCCAATACGCGGAGCTGGATGATATTCGGTAAATTATTCTCCATTCAGGGTCAGACAAATGGAACAACCTATATGGAACAAAACAACATCTTATAAACACATACATATATCATACAATGATATTATGTCAAAGGGCATGCCTGCGAATAACGGATCAGCAACCAAGGAAATAACAACCTCATCCACCCTACTCAATATGCGATGTAAATTAGCCGTAGTTTTTTGTCATAAATGTTGCAGCGTTAACAATATCAAACATATCCGCACTAAATACCCAAAATTCAGGTGCTATTAAAGTAATGTCACCGGCAATATAAATAAGTGCACATCGACTTTATAGACACCCTGTATCTAGGGCACAGATGGTGTCTCAGTCAGTTGTGTTCTACGTGCAGCTTTATAACGATGGTGACCTGATAGTCTTGTACATGAAATGAAATTGGAGATGGTAAACAAAGGCTAAACTTACATTAATATCAAGTTTGACGTGAGGTTGTGATTAATATATTAAATATATATATATATATACCCACATAATAGGTTGTCATGTTTAACTATCATGTTACAACAAGAGAAGGCAATTTAGGGAATAACATTAATAATTTGTTATCCGTGAAAAAAAATAACCGGTTGTTATATGTACATGCCTATCATTTGGTATCTTGAAAATTGATTATTATATCACATATTCTTCTGGTATTATTGTAAACGCTTCAATCTGGTTTGTGATATAATTTTATATTGAATCACATTTCATAAATATTGTATTGCCACGCTTGGTGTTGTAATGTTTGTGTTAATTGCAATCAATCGCGTGAGTATGATAACCGGTTAGGTATATTTTGTGATAACGGAAGTGTGCTGTCTTAGCAAAGTATGCAATGCGATCCCAGTGGGAACGCTTATATGGCTGGTGTATCTTGCAATGATATTCTAGTGGTAAAGCTAATGTGGCTGATGTAACACGCAATTAATGATATCCTATTAGGAAAGCTTAATTGACTGGTGTATCTGGCAACGACATCCTCATGTGAAATATTATGTGGATGGTGTATCACGCAATAATATTCTAGTGTTAGAGCTTATTTGACTGGTGTATCACACAAGGATATCCTAGTGTGAAAACTTATGTGGATGGTGTATCACACAATGATATCCTAGTGTGAAAACTTATGTGGATTGTGTATCACACAATGATATCCTAGCGTGAAAACTTATGTGGATGGTGTATCACGCAATGATATTCTAGTGTTAGAGCTTATTTGACTGGTGTATCACACAAGGATATCCTAGTGTGAAAACTTATGTGGATGGTGTATCACACAATGATATCCTAGTGTGAAAACTTATGTGGATTGTGTATCACACAATGATATCCTAGCGTGAAAGCTTATGTGGATGGTGTATCACGCACGCAATGACATCCTAATATGAAAGTTTATGTGGCTGGTGTATCACGCAATGACATCCTAATGTGGCCGTTAGAACCATCGCTAGCCACCACATGAAATGAAGATGGTATCAGTAACAGAGATTCATTATTTGATATGAATCCGGAACATCAGCCGAACGAAATGTTTAATGGCAACAGGATTTACAAAAGGGCGGACACGCCCAAATTGTACCCCGCGGTCACCGAACGCTGACCAGTAAAATACAAAAGACAGTAAAGATCGCCAGATTAGATTCAGACACTTTTAAGCACGTATCGAGATGGATAGTGTGACTGTTATGTTGAATGAACGCATAGATTGGTTGAAAGAGAAGAGAGTGAGAATCAGTTTTGAGTTTGGAAGTCGACCTGGACGGATGTGTCCAGGAATTTAGTTTTCGGACCAAAAATGGTTCGGTTAAGAGAATAGTTTTCAGACTTGAGAGTCTGAACACTGAGTTGATGTCTGAACATCATCATCATCAGGTGCCATGCCGGGTGGCGTAGGTGGTCATGGCTCTCCACAGCTCTCTGTCCACAGTATTATGTATCAAAGTCGTTGTTGTTTCTTTGCCGTGCCAGGTTGTCAAACTGTCTAATATTTTCTCACGTTGTCGCCCTCTGTCTCTGGTGCCTTCAATCTTGCCTGTTGTGATTATGTTCTCTAAACCTGCCTGTCTCATGAAGTGGCCAAAAAAAGAAGATTGCCTTTTTCTTATATTGTTGATTAAGGTCCGTTTCGCATTTAACTCTTTTAACACCTCTACATTAGTTTTTCTGGCAGTCCATGGTTATCTCAACATTCTTCTGTAGAACCACATCTCTGTTGAATCCAATCTCCCACTTTCCAGTTTGTTTATTGTCCAAGACTCGCACCCATATGTTAGTATAGGGGTTATATAGCACTGCAGAACTCTCTTTCTCACCTCTAATGAAAAGGTCATATTACACAGTATATTTTTCATTTTTCTGAATGTTGTTTTCGCCTGTCCTATTCTGCATCTAATTTCTATTGAACTTCTTCCATCTGCTGTTATAATTGTACCTAGATATTTGAATTGGTGGACCTGTTTTAATACTATATCATTCATATGATATTGCAAGGTGTGTTATTTTCTTTCTTTGAAATAACCATTACTTCTGTTTTCTTGATATTTAGGAAGAGTCCTTTCTATTTGCTATCTGTGACTACTACTTTAATTAAGTTTTGAAGGTCTTCCTCACTATGTGCAATCAAAACAGTGTCATCCGCATATCTCAAATTATTTATGTTATGTCATCCCACTGCTATTCCTGGGATACCTACTATTGCACGCAATATGTTTTCACTGTATAGAGAACATGTCTGAACATAGGATATGCAATTTATGAAATTCATGTTGTAAGTTGATGTTGTACCTTTCTGGACTTTGAACCAAGGTGTTATAAAGTTGGAGATATATGTAAAAGCTGAAGTTGCAGCTTTTTATTATACGAGACACTTTATGTATCACACATTGAACGTGACAACGTATATGACAACTTTAAGAAGCAACCCTAATACTGTCATAACTGGTGACGTAACCACATAACCAGGTAGCACGACAGACGACACTACCAGACTAATGTGACAGTTTATGTGACTGGTATATCACGCAATGACATCCTAATGTGACAGTTTATGTGAATGGTATATCACGCAATGACATCCTAATGTGACAGTTTATGTGACTGGTATATCACGCAATGACATCCTAATATGACAGTTTATGTGGCTGGTGTATCACACAATGACATCCTAATATGACAGTTTATGTGGCTGGTGTATCACGCAATGACATCCTAATGTGACGGTTTATGTGACTGGTATATCACGCAATGACATCCTAATGTGACAGTTTATGTGGCTGGTGTATCACGCAATGACATCCTAATATGACAGTTTATGTGGCTGGTGTATCACGCAATGACATCCTAATGTGACAGTTTATGTGACTGGTATTTCACGCAATGACATCCTAATGTGACAGTTTATGTGGCTGGTGTGTCACGCAATGACATCCTAATATGACAGTTTATGTGGCTGGTGTGTCACACAATGTAGAAAATGGATACCGAAATGTTAAGCAATGATTTCGTTATGTGAACTATTCATTCTTCCTAATATTCTTTATGTGAACTATTCATTCTTCTTACTTTTCTTTGTGAACTATTCATTCTTCATACTTTTCTTCATGTGAACTATTCATTCTTCCTAATATTCTTTATGTGAACTATTCATTCTTCTTATTTTTCTTTATGTGAACTATACATTCTTCTTACTTTTCTTTATGTGAACTATTCATTCTCCTTACTTTTCTTTATGTGAACAATTCATTCTTCTTACTTTTCTTTATGTGAACTATTCATTCTTCCTAATATTCTTTATGTGAACTATTCATTCTTCATACTTTTCTTTATGTGAACTATTCATTCTTCATAATATTCTTTATGTGAACTATTCATTCTTCTTACTTTTCTTTATATGAACTATACATTCTTCTTACTTGTCTTTATGTGAACTATTCATTCTTCCTAATATTCTTTATGTGAACTATTCATTCTCCTTACTTTTCTTTATGTGAACAATTCATTCTTCTTACTTTTCTTTATGTGAACTATTCATTCTTCTTACTTTTCTTTATGTGAACTATTCATTCTTCCTAATATTCTTTATGTGAACTATTCATTCTTCCTAATATTCTTTATGTGAACTATTCATTCTTCCTAATATTCTTTATGTGAACTATTCATTCTCCTTACTTTTCTTTATGTGAACAATTCATTCTTCTTACTTTTCTTTATGTGAACTATTCATTCTTATTATTATGTATCTATTTCTCAAACACATACTAGTTAACAGGAGATAGCTGGAGAATGGTGTGTTTGTGTAGTTGTTTACAGCTTGGCTGCGGTATTTGAACTTTTCGTTGTGGAATATCGCAAATAAGAACATTACTTTTCTGCCTATGACGGATGTGTCGCTGGAAATCGTGCTGGAAATTGGAAATATAACAGTACAACTGTCTAGCTACATTAGAGATCTGGCGGGAGTTGAAGAATATAACAGTACAACTGTCTAGCTACATTAGAGATCTGGCGGGAGTTGAAGAATATAACAGTACAACTGTCTAGCTACATTAGAGATCTGGCGGGAGTTGAAGAATATAACAGTACAACTGTCTAGCTACATTAGAGATCTGGCGGGAGTTGAAGAATATAACAGTACAACTGTCTAGCTACATTAGAGATCTGGCGGGAGTTGAAGAATATAACAGTACAACTGTCTAGCTACATTAGAGATCTGGCGGGAGTTGAAGAATATAACAGTACAACTGTCTAGCTACATTAGAGATCTGGCGGGAGTTGAAGAATATAACAGTACAACTGTCTAGCTACATTAGAGATCTGGCGGGAGTTGAAGAATATAACAAGACAACTGTCTAGCTACATTAGAGATCTGGCGGGAGTTGAAGAATATAACAGGACAACTGTCTAGCTACATTAGAGATCTGGCGGGAGTTGAAGAATATAACAAGACAACTGTCTAGCTACATTAGAGATCTGGCGGGAGTTTAAGAATATAACAAGACAACTGTCTAGCTACATTAGAGATCTGGCGGGAGTTTAAGAATATAACAAGACAACTGTCTAGCTACATTAGAGATCTGGCGGGAGTTGAAGAATATAACAGTACAACTGTCTAGCTACATTAGAGATCTGGCGGGAGTTGAAGAATATAACAGTACAACTGTCTAGCTACATTAGAGATCTGGCGGGAGTTGAAGAATATAACAGTACAACTGTCTAGCTACATTAGAGATCTGGCGGGAGTTGAAGAATATAACAAGACAACTGTCTAGCTACATTAGAGATCTGGCGGGAGTTGAAGAATATAACAGGACAACTGTCTAGCTACATTAGAGATCTGGCGGGAGTTTAAGAATATAACAAGACAACTGTCTAGCTACATTAGAGATCTGGCGGGAGTTTAAGAATATAACAAGACAACTGTCTAGCTACATTAGAGATCTGGCGGGAGTTTAAGAATATAACAAGACAACTGTCTAGCTACATTAGAGATCTGGCGGGAGTTGAAGAATATAACAAGACAACTTTCTAGCTACATTAGAGATCTGGCGGGAGTTGAAGAATATAACAAGACAACTTTCTAGCTACATTAGAGATCTGGCGGGAGTTGAAGAATATAACAAGACAACTTTCTAGCTACATTAGAGATCTGGCGGGAGTTGAAGAATATAACAGGACAACTGTCTAGCTACATTAGAGATCTGGCGGGAGTTTAAGAATATAACAAGACAACTGTCTAGCTACATTAGAGATCTGGCGGGAGTTTAAGAATATAACAAGACAACTGTCTAGCTACATTAGAGATCTGGCGGGAGTTTAAGAATATAACAAGACAACTTTCTAGCTACATTAGAGATCTGGCGGGAGTTGAAGAATATAACAAGACAACTTTCTAGCTACATTAGAGATCTGGCGGGAGTTGAAGAATATAACAAGACAACTGTCTAGCTACATTAGAGATCTGGCGGGAGTTTAAGAATATAACAAGACAACTTTCTAGCTACATTAGAGATCTGGCGGGAGTTGAAGAATATAACAGTACAACTGTCTAGCTAAATTAGAGATCTGGCGGGAGTTGAAGAATATAACAAGACAACTGTCTAGCTAAATTAGAGATCTGGCGGGAGTTTAAGAATATAACAAGACAACTAACTAGCTACATTAGAGATCTGGCGGGAGTTGAAGAATATAACAGTACAACTGTGTAGCTACATTAGAGATCTGGCGGGAGTTGAAGAATATAACAGTACAACTGTCTAGCTAAATTAGAGATCTGGCGGGAGTTGAAGAATATAACAAGACAACTGTCTAGCTAAATTAGAGATCTGGCGGGAGTTTAAGAATATAACAAGACAACTAACTAGCTACATTAGAGATCTGGCGGGAGTTGAAGAATATAACAGTACAACTGTCTAGCTACATTAGAGATCTGGCGGGAGTTGAAGAATATAACAGTACAACTGTCTAGCTACATTAGAGATCTGGCGGGAGTTGAAGAATATAACAAGACAACTGTCTAGCTACATTAGAGATCTGGCGGGAGTTTAAGAATATAACAAGACAACTAACTAGCTAAATTAGAGATCTGGCGGGAGTTGAAGAATATAACAGTACAACTGTCTAGCTAAATTAGAGATCTGGCGGGAGTTGAAGAATATAACAGTACAACTGTCTAGCTACATTAGAGATCTGGCGGGAGTTGAAGAATATAACAAGACAACTGTCTAGCTACATTAGAGATCTGGCGGGAGTTTAAGAATATAACAAGACAACTAACTAGCTAAATTAGAGATCTGGCGGGAGTTGAAGAATATAACAGTACAACTGTCTAGCTACATTAGAGATCTGGCGGGAGTTGAAGAATATAACAGTACAACTGTCTAGCTACATTAGAGATCTGGCGGGAGTTGAAGAATATAACAGTACAACTGTCTAGCTACATTAGAGATCTGGCGGGAGTTGAAGAATATAACAGTACAACTGTCTAGCTACATTAGAGATCTGGCGGGAGTTGAAGAATATAACAAGACAACTGTCTAGCTACATTAGAGATCTGGCGGGAGTTGAAGAATATAACAAGACAACTGTCTAGCTACATTAGAGATCTGGCGGGAGTTGAAGAATATAACAGGACAACTGTCTAGCTACATTAGAGATCTGGCGGGAGTTGAAGAATATAACAGGACAACTGTCTAGCTACATTAGAGATCTGGCGGGAGTTTAAGAATATAACAGTACAACTGTCTAGCTAAATTAGAGATCTGGCGGGAGTTTAAGAATATAACAAGACAACTGTCTAGCTACATTAGAGATCTGGCGGGAGTTTAAGAATATAACAAGACAACTGTCTAGCTACATTAGAGATCTGGCGGGAGTTTAAGAATATAACAAGACAACTGTCTAGCTAAATTAGAGATCTGGCGGGAGTTTAAGAATATAACAAGACAACTGTCTAGCTACATTAGAGATCTGGCGGGAGTTTAAGAATATAACAAGACAACTGTCTAGCTAAATTAGAGATCTGGCGGGAGTTTAAGAATATAACAAGACAACTGTCTAGCTAAATTAGAGATCTGGCGGGAGTTTAAGAATATAACAAGACAACTGTCTAGCTACATTAGAGATCTGGCGGGAGTTTAAGAATATAACAGTACAACTGTCTAGCTACATTAGAGATCTGGCGGGAGTTGAAGAATATAACAGTACAACTGTCTAGCTACATTAGAGATCTGGCGGGAGTTGAAGAATATAACAAGACAACTGTCTAGCTACATTAGAGATCTGGCGGGAGTTTAAGAATATAACAAGACAACTGTCTAGCTAAATTAGAGATCTGGCGGGAGTTTAAGAATATAACAAGACAACTGTCTAGCTACATTAGAGATCTGGCGGGAGTTTAAGAATATAACAAGACAACTGTCTAGCTAAATTAGAGATCTGGCGGGAGTTTAAGAATATAACAAGACAACTGTCTAGCTAAATTAGAGATCTGGCGGGAGTTTAAGAATATAACAAGACAACTGTCTAGCTAAATTAGAGATCTGGCGGGAGTTGAAGAATATAACAAGACAACTGTCTAGCTAAATTAGAGATCTGGCGGGAGTTGAAGAATATAACAGTACAACTGTCTAGCTAAATTAGAGATCTGGCGGGAGTTGAAGAATATAACAGTACAACTGTCTAGCTAAATTAGAGATCTGGCGGGAGTTGAAGAATATAACAAGACAACTGTCTAGCTAAATTAGAGATCTGGCGGGAGTTGAAGAATATAACAAGACAACTGTCTAGCTAAATTAGAGATCTGGCGGGAGTTGAAGAATATAACAAGACAACTGTCTAGCTAAATTAGAGATCTGGCGGGAGTTGAAGAATATAACAAGACAACTGTCTAGCTAAATTAGAGATCTGGCGGGAGTTGAAGAATATAACAAGACAACTGTCTAGCTAAATTAGAGATCTGGCGGGAGTTGAAGAATATAACAAGACAACTGTCTAGCTAAATTAGAGATCTGGCGGGAGTTGAAGATTGAACGATGAAGAAGAGATTAATTTTTGCTTATAAATTTAACCAAAATTTGGGACATGAAATTCCCCTAAGATATTCTATAGGAATGGTCATCAAATGTTTACCATGAAAATGACGGGAAGACATACAAAGACCCAGACAAAGACAATTGCTCAGTAAAATGGGTGAATGGTCTTTTGACCTTGTGTATGACATTGTGGGGTTGGACGAACGAGGGGATGATGCACAGCCTCTCACATCCTGGAGCGGCAGAACGCCGCGGAAGCTACTGTTCGGTCTGATAGTACGCTTCTAGAATATAGGTATTTCATGCACGAACGTGCCTATGAAAACACCTTCACGGGGTAGCAATGTTCACACACAGCTTGCCATGGGAACGGTCGAGTCCTTGGCGATATACCAAGGCTTGTCCTTCTTTCTAATTTCTGGTCTCCCATGATTTTTTTGTCTAATCTCGGCGACCAATAAATAGACCCGTATTGGTGACGAGTAGCATCTTTACCTTAAGTGGATCCGGGCCCTGCCCAATGTCCCAGCTGCAGCGAGTGTCTTGCAAACTGACATTGCACCCACAGTCAGAACATGTGCTAATCTGGAAATATTGGAAGCAGGGTCAATAAAACTCATACAGGATCTAGAAACTCGATGCTGGGGGAGAATTGGGAAGGCATAAGATGCAGAACGAGACAGGGTCACAGCAAATACTCAGCGACAGAGTGAAGGATCACAGCCTGACTCTTGAGTGCTTGTGACCAACAGAAAATGCATCTATATGAATTTAAATCCCCAAAATCCACCTAAATCCCCAAATGCAAAGTTGTTTTTCAAGGAGAATTTATGAGGGCAATTTACCATACGACCAGTTTCAGATAGAGGAAGGCATTCGCATGACACTCTTTGGGAAGAAGACGTCTGCAGAAGAAAATGAAACCTATAACTCCATTGACAACAGCCTTTTGTGTAGGCAATCCCCGCCTACATATTTATTGGGGACATTTCTACAGCAATGCACTGAACAACCCTTAGTTGTCTCCTACAACATAAATGCATATCTCATTGTTGCAATTTTATTCAGCTGCACGTGAATTAAAAAATAAAAGGAAAAAATGAGGATGCAATGAACAAGGTTATTGGGTAAAGTTGTATTGATCACCAACTTATATGCTTTTGTTGATCATCTGCGTTCGATCTTCAATAATCATCCCGAGTATTCTTACAATTTGAGATGGAGAGATTGAAATACATTGTGCTGCTAGTTTTACTGCAGCGCTGAGAGTTATTTGCGCTTTATGGTCCAGCACATCCGATTCGGTATAGTATGAGGATTTGTATTGTAAGAGAAAGATTTGTGAACATGGCTGTAGCACATGAAGTGAAGAAGAAAAACTATAGCAGACATGCTACTCTGCGACCTAAACTCATGACATGAAAGAAAATAAACAGGAGCACTGATTGTCACCAGCAAGACATTAGGAACAAGCAGGCTAAGGATACAGGGTGTGCTGTAAGGTGCATACCAATTATAAGAAAATATCGCTGAGAGTGGAAGGTCTAACTATTGCCGTATCGAACCGACCATTATGCAATATTAGACTCAGTAGATGACATACCAACATAGTTGTCCTCCTGTGGAAGTCACGCCGCATTTCATATGTACAATTGTTTTCTTTTATGATGTAACATTGAGAGAACCCACCTTAGCACATCACACTGAGAGCGAATTGAGCTCCTGCCTTGACCATGGTTCTGTCAATGTTTATATGGTGCACCAGCTATGAGCAGGTACATGGGGAGGCAGCTATGAGCAGGTGACACATGGGGAGGCAGCTATGAGCAGGTGACACATGGGGAGGCAGCTATGAGCAGGTGACACATGGGGAGGCAGCTATGAGCAGGTGACACATGGGGAGGCAGCTATGAGCAGGTGACACATGGGGAGGCAGCTATGAGCAGGTGACACATGGGGAGGCAGCTATGAGCAGGTGACACATGGGGAGGCAGCTATGAGCAGGTGACACATGGGGAGGCAGCTATGAGCAGGTGACACATGGGGAGGCAGCTATGAGCAGGTGACATATGGTACCCCTGTTATGAGCAGGTACATGGGGAGCGACGACAAACAGCTCTGTACAGGATGTGACATTTCCCTGGAAGAACTCACAATCAGGCAAAAACTGTATTCTTGCATATTTGGATAGTCCCCATGGATGTCGGAAAATGCATAGCTGGCTGCTCTACCCATACCAGACCATTGTCCACAGCTGAATTCCTATGGACACGTGACAGGAAGGTTATTTTGGCAGTACCAAATAGCGAACCATGATAGTGTATCTGCGTTGGGGAAAGGGGACAAGTGTATTTTTTATATAACCCTAGCTAGTCAGACAAAAAATTGGTTTTGCAGGCCGAAATTAGACAGCGGTCCGTAATTTTACCAACCGCCATCTACAATCTCAGCGGAAAATTAGGATCTCGTACATCGGAATTTCTCTCATTAGAAAAAAACAAATTCTTCTTCTTCTTCTGCGTTCGTTCTCAATCTCCTGCAGATTAGCAGGATGTAGAACGGAGTGCGTTGTGTAATGGTTTACAGCATTGCTGCGATATCTGCGTCTTTCGGCCGGACACATCCGACTTCAGCATGAGAAATAACCAATAATTTACTGAATATTTCTCGTTATTTTTGTATTTTTTTCATTGTAAATGAAAACAACAAGCTACAGAGGAAGACTAAGAAGAAGGTGGACTGGGGGAGTTATCAACATTCTCCGATGTCACAATATTACTGTATATCTTCTTCTTCAATAATTCTCAGACTCCCGCTGAATCTCTCTTGTAGCAGCACAATAGTCCTACTAGATTTCCAGCAGGATGTAGTCCAGGGAATGGAAATACGTTGTATCGCCGGTTTAGTTGCGTCAATGGCCCGAACAAATCCGTCTTCGGCAGACCTGCATATCAAGCTACCAAACGTGCCATAGCCAGAAAATTCGATCCTCATTCAATCCTGCGCTTACAGCAAAAGCAGAGGAAAGACGATAAATAGAGGTTTTTCTCACTGTATGTTTCCTCTGCGTTCATTCTCGAACTCCTGCAAAATAGTAGGATGTATTTCGGAGCATCGATTGATCTGTGTCACGGTTTACAAATGTGCTGCGATATCTGGACCTTTCACACTGATAATCCGACTACAGCATAGTTTATTGTCACTTTGACCTCAATGGGATGGGACATGTCATGCACATACTAAGAGGCGACTAACTATGGTGGGGATGCATCTGACTATGCCATCCCATTGTGACAATTGGATCCAAAAACAATGCTGTCTGATGTTTCAGGTCGGAAGTCGCAGATATCTAAGCGAAGCTGTAAACTTTGACACACGCACTCAGTTCTCCTGAGTACAAGATCACCTCCAAAGCACTCTTCTAACCCGGACGCTACACGGGGATAAAACCCTCAAAAAAGTTCGTACCAGTCGTTTCTTAATTATTTTTAAAAATTAAATGCGAGGGAGTTAACGAATCCACGTTAACCGAAGAACTCTCAAAAGCGGCAAGCTATCAACTCTGTGAGCCATCTTGAAAAGAACGTTGCCCCTGTTTGCAGAAACTATTCCTCCTGTAGCCAAAAATAAATAGAAACACATGGACCCAACGGTCAGAACTTTCCTTCATTACTAAGTTCAATCTACTAACCTTCAGTCTCGTGGCTTTGCGTTCGTCGTATTTGTTTGGGCAGACAAAAGTAATTGGAATCTCTGGTCCGCCGTATCAGGGTCTAAAGAAATTGAAACCATGTATGTTGGAGAGCGTTAATCCGAACGCGACGGTGTGTTCCATTCAACAGCGGAGGTACACGTGAGCCCAGAGGGTAATTGAACGCTATTTCTATGGTCAGAACTGTGATATTTAACAGGATTACGTCCGGGGTAAGAAGATTCTTTCATGCCTACTATGGACCTCTCTTTCTCTCATCTATTTAAATGTGTTTTTGTATCTGTGTACGATAATGTGTAAGTATAAGTTATCACAATGAACGGAAGTAGGTTTTTAGTCGAAACGTCTGTCGCTTTATCTCGTTGCTAATTTGTTTCTTCTTCTTCAGCGTTCATTCTCAAACTCCTACTGAATTCTCTTGTAGCAGGACCATTGCCATACTAGATTTCCAGCAGGATGTAGTCCAGAGAATGGAAATGCGTTGTGTTGCCGTTTATGTGCACAAATGGTCCGACACATCCGTCTTTAGCGGAGCTAATTTGTTTGATTAACGAATATTGGTAACACTTGTACCTATTCTGTTAATTTTGATATTTACCTTGCGTTACCCCAGCCCTCCCCCATTTCCGGTTTCGTGTTCTTTCCCGACACTGGATTTTTATTCATCATCATCATTAAGTATCATCTCCGCATTGAAGGTTGGCTGTAACAGACCTACAATATCCCCTGTCTCTTGTCTTGCTGGTGCACTTTGCTAGAGTATACCCTGTCCATCTCGTGATAGTACTCTCCCACCTGTAGCTCTGCTTCCATCATGATCGCCTCTCACCGACTTTACCCTCAAGTAAGGTCTTCAACAAAGTGTAATTTATTTGTTAGTATCTGAGTATTATTTGAGTTATTATACATTATTTTAGTATCGATGTATGTGTACGGAAGTCGGAGGCAAAGGCTTTACTGCAGCAACACTAAAACACAACAAAATGCATTCCGTTTTCTTAACTGCATCCTGTTAGTCTTGTCTTCCTTTGCATTCGTCTTTCAACTTCTGAAGATCTGCAGGATGCAATCCGGATAACGAAATTCCTTGTGCCGTGTTTACAGATTGAGCCGATATTTGCGCTTTCGATATCGCACATCCGATTCCAGCATGCTTTCTATGTCACATTGACTTATGCGATGGGATAGCAAAATCCACCCCTAAAAAAATTTTTTAATAACCTCTTACAATAGGGGTTCCCAAACATTTTAAAGTCATGGCGCCCTTAACGTTCAGATTATTTTCGGTAGCGCCCTTAATATGAAGCAAAACTAGAGACCTGATAATTTTAACGTTTGGGCGAGGCTGCCGCGGCGCCCCTTGGAGTCTCTGCTGCACACTTAGGGAACAGCTGCCTTACAACATACATAACAGGTAATTATTCTTTTCTCCCTCGCGGAAATTGGAGCGTGAATATTTGAACGCGTCCTTGCGTTCTGGGATTAATAACACTGTCATTTACCATGTACATGATTAGAAGCGATTAAGGAGAAATGGTACATGATTGTTATTTCTCGCCTCATGATCTTCATTGTAAAAAAGCATGTTCAACACTCTTGTTTAGCATTGCTCGGAGGGAATCAACTCGTGCAATCAACCCATTCTCTTCGTCATTTAATTGAAGATTGCACGTTACGTACATGAAAACAATTCTCCCCGGGCAATTTGCCGTCGGGATTCGCACATCCATGACATTCCGTCTGCAACTCTTATGTTGAAGCTGCTGGCATGCATCGTTTTATAATAGCATGTGTGACTCCACAGGATGATGGTAAAGGACTTTATGCCTAAAGGCAGTAGCCTATAGAGCGCTGGATCAGCAACCAACCAACCAATCCGTGGAGTCATTTCACCATCACTTCAAAGTCATTTCAACGTCATCAACATTATCATCATCACCATCATCCAAATTATCATCGTCACCATCATCATTCACACGTTCATCATAATCATTCGCACGTTCATCATCATCATCCACATCATTATCATCCTTCACATTATCATCATAAGCATCAGTATCATCATAAGCACCACTATCATCATAAGCATCATTATCAGCATCTTTATGAGCATCATCATCATCAGAATCATTATTATCGTCATCCTGTAGAAATTGAGATCAAACACAGAAGAAGAAGACATTAATGTGTTGAGTGACAACAAACAACATGGATGTGCATATATGGGGGGGGGGGCTGTCAATAAATTACGTCATGAAGTGGGGGGAAGGGGGTTCTGAAAAAGTTTGACATTTGTTGACAAAAGAGGGAGGACATATGACAAAAGTTGACGTCAACAATACAAATACAAATTGCTGTGGTTCAATTTCAAATTTTTTTCGAACCGGGGAAGGGAGGGGGGATTCTCGCACTTTTTTAAATCAAAATGTTTTGGGGGATGGGCAAATTTATGGACATAAATAAGCAGGGGGGGGGATGTCCCAGAATTCTGGACACTTTGTAGACAGGGTGAGGGTGGGAGTTAAAAATTGAGCACAACTTGCTGGCTAGTTTATAAAAACACAGTCCGTAGTATGCGGACATTTCCTTTTCATGCACACACTTCCACGTCGATGTCCTGCCTGATTATACAAATATAACAACTATAGTATTTATCGAAAACAGAGCTAGTCTATTCTCCATGACCGTCTCCAGTCTAGAAGACATGTGCACAGAAAACGAAAAGTTGATCTGAATTGCCAATTTTGATTATTTTCGTGAATTTTTTGGTCGACCATGGCTATTTTTGTTATGCTACTTCAAGTATAAAAATATTGACCAACAAAAAATATGATAATAATAAAAAACTTAACGAATGAAGTGGTTTTCACACGTGTCCAGACTACCAACAGATAGCATGCCACAGATGGCCATGACACATAGACATCACGGCTATAAAGCCAGAGGCAGACCATGTAAAAGATGGATCACAGAAATCAAAGAAGTCACAGTAACAAGCTTACAAATAGCTCACAAAAAGGCCATCTCCACAGAACTCTTCCACCCCTGACGCCGCAAGACAAACAAGGGCCACCGCGTATAGATAGATAGAACGAATGTTCTAATTAATTTTGGCAAGAGGTCTTACAGAACTCTCGAAAGTCACGCTATTCTCAAACAACACAGAAGTTTTCATCTTCTGTAGCCACATACCGGTAGTATTTGCTATACGGGAGATTAAGGAACATACAGAATGATAATAGCTGAACTTTTGACAAACTTCCGAATGACAAACTATCGATTAACGGGCATGTTTCAGATTGAGATTTTTAGCTCAGCTTGATGTGTTGTTTCCTGTCACCAGAGCGGTATCTCCTGATTATTAATTATTGAGCTATTCAACATATCACTTAGACTTACATAAAACACAGGTTTATATAAACGCTTCACACACGACAGACTATAACTAAAACTAGTGGGTAATGAAGTCGTGTGTCGTCACGACAGACATGCGGCAGTCCACTAGTCTGTCGTGTCTCATTGAAGCGATTATATAAACTTGTGTTTTACGTAAGTCTAATTGTTGTTACGTTTTACGCAGTTACCTTGTATTGATTGTCAACATATCACACGATAACTTTATGGAGATGTTTAGTTCTCAATAATTCTATAGATGCTAACTCCTAGCAACGAAACCAGGGCTGCGAGTACTCTTTAGTAAATGGGTTGGTGGAGGGGAGGGCTAAAGAAAAGTGAATAGGAAATGGTAACATATCATATTCAGCATATAGCCATCAGCGCAGCATTTTCTGGCTGTGGTGATTTTCTTGGCAGTATTTACGTTCAGTAGTTTTGCCATTTTTTTCTGAAATGTTCCGATGTATAATTGCTCGAGGCGGGTTTCGAAATCGGTACCTTGTCCACCACAGACGCGTTCTGTACCACGACACCACGTAAAGAAAAGTCATTTCTAGTTAACCTAAGAGAAGTCATTCCAAGTTAGCCTAAAGAATAATCATTTTAAATTAACATAAGAAAAGTCACTTTAAATAAACCTAAAGAAATGTCATTTCAAGTTAACCTACAGAAAAGTCGCTGAAAGTAAACCTAAAAAAAAGTCATTTCAAATTAACCTAAATGGTGTCGTTTCAAGTTAATCTAAAAAATGGTGTTTCCAGTTTAACTAAAGAAAAGTTATTTCAGGTTAACGTAAAGAAAAATCATTTCAAATTAACCTAAAGAAAAGACATTGTAAGTTAACCTAGCTAAAGAAACGTCATTCCAAGTTAACCCAGAGAAAAGTTATTTCAGGTTAACCTAAAAAAATATCGCTTCAAGTAAACTTAAAGAAACGTCATTTCAAGCTAATCTAAAGAAACCCATTTCAAGTTAAAAGTCGTTTCAAATTAACCTAAAGAAAAGTCGCTTCAAGTAAGCCGAAGTAACATCATTTCAAGTTAACATAAGGAAAAGTCACTTCAAGTATTCCGAAGTAACATCATTTCAAGTTAACATAAGGAAAAGTCACTTCAAGTAAGCCGAAGTAACATCATTCAAATTAACCTAAAGAAAAGACATTTCTTGGTTTTCTTAAAACTTATGATGTTTTTTTTTGGGAAATGCTAAAGTGGGGAGGTTTAACTTCTAAGGGGAGTGGTGGAATTTAATTGCTAAGGGGAGTGGTGTGGTTTACGACTAAGGAAAATGGGGAGGTTTAATAGCTAAGGAAAGTCCGAGGTTTAACTGCTAAAGTGAGTAGCGATATTTAGCTTCTAAGGAGAGTAGTGAGGTTTAACTGCTAAGTGGAGTTGTGGGGTTTAATTGTTAAGGGGAGTAGTGAGGCTCAACTGCAAAGGGGAGTGTGGAGCTTTAACTGCTAAGGGGAGTGGGGAGATGAAACCATGTTTGTTTTATGTTTCCTGGTATTAAATGTGTTCTGACTTACCTAGGGAAGCTGAATACCCCCCTCCCCCTGCCCCAATACTTTCTACTGGTTTAAGAAAAACGGAGATGCCAATATTCTACACTCTTCACCTACACTCTCCACCGTGGGCTGTCCCAAGACAGCCTGACCAGAGTTTAATTTGCTTGCTCGTTTATATCACTAGGAATTATGACCAATGAAGCGCTTGCATTGATTTGTGTAAATATGATCAGATAGTTTATATGCTACTGGTTTATAGTGGAGCTGCGTTATTTACGTCTTCCGACCCAGCAAATCTGATTTTGGCATGATTTTTATTACAGGTGAGCTTCCCTAGCCTGTGGCAGTCTTCATATCTGTCGACAGACAAACGAGTATCTGCTCTACACCGTGATGAGTTGCGACAACCACGCTTTCGGCGTTGCATGTCAAACATCATGTTGGCAGCTTTCGAGGAGACGATGAGCAGGAATTTAAACTTGGGTCGACTACGTCTATCTGGTACGAGATATTCCGCTGTTAGTGAACTTGTCTTTTGTAATTATACGCATTGTCCCCTGTGTTTTTGGCATACTGGTCCTTATCGACTGTAAGCCTCCTCCAGTATAGGTAATTACGCACACAGTAAAGTTAAACTAAGGTTGATTCGTCCTTTTAGCTGAAGTTTCGTTCGCCGACATCGTGAACACCTCGTTCAAGTTTGATCTTCTATCGGTACTAAAATTTTATACTCAAATTGTGGTCGACTGGTCTCGTACTGCACAATTGGGACTTCGTTCTCACGTTGGCTTTTCCTTTACATAACCATGCCATCTAGTGGCTTCAATGCTTACTCTAGGCGCCGCTATATTGTAGCGGAATCCCCCCATATCGAAACATCGACATTGGCCGCCCCTCCAATGCATCTGTATCTCGGTGTCCGAACGGAAACACTTCACGTCACTATGTGGAGACAGTGTCGCTGGCCGTGTTAGCTGAGAAGTTCGTGAGATATTATTTATCTTTCTGCAATCAATTTTCATTTCACCTATAGCCTCCACATCCACGGACAGAAGCCGTAAAAGTGCACCAGCCGCGGTATGTCTGTTTCCAGGGTGCACCACGAGGAGGTACTTTTAGGATCTTGGTAATGTGATAATCCTGGAAATCACACAAACGCAATGTGAAAACCCTTGGTATAATGGATAATAATAAATCAGTAGGTGGAAATCAGTCTGTGTTTTTGGACTAAGTGAAGGACCTGATATTCTGCTAAGTTGGAGATTTTTAGCATGCCATCTACTAAAGTCTACTGCTGTAGAGTAGTTGGTCTGGTGGGACACTTGTGAGACCGTCAGACTCACACATGCGAGGAAAAAGGTGTCAAACTGCTAAATATACTATGCTAAGAAAATTAAAGAAATAATGACGGGTTGATGGCTACATCCTGAATAGGATATGCTACAATTGATTTTTTAAACGTCATAAGAACGGAGAACATTATCTCATAGTGTACAGCTTGGATGTGATATTTGAGCACTTTGTTCTGAGACATATGACTTCAGCATGGCATCCGATCACTTTGTTCTGAGATAAATGACTTCAGCATGGCATCCAAGCACTTTGTTCTGAGACAAATGACTCCATCTTGTCATCTGGCTTAATTTGACATAGTTTGAATGAAATAATATTTTTTTGCAGTAGATGATTACACAGCTAACGATTGAATTTGGTCTTCTTAGGTAAGTTCTCAAAACAACTGACACACTCAAATGTGTTCTGGTATTCATATTAAGAAAGTGTCTTTGAAGGTTGATGCGAAGGAAGAGATGTTGATTGGTTTCTGCTCCAGATAGTTCATGAGCCCATGCCCTTTGACGACACAATTTCATTGTGTGATATACACTTGTGTTTTTGAATTCTGTTTCATATTCTTTTTCTTCTTCAGCGTTCATTCTCAAACTCCCGCTGGATCTCTCTTGTAGCAGAACTACTAGACCTCCAAGTGGATGTAGTCCAGAGAATGGAATACGTTGTATCGCCGCTTTATTTGCGTCAATAGCCCGACACATCCGTCTTCGGTCGAGTTTTGTTTCATATAATGCGTTCCATTTATTTCGTCTTGAAGTGAGACGTATTTTTCTGACGTCATCGAGCGCTGCACATTCAAAAAAGGTTATGGGGGACAGTTTTGTAGGGACGAGTGCACAGCAGGCGCTCTGGAGTGTGCTGCGGTTGTATGTGTTCAGTTCTTTGTTGAGCTGTATATGTTATGTGCTTTTTCTTCTGTGTTAGTTCTCAACATCCTGCATATTAGTAGGACGTAGTCCAAATTATGGATTGCGTTGTGTCATTATATACAGCTTTGTCGCGATATCTGATCCTTTCGGCTGACACGTCCAATTTCAGCAAGATATCTGGGTTCGTGATGTTCCTCCTTTACAGGCGAAGATTGGAATGGTGGGGGAAAAAACAATAAAGATGTGGCGAACAAGTAGAAAAAACAAAACATTTATAATTGTCTAATTTGGTTTGGGTTTGTGAGTTCGCAGATGCCCGATGAATCGGACTCACCGGGCATCTAAGAACTCAGAGTTCTCGACGCTGAAATGGGACTACTTCACCACCGAAACTTTCATAGTCGCCTCTTACAATATGCATGACAGGCAATGCCGTCTTAATGCATAGGCCCGTTGGGCATTTGCCCAGGGGCCCACGGACATAGGGGCCCCATGCGAATATGTTGTAGGGTTTCGGAAAACACGTATAAAATTTAGTATTATTTTATAAAAATCTCATAATTTTGTGTTTATATGCGAACGGGCCCTTCAAGTTTATCAATCACTTCCAATCTTGAACCATGTCTATAAAACACGTAAATAAAATCTCTTTTCTCTGTTTTTCATGTTTAATGCAGATGTACAGCATGTTTTAACAACAATTTTGTTGAAATTAGTATAGTGACAATAAAATAAATAATACATTATTTTTAATATTATCAACCATTTATTTTTTTATTCCTGCGGGGGGGGGGGCACTCTTTCTTTGCCCAGGGGCCCAACACTATTTCTTTATCCAGGGGCCTAAAATGGTGCAAAGACGGCTCTGATGACAGGTGACAATGTCACTCTTCTTGCTCACCATTTGAGCCCAGGCAACACAATCACGATGTTATATTCGAAGTCGGAAGATGGTACTGCGGTCTCTCATTCCCAGGTGATTGTTGTTGTCCTTGGGAGTTCTGATGTGAACCAGTGCATTCTCAGACTGAACCAACCAACCACTCCGCCAAATAACCAATCAACCAGCCAGACAGTCCGCCAACCAACCAGTCGTCAACAAATCAGCAAAGCAACTAGTAGAAATTTCACAATGTATGACAGCATTATACTACGCCACATACTACATACTATGATCAACTCAGTTTTTACCCAATATTAGACTTGAAGGTCCCAAGATTATATGATATGTTTGCAACAGCTGTATCGATATTATAACAGCGGCAGCTGTGATGATTATTAACGGATTACCACCGATAGTAGCTTAGATATTAAAATATGATCAGTTTGTCTGTTGCTTCAACTTCATTTGAAATGTTGTTTGGAGAGACATTTGTCAGCTGTGCAACTGATATGATTGGAGAAAATAATAGTTACATTGCGAACTGCACTGGATGTCGTAAGATGAGACTAAGAAGATGTTAGGGATGGTATTGGTTGTCCTATCCATAGAGGGTCAACGTTGATCAGAAGTCATTATGAAGCAGAATGTGTCATGTGAAACTATCACAGCCATGCTGCAAGCAATAACACATCTATGTTCTTTGGACTATATCTTGTAGAAACTTGAGATATAACGAAGAAGAATGTATAGGACTACTTCAAACTAGACCAGAATGCATGCCGAAATCGGATGTGCTGAGTCAGACTGTCGACAGTATAGAAGACCTTCCAACATAATTAATTAGGGTCACATTCGTGACGTTCTTTTTAATTATTGTTGGTATTTCATTTGGTGACTATTTATATACTTGGAGTCGACTTGGATATTTTTGGCATGCGATTCCAAGTATGTAAACAGTGATCAACCAAAATCCAAGCAAGAATAAAAAAAACTTCACGAATGTGGGCCCTAATTAATATTCTGTTGGAAGATATTTATTGGAGACTGTCATGGCTGAGCCGAATGGTGCAAATAACGCAGCTCTGCCGTGAAGCTAGCAGTACAATCTATCTCACACTCATATCACACGAACATTTGTGATTGAATAACAAGAAGATCAGAAATCCTTCCCTCTAATATTATTTATAGAATATTTCTTTGGAAGTCTTTTCTTTGTACAGAAAAAATTGCAGATTTTCCAAACGAACACTGGAAGATTCAACTCCATCTCAAACAAAAACTGGGAGAATCAACTCCATCTCAAACAAAAACTGGGAGAATCAACTCCATCTCAAATTAACGTTCGGAGAATCAACGACATCTCAAACAAACACTGGGACAATCAACATCTCAAATTAACATTGAGAATCAACATCTCAAATTAACATTGGGAGAATCAACATCTCAAATTAACGTTAGGAGAATCAACTCCATCTCAAATTAACATTGGGAGAATCAACATCTCAAATTAACGTTGGGAGAATTAACTCCATCTCACATTAGCATTGGGAGAATCACTTCCATCTCAAATTAACGTTGGGAGAATAATCTCCATCTCAAATTAACATTGGGAGAATCACTTCCATCTCAAATTAACGTTCGGAGAATCAACGCCATCTCCAATTAACATTGGGAGAATCAACGCTATCTCAAACTAACGTTGGGAGAAGAATCAACGCCATTTTAACACTTCCTTAGTTACTTTCGTATGTAGGAATCCGAAAGGGTTGCAAAGAATTGCAATACTTCTTCCTCAGTGTTCATTCTCAAAATCCCGCTGGATCTCTCTTATAGCAGGACCATGATCCTGCTAGATTTCCAGCAGGATGTCATCCAGATAATGGTAATGCGATGTGTCGTCGGTTTATTTGCGCCACTGGCCTGACACATTCGTATTCGGTGGAATTGCAATACTGTTACCTGTCAGGCATGTGGTAAGAGGAGACGAATAAGGTATAATTTTGGGGTGGAACTGCCTGTCCCATCCCACAGTGGGTCAAAGTGACCCATAGGCCGTGTTGAAGTCGGATGTGTCAACCGAAATGCGCAGATATCGCGGTTGAAGCTGTAAATCATGGCAAAACATATACTATTGTCTACTGGATTATATCCTGTTAATCTTCAGGAAAGTGAGAATGAACACAGAAGACTTGCCACAAAGCGCCCCTACCCACATCCTTATCCAGTAGTGTATAGAAAAAGGTCAACTATTTTCGGATTCATTTATTCGTGCGTTGAAAAGAAGTAAAGACGAATTTGTAGTTTGAACAGGCCAAACTGGCAACATTACTTGAGGACGTCTCATTTAAAGGGGGTTTTACATTTATTGGCCAAAAGGATACAAACCGACAGTGTTCGTGTTTTGTGAAGATTAACCGTAGAAAGTCTCTAGACAGGTAAGGCTTGCTTCAAAAGCCAAAAAAGATTCCGGTTTTGTGTTATCTCTTGGAGGTAAACATTTGAAGACCTGCAAGCTCTAAAATCAATATGTGTCGAAGGGGGTAAAATTGCCTTTGAAGGAAACCTCTTGGTTAATAGAATGCATATCCTCTTCAATGCAGAGTTCTACAGCTAGGGTTTGTTGAAGTTGATTTGTTATGATTGTGACTTTTTTCTCCTGTCATAGTGTCAAGCTGTTATGTATAATGTGTTTTTGTTGAAATATAAGTTGTCATTAAATTGGCATGATTCCCTGTCGCTTCGAAGATTTTCTTTTATGTTTGTGACATCTCTATCCTGCAAGTTTTTACATTAATTTATAATCTTACGGACTTCTTGACTTTTATCCTATTTTCCTGTTAGCGTGTCGTTTCTTTTGCATTCGCCATCAAATTTATGTAGTAATCTACAGGATGTAGTCAGGATAACGGAATGTTTTGTGCAATAGTTTACAGCTTGGCTATGATATCTGAGGCTATTGGTCTCCCATATCCGCCGTTAGCATGTTTCTTGACCATTTATGAGATGGATCAGCCATCCCACCCCCAGAATCTCCTTAGTCGCATCTTACGACTTGCTGGTAGGCAAAGTGTGATTCTTTGCTATGTTTCGGGCTCCGGCAACTTACAGGTATCCCATGTGATCGTTAACTGTATGGTTTCTTATTCATCGCGTATGATGTTTTCTGATAAATGCCTTTTGGTCGTAACGTCTACATGTGTGTGTTATCGAGTATGTTTCCAAAGGTTAGCAATGCTTCATTATTTTGTTTCCAAATTTAACCTGTTCCAGAAACGAAGTCCTAGTTCTCTCCTTTTGTTTGATTATATATGCTCTTTGTCTTTTTCATATCTCTGTTCTTACCGCATTTGCCTCTATTTCTCTCTCTCTCTCTCTCTCTCTCAATTGATCTCCCGTATTATCCATTTCCTCTTCTCCTACATTATGACTTTTTTGTTTGCAACATACATTACCTGTTGTTTGTCTGTGCCCTGATGAAGATTTTTTAGTCAAAACGTCGTTCGTCAGTGTCTCGTTATGTTGCTTTATCGTATTATTTCTACATATCTATAAACCCGTAACCCGTCAGTGGCGTAGGAGTACCACATCGGATACATCAACACACAAGATTCCTCCAGCAATTTCTGTCTTCATTGATGCAAGGAGTAAGGAAAAATATTATCTAGTCCAGTCCTTGATTTCATTCCACGCTTTTCTTTTGATCTGCTTCTTCTACCGTTCATTGTAGTTTTGTGTTTGACAAAAAATCATGTCGACAAACATGCAAATGTTCGTTATTTCACTATTGAAAGCTATTATTCTTGTGTATCTTTATAAATCTCTATTTTATAAACTAACTTAGATATATTTTCTAGAGATGTATACAGGTCTACATGAACAATTAGTGCCCGCTCTTGTGTGTGTCCTACTCCATCTGTTAAGTAACAGAATTATTGACTGAATAAGGAGAATGCAATAGTATAATTAAAGTGACCATAGCCTGGATGTTTTCTTTTCCTGATCATAATGAACAGAAATAGGCATGTGATCAATATTAGTCAACAAACTAGCAACGATACACAGTGACAGACGACGTTTGGAGTAAAATCCTTCATCAGGACAGAAACCAACAACCAAAATAATGTACTAAATGTGGGAAAGCACACATGTGGATGGTAGGAGGAAGGGGTTAAAACGTGGTAAGATACGTGTCTTGGGGAGGGGGGGGGGGAGCAAAGCTGGATTGTCATCCTGTATTGCTTTTCCATGTTTGGTACATTGCTTATTTCGTTTGTCTTGATGAAGGCTTTTAGTCGAGACGTCGTCATCTACCACTGTGTCTCGTTGCTAGTTTGCTTTATTGACTAACATTGGCAACGTTTATACCTATTTCTTTTCATTTTGATAGCTTTGTGTTACCCCCCCCCCCAACTTCTAGTGTCGGCTGTTTTCCCGACAATCTCATGTTCTCCATCTGTTTCTATAAAGACGGTATTGTGTGATATTCGTGTAATATTTCATTTCAGGAAGTTTTCTAAATGTCTCTGGCATAAAGAGTATTGTGTTCGTGTATTTCATTTCAGGATGTTATATACAAGAATATATTATGTGACTAAATTACTTTAACAATTATGTTTGTTTGTTTTTCGTTCGCTCCATTGTAACCATCACGGATATCCGTGCGATTTCCGCCGGGAGCGTGATTACGTTGTGCCACCGTTATGCGCCTTGTAGGCCTAGCACATCCGATTTCGGCATGCCTTGACAATTCGGGTGGGCTACCCTTAGCCTGTGACAGCCTCTATGTCTGTCTCCAGGCACGCGTAGTGAAGACTCTTTGCCAAGACGATTTTCTTGCTCTCGTCTCACTCGAACGAGGTGTTCCACTGTCTATGAACTTGCCTCGTGTAATTGGACGTGCTGTGCCTGTGCCCATTGGGTACTGAACCGTTTCTCATCCATGAGCCTGGTTCCTTAAGGGGAAGAACTCAACAGAGGAGTTGGACCCTGGCTCTTTCGCCCTCTTAGCCGAGGTGTCATTCACCGACATCGTGTACCCCTTGTCCAAGTTCGAGTCTCACACCACGCGTTTGAGAGCAAGGCGTTCTCGAGCTGAGCGTCCTTGTCCCAATAGCGCCTGAGCCCATCAGGTACTGAACCCTTTCTCTCTTCAAGTGTATTTCCGGTGTAGGAAAACCTGACAGTAGAGTTGGGCCAGGGCTAAATCGTTGTCCCTTTTGTGCCTGAGCGCATCGATTACGGAACCCTTTCTCTTCGTGAGCATATTTCCGGTTTAGGAAGGCTCGACATTAGAGTTGGGTTAGGTCTTCTTGCTTTACCAAACGCCAATGAATGGGTCTGGGTCTCTGCCTGTAAGGAACACAGGTAACTAGAAACTCGTCTCGAGCTGACGGAGCTTGTAGTTCCCCTTTCCTAGGGACTTTTCACTTTCTACTTGCAGTTCGCGCTGCCCTCTAGCGCTGTTCTGCCATTTCATTGATTCATTGTACTCGGTATGAAATCTATGTCTCTCGCCATGCATCTACCTTTACGTGCATTTTACATTGGCCGCCCCTCCAATGTTCGGACTGGACTGACTAGCTTCACTGTATGTCGACAGTGTCGCTATATCTGGTGATGCTGGTGGTGTCGGAGATATGTCTGTCTCTTGTGCAGGCAAATCTCTTTCCATCTGCTACCTCCACATTCTCGGACACGATCCCCAAATGATTTGGCCAGAATCAGCTCGAGCTGCTGTATTTCTGTTTCCAGGGTGCACCGCGTGGAGGTACATTTGGGATCTTGGTTATCTGCTAACCCTGGGTCCGCCTAGAGCAATGCGTTCCCTTTGCACCCCAACAATTATGGAAAAGGGGGTGTTTGGAAAAAGTTGACGTCAATAATACAGTCTGTATGCACAAATACAACGGCGACAAAAAATCATATCTTTGGAACTCTTAAATCAAACATGCCTGCTGTCTATCAACAATAAATTATGAAGACAACCAAATAATTGATAATTACAAGACAAAAAGGTTAAAAATTGTCAACAATGAACGTTTATTAACATCCTAATTTGTATATAATGATGGACATTTCAAATCAGAAATAATCAAATGAATAACAATTTGTGTAAAATTAGATGTCTCTATTTACGGAGACCAAAACACAGGCTACGAAAGTAACAATTAAAACGATTGTTGAAAGACATACATTTTTTAGCCCTTGTTTGAGTTTCTGCATATTGAAGTCTTGAAATATGGATGAGATAGTCGTTTGGATATATTCTTGCTTCAGCTGGTACAATGACTATCACATTATGAACAGATCAGAACAAGTTATAATTATACATCTCAGAACAGGGCACAACCGACCCCACAGTCACATGTATACAAAGTTCAAGATTGGCAACACGGCCATGTGGACAGGCAGCACAGAGTGCCAAACATATACTTCAAGAGTGTTCTGAGCATGAAACGCCGAGGCAGACATATTGGCCAGAGGAAACAATATTGGAATCAAAGCTCTATGGAACACTATGAACTACAAAAAAACAGTGAGTTTTATTAAGGAGACAGAATTACAGATATAGACATGTTTCAAGTGAACGAAAGAAGAAGAAGTTGGTACAGATGCATCTTGTGAACATCAGAAAACATTCTTACTCTGTTCCCAGATGCGAAAAAAATATTATTGAAGTGTTCTGCCTTTTTCTGGTCGTTGGTGATTGTTTTTCTTCCATCTATCACATATTTATCATCTGTTCTGATTTTTTCAGACATATTGCTGACCAATACCCAGATTTTCTTATCATCTGTTCTGATTTTTTCAGACATATTGCTGACCAATACCCAGATTTTCTTATCATCTGTTCTGATTTTTTCAGACATATTGCTGACCAATACCCAGATTTTCTTATCATCTGTTCTGATTTTTTCAGACATATTGCTGACCAATACCCAGATTTTCTTATCATCTGTTCTGATTTTTTCAGACATATTGCTGACCAATACCCAGATTTTCTTATCATCTGCTCGCAGGTCTTAATTAGAACTATGAGTACAGTGTACCATCTTCGACTTGGAAAACAAAATGTACAGCGTAACAATCATATTTGCTGGTCACTTTGGCATACTTGGAAATGAAAAAAAGCTGATCTCCTGACAAGGAAAGGGGAATCACCAGAACAAATAGAAAATGATAATACGTAATACGAATGTATGACTATGATAAAAGCAGAATATAAAAAAAGTGGTAGCAGATGCACCCAACTGCAGAACCAAATGACCCCTACCATCAAATGTCACGCAACGAACAAACCATCTTCAGACTACGAACTGGCCACAACAGACTGAGAAGTCATGTTCTGAAAGCTGAAGAATAGTGAGACAGTACTGTGCAACTGTGGACTAAGCCCAGATACTGCAGAACACATTCTTCACGCCTGTCAATTCTACCAAGAAGAGAGGGAGAAAATATGGCTTACTGAGACGGCACTACTTCCAGACTTGCAGGGTTCCATGGATGACATGAAGCGAATCACACAATTCATTGAAGCTATTTGCGATGTAACCTTATATCCGACTGAAGAACGATGAAGAAGAACAACCATATGAAAAACATACAACAACAATACACTTCATGATGCCAGCTGTGTACTCATCTACATGAAAATGTCGATAACCATTTATTTGATTATTCGGCGGTGGATGTCAGAAAAATGATTTCCCCGTCAAAGGTAAGATCTATGTAACAGTATATACAGAACAAAAGAACAGCTTACAAACACATGCATTAATCATAGAAAGGCCTTTGGTAAATGGTTATGAGATTATGTACTGTTGGATCAGAAACTAACTAACCACAGACAGACATAGGGGATGTGTGATTATTGTACCTGCAAGTTGTGGATTAAAGCGTGACCTTTAACCTTTCTATAAGACCTCTGTGCGGAATTAAATAGGACTTCATTAGTAACAATTTTAATTACTGTTGTGTTTTCGTTGGTCACTATTTATATACTTAGAGTCACATGCTAGAAATAGCCAAGGCCGACCAACAAATGCATGGTGATAATCAAAATTAGCCTTTTAGGTCATGTTTACATTTTCGTTTGAAAGGTTAAGTACTGTCCGTAATCACGCATCAGAGCTGTTAATCCGCGGAAAGTCATGTAACAGTGTTATTAATCCGCCGAAGAAAGATGTGTCTGGCCAGCGGTGGAAATAAAACGGCGACACAGGCATTTTCATCCTCTAGATTGCATCTTGTTGGAAATTTAGTAGCACCATTGTCCTGCTACAAGAGACATCCAGTGGGAGCTTGAGAATGAACGTTGAAGAAGAAGAAGTCCATAAACAATTTGATAGACAAGGAAATCAGTAGAATGAGATACTGGAAGAAGATGGCTCACAAAAAAAATGGAATTGATATACAGACTCCAGAAACATACATCAAGACTGCACAGACGCCAATGGTTTACGAGGCAAGACATGACCACACTAGATTGAACCGAGGCAGAAAATTTGGGGTAGCTGTTCTGATCTGCAGAAGAGTGGTAATTTTTAACACTAAAATAACACTAAATGGGAACGAAAATTATAATGGGGATGAGAACAAATTCAAAGATAAAACAAATGGAAAAAATATGTGTCCAGCTTGTTCAATCGAGCTTACTTTATTCGTGACCATCGACGATAAAATAGTTATTGGCTAATGGGAAACAGACATCTAACATTACTCATCTGACTTTCCTCGTGATTTTAATTGGCTGTCGACATATCACTTCTGTCACAATAATCATAGTAACCAAATAAATCACGGGAAGCTAAATTAGTCATTTTAGAAAGTTGTTTTTCATTAGCCAAAAAGTCTTATATAATCGACGACATCGCTTGATAGCTAATCTTTCCGTTAGAAGATTCTAAATTTCTAAAATCAGGACATTTGTAATATTGGTATAACAGCATCATGTGAACAAACGTGATAAAATGGTATAGCAGCATCTTGTGAACAAAGGTGTAATTAAAAATAAATAATAGGGAATTATCCATGAATTACGTCAATCGTGTTTGTCAATGTTCGATTCCACTCCCATCCCCTTTATAAACTGTCAAAATTCAGGGGACCCGCCAAGTAAAAAAAAACAACAACAAAACAATTGTACCATAAACATTTCTTTTTGCGTTTGTTCTCAAACCCACACCGGATCTTCTCTTGTATCGGGACAATGGTCGTACAAGATTTCCAGAAGAATGTAGAGCAGAAGGGAAATGCGTTGTGTCGCCCTTTTATTTGCGCCACTGACACGACACATCAGACTTCTGCGCAGATAAATAGTGCTAAAAATACGTTTTGATGTCTTCATATTTTTCTTCTAATTCAAGCAAATTAATTGTATAAAAACATAGTTTATCGACAGCAGAACTTCAAGAACTATCATCTCTCAACTTATAAATGACCATTGCAGTCTACAGCGCCATGTACCGGATCTGGACGGCCCACACAAATGATTGTCTATCCATATTGAACAGGAATACAGTCCCAAAAACACATACTCTAACAAATCCAGATTACAGAGAACTGCGAGGAAAGACATGGCAAACCTGGACAAATACTGTGGGGTCGCCACTTTGACATGGTGAAGGCTTGGGAGCTCTGTCCTGGCAACTGACCTGAAGATCTAGCAAGACAAAAGATTCCTGAACGCTGAAGAAGAAGAGTATGGACATCCCTATATATGTACTTGTATTGTACAATTTTGACTACGGCAGAGCTGAACTGTGCCTGATAATTCTCAAATTCACGAAGACTATTTCACACCCCATTAAATGCATACAGAAAATTGTTTCAGCAACGTTTGAACATGCTCAAAATACGTGAACACAAAAAAAACTAATAATTGTGCTTCCTACACGAGGACATTCTCGCTTTGAAGTATTCAGGAAAAGAAGGACAATCAACGCGACAAAATCATACAATTACAAAAATTGGTTTGATAAAAAAAATGGGGAATAGCTTCGATTTGGGTTGAGGGAAATATAAAACCTCAACATGTGATCTAATTAGAAATATAATACATCAACAAGTGATACAATAGTTAGCATTTTATTTCAAAGTCCCTTTTCTATTTGAAAAATGGCCGTTGTACAATAGCTTTTTGAAATGAAGGGAATACAATATTTATCAACAAAAAGAATTAGCTCCACTTTTCGTGCAGAGAATGTTATTTAATTCAACAAACATGAAATTTGGCAGATTAGCTAGAAAGGTTAAAAAAAAATTTATTCAAGGACATTTTGGAATGCGACAAGTGAGAAACGAAGAATTCTGGTCAGTGGTTCTCAACCGTTATTGTCAGTGACACCCAGATGGAAAACTTATTTCGTCACACAATCAAGCCTTGAGAAATGTCGTTGATATTCTTTATAGTTGTTTACTTCTTTAAAGTTTACTTATATTTTGAAAAAGTTTATCGACAATCTTTCGAAACTTCTGTCAATTCTTGAGCTAGTCTTCTTGCTTCTGTTACTGTCATGTTCAGGTGGTCTTTGATATCTTGCGTCCATCTTCTTCATGGTCTGCCTCTTGCTCGTCTCCCTGTCACCATCCCCTCCGATATGGTCTTCTCCGGGTTGGCATGGCGTTTGATATGGCCACAATATAGTCATCCCTCGCTACTTCGCGGTTCATTTATTGCGGTCTCAGTACATCGCGGATTTCTAAACAACATATTTACAGTATGTATACTTTAGTTACATCTACGTATGTTACACACACACACATATCATATTTATATTATTTATACATTATTTTATGTATATTATTTATACTATATTTTATTTACATGTTTGAAACTATTCTTTAATGTTCTAATAACATATGCAATTATATGTCATATACACTTATTGATATTATACATACACAAAAATATACGTGTGTTAAAAATGAGAGGATGACACTACTTCGCGGTTTTCCCACTTATATCGGCCGGTTCTGGTTCCTATTAACCGCGATAACTGAGGGATGACTATATTGTAGTTTTCCGGAAAGAATCATGCGGTTTAGTCAGTTTTCATTCATATTCATTTCTTTCAGGATGGCTGTATTGGTGATCTTTATGGCCCATGATATTCTGCGGATTTTTCTATACCATTTTCTTTAAAATGCTATTTTATTATTCACTGTGTTGGTGATTGTCCAGGATTCACATCCATATATTGCCACTGGGAATATCCACGATCTAATTGATTAAACTTGTTTATATATTCAAGACTAGTCCTAGACTAAATAAACGGATAGTGGAAAATTGGATGCATCGAAGTTAATGTGCTTCTATAGAATAATGTTGAAAGTATCATGGACAGGGGAGTTACACGAACTTCTATACAATAATGTTGAAGGTATCATGGACAGGGGGGTTATACGTGCTTCTATAGAATAGTGTTGAAAGTATCATGGACAGGGGAGTTACACGAGCTTCTATAGAATAATGTTGAAAGTATCATGGACAGGGGAGTTACACGAGCTTCTATAGAATAATGTTGAAAGTATCATGGACAGGGGAGTTACACGAGCTTCTATAGAATAATGTTGAAAGTATCATGGACAGTAAGAAAAACTAAATAGAATGTGCAGAGTTAAATTAGAGACGGGGATTTCTTAAACTTATTAACTTAAACTTATTAACTTAAACGTATTAAATTAAACTTATTAACTTAAACTTATTAAAATGTGACAATCATTTTTTTTGTGGTGCAAGCTATGAAACAAGGTGGTCTGAAGAACAGTTTCAACAGTCAAGATAAAAGGCAAGAGATGTCGAGGACAACAGCGTGAGAAAATATTAGTCTAACATCGTTTCATTGCAAAGATACTGGAAACAGGGTTGTGTTGATACATAATTGCCTATGCATGTAGCACCGCACCTGATGATGGCGATCTTCTGATTTATTTTTCACAGTTACATTCCTGCTTACCACGCTTTTAATTAAAACTTTTTTTCTTGACAAAAACAAACTATGGCCCCCGCCATTCTTCTTTTTCAGCGTTAATTCTCAAACTCTCGCTGGGTCTCTCTTTTATCAGGATCATTGTCCTACTAGATTTCACGCAGGGTGTAATCCAGAGAATGGAGACGCGTTGTCGCAGTTTTATTCGTGCAAATGGCCCGATACATACGTCTTCGGCGGAGAAACCACTGAGAAGGACTCATTTAGATCACATGAAATATTATGTATAAAATCTGACATATGCTTAGTGAGCAATGTTCAAGTCTGATGTTACTGGTTTAATAGAAAATTGTTTATTCTGATCTTCGTGCAGTACGAGTAATGAGCTTTTGTTTCCTATGCACAATTTTATTTTTGTCTTGTGTATTACGAGAATTTGTTATTATTTTCTAAAAACAAAATGGCTTCTTTTTCTTTTACATTTTCAAACTATTATAGAATACAGTAGTCAGATGTAATTGAATTAGGTCTGTGGATATGTCTTCGCCGGCAAGAGAGGGGAAATGGAGTTCATTTTTTTTTTTTAAAAAGGGACTTTTCCTCTTTTTCGTGAAGTCTCATTGTCCAGAAATTTCTGGTAACCTTTTTGTTTTTTAGTAAACCTTAATCAACAATATAAGAAAAGGGCAATTTTTTTTTGATTACTTCATGAGACAGGCAAGTTTAGAGAACATAGTCACAACAGGCAAAATTGAAGGCAACAGAGACAGAGGGCGACAACGTGAAGAAAATAGTAGACGTAAAACACACACATCTCCCTTCTAGTGATTACATCGTATCAAAGCTGTAACCATGACAGAATGCTTTCAATTCTTCGGACTATGTCCTGTTAATTGCTTGAGTTTGAGAAGAAACGCAGTAAAAGAAGCCGTGGAAACACTGGGAGTTTTAGAAGAAACACAGAAAAAGAAGTAATGGAAACACATCTTTGTTAATAAAATTATGTCTGATATCAGTTTCTTTTATTCTACGCGTTTAACAATACGTAACTGGATATAATCCGTGTTTTGGTGGGCACATTTCTACCAAATTTTGTATAACAAAAATTCATTAACCCTAACTTGTGCACAAAATACTACTGAGAAATTTATTAAAACCATCTAAATATTAGTGAAAGGTAATTAATAGCTGGCATTCGAATAATTACATCACGGGCGTTCGCAGTTAAGAAAAAACATGACATTAAACAATAAGACATTATTACGTAAATTATGTGATGTTGCAACGGGTGCTAAGAACGAACCAAAGAGTGAATGGGGAGAGAATGTGTTTCGGCACCCTATAAAAAAGCACACGAAAAGAAATGAAAGATTTTACTTCAATCTTTGATCGCAGGACTAAAACTACAAAATACTGCTTATTTGTGTGCCTAGGGTTTCTCCATTCATCCAAAACCGGGCTCCAGTACAGACCTGTGGATTGATGACCAAGAAGGCTGATTTTGATTATTGTCGTTGAGTTTCAATGGTCGACTTTGGCTTTTTTTTGGCATGAGACTCCACGTATATAAAGTGACCAAAGAAAGTAAGACAATAATTAAAAACGTAATGAATGAAGGCTGGTTCTCAATTTAGAACATTTTTTATATATTCCATGCTATTCGACTTTCCCATGATTTGTTCCCATGAAGGCTTGTCTGCAGTTCTTTCTATACTGTCCATGGTCGCGACCCATTTCAACAAAGAGGGATGGCTGCCTTAAGTATCCCCCACCCCCATAATAATATGTAAATCACTAACTTCAAGCAAAATCCGCAGGGATATCTTAAAAATCCACTTTGTAAACAAGATGTTTCGAGCTGGACTCGAACACGCGACCCCTTAAGCACAAAACACGAGCTCTTGAGCACAAGGTGAAAGGCTTAACCGCTAAAAGATAACGACATAGACATTATCAAAGTGGAAAAGTGACAACGTATGACCGTCTATGTTATGGGACCTGCTGGCTAATAAGAAATCAAGCCTCCTAAAGGGCACGTGCGCTATGGGGTTCGAAAAGGTGCAATGAAGAACGATACAGCCACATGTCAGGCATGTCGTATGAGACGACTAATGAGGATTTGGTGATGAATGTTGCTGTTCCATCCCATAGTGGTCAAGGCGATCCATAGGCCACGCTTACGTCGTATGTATCACACCAAAAGGTGCAAATATACCAACTAAGCTTTAAACCATGACACAACGTAAATCATTTCTCTAGACTAGACTAAATTCTAATTAGTTGGAGGAAGTTTTGAGATTACACGAATTAGAAGAAGCCTTCTTGACTCATTAAGATTTGCCAGTGATTACACTTTGTGTGACAGCTCATGAAAATCTAGGGAATAAACAAATAAATCATTGTAGAAGGTTCGATTTCTCATGTCAATAGATCTTATATTGTAGATGGTCATATATAAAGTGCATTCGACATTGGAAAACCAACAGACATCTAACGTACACCAGTGTACGGATTGTTATGCTACAGACAGTTATGCCGTATATAGCATGACGTGTATGGTAAGAAATCCAGTTAAAAATGCCTGGTTATTTTCCCGACTAATGAGCAAGTAAATACCAGCCTAGCGAAGTAGTTATAATTGCGCGCAATATAACCGTCATCAGTTATACTTATATGGGAATCGTACTTTAAAAGTGACGCGATTGGGTTTTATCCGTGATTTTCATTGGGCACTTTATGTGTCAACAGCTAATGAAAATCATGGGAAGAGTCAAATAGCATGGAATATATTTAAAAAACGTCATAAATTGGGAATCATCATCCTTCTATGGTCACACATTTTACTTTCCCCCATGATTTTCATTGGCTGTCGACAACACAGTATGACCACAGTAACCAATAACAATCGCGAGAAAGCCAATAGCGTCACTTTAGAAGGAAAACTTCTAAACTGAGCAATTAGGACTGTATAATTGACAAATGACTTGCCTTGGGTTAATCAGTAAAACGGCTCTTCACCATACGCTGTGAACGAGTTCATCTCAATTTGTAGAATATGAGCCAAGCATTAATTCATTTATCTTGTGTATTCCTTAGATGTTATGGCTTTCTGCCAGTTTCCAAAGACAATGTGAAGAATCTTTGTAAATAAGATTTATCTAAGCAAGTTAGCACGCAATTACGAAAGAATGGTAACAGTTTTACTGTGTGAGTTCTCCTACGTATGATGGATGTAGTCACAGAATGTGTGTTGTTACGGATGACAGTTGGATGGTATACCTACGCGTTTCAGTCTGTTATGTCCGACTTCAGCATCTTTATAGGATAATTTGACATATGGGGGTAGGACAGCTACATTCACATGCAAACCACTTTTTTGAAATGCAAATTATGACGCTACTAGTCTTTGCTTCGAGCTTAGGAAACAATAATAACGAGATTTGTAACAGTGATTTATACGACATTTCATCCTGAACATCTTGTACTTACAAACTGAAATGGTCGCAGTTTAAACCATATTGTAGGCGACACCAAAGCTGCGATATATATATATATATTAGGGTATCGTCTTTCAGCCTCATAGAGTATCATCCTTCAGCCTCATCGGGTAACATCTTTCAGCATCATCCTTCAGCGTCATCTGATATCATATTTCAGCCTCATAGGGTATCATCATTTAGCCTCATAGGGTATCACCTTAAGCCTCATATGGTATAACCATTTAGCCTCATATAGTATCATCTTTCAGCCTCATCGGATATCAATCCTTCAGAGATGACGTTATTTTACTTTTATAATTTTAAATAAAATTATTACATTTTTATTGCTTATTACTGCCGTGGTTTTCATTCGCCATATATATATATATACTTAGAATGGCATGAAATCACTTGCCAAAAATAGCCAAGTCGACTCCAAGTATATAAATAGTGGCCAATGAAAATCCAACAATAATTATAAACGTAACAAATGAAGGCTTGTTTACTTTCTGTGCAGAGGTCTATACTGCAGACAATCATGATCCACGGGGGCTATATAATTGACAAGGGACTGACAAAAAGTCGAGGGTCAAATAAAATATGTTGCTTGACACACCCAGTACTTACAAACACTTAATAGTGCTGCACAAAAGCTATACATAGTTTATAACAATATTAACTTGTGCTACAGAGCACTTGTATGTTTCTAACCGTGGCATTGGCTAATCAGGATAAATGAACAAGTCTCATTGACGTGCAGTCATATGGAGTGTGGTCTGTGAGTTGTAGTGTGTTGTTGAGAGATTGGAAGAGGTCAGAATTTCTTCAGGAGATTAATAGATTGATGGGTAGGACTAGAAAAATATATAAACAATTATTGAACTATAAATAAACATACCCTTCTTCATCTGCTGAAAGAGACGAAACTCCTATCGTGATGTCCAGTGTATCGCAGAGTTCATCTGAGTTAAAGAAGACCTTTGTACAGGACTTCATTCGTTACGTTTTTCATTATTGTTGTGATTATCGTTGGTCATTATTTTTATACTTGAGAGTCGCATGCCACAAGTAGCTACGGCGAAAAACTAAATGCATGGACATAATCTTCTTCTTCTTCAGCGTACATTCTCAAACTCCTGCTGAATTTCTCTTGTAGTAGGACCATGGTCCTATGAGATTTCCAGCAAGATGTAATTCAAAGAGTGAAAATGCGTTGTGTCGCAGTTTTATGTCCTTTAATGGACCGACACATCCGTCTTAGGCGGGGAAATAATCAAAAACGGCCTTTCAGATCATGTTTACCTTCAACGTACACAGGTCTTTATACTGGAAACAGGTAATGCAACCACCATCGGTTCAGATAATCACAATTCTAGACACAAACATGAGTGATATATATATTGTAACATACAGACAGTTGTCTCTCAATGAAAATAATATATATATATAACAAAATAAAATTATACAATGTTAAAATAACAACAATAACAATGTGAACCTTGGAAAAACATTAAACTTTCAATAACTAAACTGTTTGTTTTCAGTCTGTACAGTATTTACATACAAGTCAGGATCCAGGCTCAAACCCTAGACGCTAAAATTTTAGTATTCGTGGAAGTACTTGTGCTACTCTGGTTTTGATTGACACCTTTAGAAGTGCTTTGTTGTCTATTCTTCATTAATATTACTGGTGCCGGATGATAGTCTGCGTTAAAATTGTTCGTTTTTCTTCTTGAGAAACTCCGTGAGCAGAAGCTCTTCCATGAAGCTAAGGTCTTACCACTCCAGATCCACATGCCACTGGTTATTCCAATGACCAGAGACATGAATAGTTTCAACATAAACACTTCTACTGTTGGTATTGAGTTATCTAAAGGACAGTCCTTTGATTCTACATGAGACTGAGATTGAGAATTGAATTCTACTGGACAAGATAGACTCATAGCTTGTTGTCGCCACTGACGAAAATTTAGTAGCTCGTAAAAATGGCATCCAATAACGCATGTCGCTGGGACAGTGTATAACGCTGAAAACACTCCAATCCTAGCCATTAGTTTTTCCAGCTTACGAATGTTCGTGTTGCCCCCTTCCTGTTTGAGGTTATGTCTTATGCGCATCATGGCCGTAAAACCTGCCAGAATAAACACGAATCCTGCGAAGAGGTATATTATTAGAGGAATTATAACAAACGATGTGAGCGCGTCAGGATCCTGGTTGCCCACATAGCAGAGACCAGTAAGCTCATCACCATCCACGCGTCGCATAGTTAATATAACAATTGTTTGAACAGCAGGCATAGCCCAGGCTGCCAAGTGGAAGTAACTGGACAATGACTCTATAGCTTCCTGGCCCCACTTTCTGCCAGCTGCGAGAAACCACGTGATAGTTAGAATAACCCACCACACTGCAGAAGACATCCCAAAGAAATATAAAAGAAGGAACACAATGATGCACCAAGTACTTTCTAATCCTTCCTGAATCACAAAAGGACGTCCATCTCTGGCTGTGTCACAGGAGACTGAATCTGGCCCAGTGGCGGCTCGAATAATATAAGCAGCTGATTGGATAAGGTAACACACTGAAAGGAATATAATTGGTCTCTCTGGATACTTAAATCTGGATGAATCCACAGCAAATGTAGTTACTGTAAGGAGACTGGAGAAACAGCATAAGGATGCCCAGACGATCATCCAGACGTTTGCAAAGTTCTTATCCTCTTGACGAAACAGGACATCAACATCGCAACGAGGGGCACAAGCGTGTTCTGATTTGGGAATATTATCTACATGTACAAATCTTGAAGGGCAAGCGTAAGGAACCTTTACTTCTCCATATTGAGTGCCTCTGGACTTGTTCGCTGTTGGTGGTAAAAATGTCCGAGGATTTTTGCTAAATCTGTCATCGATTGTTGTTCTTAATATTTTATGCGCGTCAAATTCCTCAAAATTTGGCCTCACCAATGCCCCAGTGCCTGCTTCGTGATCTTCTGTGACATTCGGGGCCGCCATACATAAATAATTTCTGGGATCAGATTTTTCCGGCAGTTTGTCACACGCCAGCATTTCTGGCCACTCGAAATGAAATGTCAGAAGCAGAGGCTCACATTTAGCCTTGACCTGAAGACACATAGACTTGCAAGCTGGTATGGTCAATGTTTCACCTACAAGTTCTGTACACATTGGGGCGTATAGAGAACACAGGAAAAATTTCAACAGGCTTGAACAGTTTGTCTGGATCAATGGTAAGAAATCCTGGATACGAGCCTCAGCCTCAATTTGATTATCCTGACCTGCATTAAAAAAGGAAAATAGATACAATTATATAATGTTGTATATAATCAGGAAAATTGATACAATTATATAATGTTGTATATAATCAGGAAAATAGATAACAATTATATAATGTTCAATTTTCAGAGCTATTGAGAATCCTTTGTACAAATGTCATTTGTTTGCTGGTGGATGTGCCTCATCTCGCCGATGTACTCACTTTCAACCTAGGAATATATTCCTTTCTGGTTATATGAGAGGGTCTGGGGGGCCTCTATTTCTTGTAGCGTGGTTGCCTGGTTGGCGCTAGTTTTGCAACCCAGCCGGGTTGCAGTTGTGGCTTCTAGCTGTAGTCCATGACAGGACTAAATTGTGGTATGTTGTTGGTCATGGGAGGGATTATGATGTTATTTAAGAAATCTTACAAATGTCATAATTATTTAAGAAACCTTTATACAAATGTCAATAGATATTTATATTTCCAGAGATGGCCAATCATCATCGCATCGTACGACATCATCGGTTTAATCCTCACTATCTTTAGTAGACAAGTATCGTCTGTGTTCGTTCTCAAACTCCTGCAGATTAGAAGATGCAGTTTGGAGAACGGGATGAGTTGTATTATTATGTACAGCCAAGTTGGTATCTCTCCATTTCGACCGGACGTACTGACTTCAGTATTACGTATGAGTCACTTTGGTTGTCTATGAGATTGTACGGTACAGGCGTCCCTCGTCCATTATACAATCACGAGGACTACTGCATCCTTCAAAAGTGAGGATATTTGACGTTTTCATGAATTCTATTGGTTAATTTTGTCGATAGCCAAATGCACCTATCATAAAAACATGGATCTGTTGCCCTGGTAGTTCAAACATTCAAGGAAATGAGAGATCAGATTTATTTGCATACATCGATAGATGGAAAGTTGACAATGGAATGGGAGAAAGGAGCGCTGGAACTATTTCACAAGAGCAAGCTGGAAGTTCATTCACTATTGATGACACAACCAGGCAAACATTTGAGAAACTATGAGTGCGGTACTGGCAGTGTGTTCAACCAGCGAGCCACGAGAACCACCAAAATGCATACTCTTCGATAACTGGAGAAACAGTCATAAAACTCTAATGAAAATACTAAATAGGAATGGTGACTACTCTCTCCATCATCCCCGACTGTGATGAACCTTTGTCCGAACTATTGCGACTCCATTTCCAGGAATTGCCACCAACCGTAGAAACGCTAAACACTTTATCCGAAACAATTGTAAACAAAAATAGATGGACCGCTGCATCAGTGGCTCCAAAGGAAGAGTTCCATATGCAGACATTTACGAGACAAATCAACACAACAGCATAAATAGGCTACACCGCAGAGAGAAAAAATTCAATATTTTGGTTGCGAATATTGTACATGTACTGTATAACTTCAAACACATACAAAGAATTACTGCACACCATACTGCAATAAACAAGATGTAAAAATACAACACCACCTGGCACAAAGAGTGCAGGCTCACAACTCCAGGGCTTGTATAATCTAGCCTAATCATCATATCTACATCTGCACATTTCTGTCTGAAACATCAGTCTTCAGCATGGTTTCCGTGTCGCTGGGATGGGACAGTAAACTCCATCCAAAAACATCCCTAGTCGGCCTCATACGCAAGTAACTATATAGCTTTTCTCATGTATTTCTATGGCCAGAATGGGGAGCAAAGAATAGCGACACGGCTACCTGTCACGAATGCCGTCAGAGGGGACAAACGCGGTTTCTCTATGGAGTTGACTGTTCCATCCGATATTATGTAAAAACAACCCAGAAACCATGCTGAAATAGGATATGTCAGGTCCAAAGGCGCAGAAATCGCATGTAAACCATGGCACAACTCACTCAATTTTCTGGACTACATCCTGATGATATGTAGGATTTCGAGACCGAACGCAGAAGTATCGCTATTCTTTTTTCCTGTTTCGCACCCGTCAATACACAGTATATATATATATATATGGCAAAGCAATATCGTAGAGTAAACAAGCACTAGCAACACACATAGCCACCATGTCGAGAAGATCAAACGCGTTGAATACAAGCCTCTCTTTGAAACATTACAAACACCCATGCCTGGTTTATAGTTTTTGCATTAGCATAGGCGCCATCCCGAACAAAAGCAATCTAACAAAACTATGAGCTACGGCTGTTTACGGTTACGTGGGTATTGTCTAGAGCGATAGAAAGAGAGGATGGATTATACACCCATTTGTTGTTGTTGACAGTTTTATAGAGATCTTAAAATTGACAGAATAGTGTGAGTAATGAAATAAGTACGTGGAGATTGAGACGTACTTGGCCCATGAAGTACGAACCGGGCCAGGTCCGTTACCTGATAGTTCTGCGCGACGATTAACAGCGTCACTTATCTTGGCTGATCTGAGATTTTCCATAGTTTTTATTGGATGGCAACACACAAAGTACACTCAAAACGACCAATGATCAGTTGCATTAGTCAAAATATATGTTTAGGATCCTGGTGCAGGACTTCTGTAGAAGAATTTGGGCTAAAGGATCTGTTTGAATCGTGAAACTAGATTTTTTTTTTAATTGCTTAACTTGAGAAATACATGATATGGCCTAAGAAAGACGTGATTTTTCCATGAATTATATCTCTCTATTGTCTTTCTCTGCTTGTATCATAAGGTTTCGTAGGATTGAATGACGATCGGTTTTCGGGCCCTGGAACGTTTGATATGCAGTAATATTTTGACATCTCAGAATGTTGATAACTCCTTCATTTCACCTTCTCCTTTATCTTCATCTATATTTTGCTGTTTCCATTTTCATGAAGTAGCTTTTGCTGCTGGCCAATAAAGGTTCATTCTCATTAAGAGGCCAACTATTTCAGTCTCTGTTTTTCAAGAGTTATTGTAATCTCAATCTTCACTCGATCTCTTCCTGTTCTGTTTGCTGCTGTCCTTAGCATTTCATTTCTCATTTCACACATAGCAAGCTTTCTTTCTTGTTATTTTGCTAGTATCCATGTCTGACATTGATAACATGAAGTAATATATCTAAAGTGATACCAATTTCTCATGATCTATAACAGACTGTTGCTTTAATGAATATATGTGAATGGTTGTTTTTTTACATACCAGTTAAGACCTTCCTATCCGTTCTCCAGACTACATACTGATAATCTGCAGGAGTTTGAAGACATTTGAAGACATTGGCAACTATGATCCTATATTTCCATAAGAGAATCATAATATCTTACAAGCACGCATACCAAAGAGAGCATTTCTAGTCATCAAATTAGTTGTAAGCTAATTAAATGTTTACAGTAAATATAGCAGCCTTGTTTACTGGCATTGGAATACCGAAGGTTTTACTCTGGAGAATTAGTCTGGGAAAAGATCTAAGGGTCATCCCCTACTTCGGCACAAAGACGTGTTCAAATGTGATATGTATGATACAGGTTGGTGATACGGAAACATGGGAACATGATACCATGGATTGTATTGCATGTCGGGTAAATATCAGCAATGTTATAATGACATAGGAGAATGTGATATCAGATAGTTCAAAGGCTGCACATCTAAAGAAACCACGACACATATGGGCATGCCTGTGGTTCCTTGTTCATACTGTCGAAACCTATGAGTCTCAGATTGCTTAATACTACCGTCTTTAAAGACAACAGTTACTACTACTACTACTACTAATTTTGAAACTCCACACACACATATCTCATTAATCCCCTCGCACGACATGAGTGGTGCTATTTGCTTCCCTTATGGGTTCCGGCAATACAGGGTGGAAAAGTGTTTAAGAACCACAGTAGTATTGATCTGAATGTTATAATACTGGGATACTTTTTCTACTATTTCTCTCAAACTCCTGAAGATTAATGAGCAGGATGTAATCATGCGAATGAAATGCGTTGCTATACTTTACATCTTAGCTGCGATTTATGTGCATTTTCTGACACATTCTATTTGAGTCCGATTTGGGTTACTTTCGTATAGAGGACGAGAAAACTAACTCCATCCCGAAACCTCCTTAGTCGTCTCGTACAATATGCATGCAGATAACAAATTATTCTATAAGTTCGCTGTCGGGCTTTTTCATTGCTGGAACTATGGTATTTGCAGAAAAATCAGCTGAGCCTTTGGTACCTGACATAGAATGTAGCCTGCGGGCCGAATTTACGCACCCATATCTTAAACTCGCCCGCCTTACCGTTAATTAGAATTTCAAGAAGACCTAATCAAATAATTATAATTGCAAGAAGACCAATTCAAATAATTATAATTGCACGAAGAGACATTCAAATATCCCATCTAATTGTTCTATACCACTAATTGTTCTATACCATCTAATTGTTCTATACCACCGTGTACCAGTTGTATTATATATTATACGTCATTGTTGTTATTGCTGAAGTCAAGTCTGATGTGTCAGCCTGAAGGGCGCAGACATTGCAGTCACGCTGTAAACCATGACAATGCATTTTTTTCTGGACTGCATCCTGCTAATTGCAGGAGTTCGAGAACGAACGAGGAATTTATTATTATTGCAACATATATTTAATTCATCCAATGTATAAAAAAGTTCAACAGCTTGGCCTACAGGATAAGTATCCAACTCTACGTCAGCATAAGTACCCAACTCTACGACAGGATAAGTACCCACCCCTACGTCAGGATAAGCACCCAACTCTACGACAGGATAAGTACCCAACTCTACGAAATGATAAGCACCCAACTCTACGACAGGATAAGTACCCAACTCTACGAAATGATAAGTACCAAACTATATGACTGGATAAGTACTCAGCTCTACGTCAAGATAAGTACCCACCCCTACGTCAGGATAAGTACTCTACGACAGGGTAAGGACTCAATTCTATGACAGGATAAATACCCAAATCTACGTCAGGATAAGCACCCAACTCTACGACAGGATAAGTACCCAACTCTACGAAATGATGAGTACCAAACTCTATGACAGGATAAGTACTCAATTCTACGACATGGTAAGGACCCAACAAAAATGACCCCCGACAACACAGAGCAAGTCTCAATTACGACTCACTAGAACATTACTAAGCAAGCTACTTTATGTTTTAAGAAAAGAACATTGTGTACCTATAGGACGTCAAGATCTCTTGAATAGTAATGAGCGCTGAACCCCTTTTCTTGGCTGATCCCAATTTTTTTCCCTGTCTTTTTGAGCGTATTGTACTCGTGTTTCACCATATGCACGTCGTCCCTCACAAGGATGCGGCACTCTGCCTGACCAGAATACAACTTATAACAAGTAACTCTATAAAGCTCAATAAAAGAGTTCACATGTGGGTGTCTGAAAAAGTTCACCTTGTAAATAAGATGTCACGAACCAATTAAAACCTGACTTCTTGACTACCCGAACGCTCAGCAATAACCAAAAAACGTATCGAATAGGGTCCTAATTAATTTTGTTGGAATCTTCTATACTGCAAATAGTCTCGGCTTAACCGTGACCAATCGTGTTCTCGTTTTTACATTTCCACCGGATCTCTATTGTCGCTGGACAACGGTCCTACTGGATGGTCAACAGGATGTAGAAATGAGCAGGTCGTCGTTTTATTTGCGTCAATTTCTCGACACATCCGACTTCGGTAACTAATAGATTCTGTATTTTAACCACTTCCACTGAACCATGGCTTCAGTAACCATAACGATAGTAGTATAGTCGGCGAGCCGTACAAGAGAAGTGGTTCTTGTAACAATCTGCTATTCTTCTCCTTCTTCTGCGTTCGTTGTCAAACTCCTACAGATTAGCAGGATGTAGCCCGGAGAACGTAATGCGTTGTGTCATGGTTTACAGCATTGCTGCGATATCTGCGCCTTTCGGCATGACACATCCGACTTCAGCGTGACTTTAGGTCACTGACCCTATATGGGATGGGACAGCCAACTCCATCCCATAACCTCCTTAGTCGCCTTTTACGATATGCGTGGAAGGTAAACAGTGTTGCTATTCTTTGCTCCCCTTTCAGGCCCCGGCAACACACGGGCGATATCGATTGTATAGTCGGCGTGCCGTACAAGAGAAGTGGTTCCTGTAACAATCTGCTAGTTACCAAGCTCAAAGCTAACACCCGTCACTGATGCTTGACCTTCTATCGCCTCCGTCAGCAACAGACGCTCACAATATAAAACCTACCAACAAAATCAAAATACGTCTTTATGCGTCATGTATTCGATTATACGTGTACTTTCATTGGTCGGCGTCACAACTTATATAAATAACCACCAACGAAAATCAAGACAACAACAGAAAACAGGACGTATCGGCTCGATTTGATTCTGTTAGATCTTATGTAGGGGATTGGTCACAGCTTAACCAATACATCAAGTGGATCTTCATCTGGCATCAGAACACGGTACTATTCTGGTAAATGTCAGGGTAGAGCCTTGTGCAAATTTGGAGGGGAAAAACTGTGAAAACCCTCCTTGCAGCTGCGGAAACTAAAAAAAACTCCTGGGAGGAAACTATCAGTTTGGGTGATAAAATCGCCTTATGCAGAAGCACCTCTTGGGCACTGATGAGAATTGGTTCCGAAACATGAATACCAGCCAGACGGACACAAAGGAAAGTGGAAACCCGATTTCAATATTTTAAAACAGCAACTTACACATTTTTCGGAGTGTAGTCAATACAGCGTATAATTGATTACGACGCAAACAGTATTATGTTAACGTGCTTTGATGTTTCCGGCAGCTTGTATTCTGTTTACCTGGATATCACTTCATAGTTGCTGTTATCTCACTTGATATGCAGCAGGTGCTGTGAAAACAGAATTCACACGAGTTGAAAGTGAGAGATTATGTTCAGATAGAGCAGAGATGGAAGACAAAGGAGCCAATCTGATGAATTATTAGGCCCATATGATATTTCAACTGGATAAAGCTCCCATTTCGGGCCTCTGCATCACCGGATTGTATCGTAAATTATTATCAACACACGAAATAGAAGGATGTGGCAAGAGAAGTTAACCTACGCCACTCAGCATGGACTCCGCAGAATAGATCAGATAGTATAAGGGACCTATACTGCACTGAATTAATTACGACTTCGTTAAAATTTTGATTATTGTTGTGATCTGTTGGTCACAATTTATATATTTGGAATCGCATGCCAAAAAAATCATGGAGATTCCAATAGTGAACTACAGAAATCACGGCAATAATTTATTTTAAAAACTAACAAATAACGGTCTAATTTATTATGTGCGGAAGTCTTCTATTACAGACGGCCATGGCATGGATTATAAGAAAGAATTTCAAAAACAAAAATACCAGTACTTAAGGTGATAAACAAAATTGGAACAAGTGAAGTAAAATGGTATAAAAGAATCCAGAATACCCTGGACCAAAAAGATCACCAGTGGAGAGGGACATTCTGGGAGAAATAAAAGTAAAATGATTTAACAACATTATCTCTAAATAAATTACAATGTGTTGGCAAAACAGCTGACAATACAGCCTAGAAACGACACTAATGATACATACCAGGGACACAAACAAGAGGTAGTTCACGATGAAGATGGACACAAGATATCAAAGACTTCCTGAACATGAAACTCGGGGAAGATTTGCCGGAGATACAAAAGGCCTCTAATAGTGCTACAAACTGCATAGACCAGTATTTTGATATCTGGTGCTGACCAGTACTTTGATATCTAACTTATACTTACCAGTACTTTGATATCTAACTTATACTTACCAGTACTTTGATATCTTTTGCAACAAAACTTTTTCGCAACAGAAGAATTATTTTGTTTTTGAATATGTCAAAATACACTGCGTTGTTGGAATTGAATTTTTTGGGGTGAAGAATTTTGCATGTGGGACTCAAACAACAATATACCATGTTGGAGTATCAGGTCCGTCCACACACACACACACACACACACGCACAAATGTAATTTGATCACTGACCTTATAACAAAATAGATCAGCCATACACACATACACACACACACAAATGTAATTTGATCACTGAGTATAACAAAATAGACCAGTCATACACACACACACATCCATATTTTCAGGACTGCAAAAAATACTATTATGTAATTATGTATGTTGATTCATACATTTACACTTGACAATTATGTAGATTGGGAGGAGTGGGGAGGGAAGAAATCAGATTACATTTAGTAAAAGAAAAGATAAAGGTATGTCCCATGACAGCAACCTGCCGTCGGGGATTCTTCTTCTTCTTCAGCGTTCATTCTCAAACTCCCACTGGATTTCTCTTGTAGTAGGACAATGGTCCTACAAGATTTCCAGTTGAATGTAGCCCAGAGAATGGAAATGCGTTGTGTTGCCGTTTTATTTGCGCCAATGGCCCAACACATCCGTCTTCGGCGGAGCCGTCGGGTATGCAGATAACTCTTCATGTACTAAGCCGCAGCAACTATTAGGTGGTGTGGCCAGTTCCTATCCTTGCTGTCTCCCTAACTCATGCGTCAGGTACTCATTTTCAGCTGAGTCGACTGGAGGAGTGGTCGTGTCAAGGGAGAAATCACAACCCGGATTGTTTGTTTCCGGGCGTGGTTTCGAACCTGGCACGCTGTAACCCAGTGACTATCAACAAGCAAGCTCACTATCAACTAGGCTACCGCGCTCCTCAAGTATCTTTAGTACCATGAAGTAAACACATAAAGCGAGTTACCACGTTCCCCACCTACCCCGTTTCTTTTTTTTAAATAACCCACTCCAAAAAATTAACACGAAAATGGTGCCTCAAACAAGAAATGAGTTTTTAAAAGATAAAGTCCCCAAAGATGTGATCTCATCAAGGAGGGGAGTGTTACTAAAAATGTGGAATGGAAAAAATTTTAAACTCAAAGCGCGTATCCGGTTCACAGATTTGATAGACAAGTTACATGACCTTAAAAGTAAACATAGATACCGGAACAGAATCAAAACTAGTCGGGACAACGCTTCACAACCGGGACAATACTTGTCTAATCGGGACGTCTAATATCCATAGAGCTTCCAGTTACACGTGCAGGTTATTGGTGCCAATGTGTTCGTAATTTAACGCGCAGTGTGTATGCGCAGCGTGAAGTAACAGGAACAGCACCAGAGTTTCGCCGCCATCATCGATTGAATGGCGCCTTTGATAATTGTGTTTCCCGGTAGCGGTAAAACTTGAAAGAAATATGTCCGTCCATAGCTTAAGTCTAGTAAAGAAGAATGATTCTTTGGAGAGTTGCGACCTGGAGGTGTGTTTGTTTATACGTGAGAGTTCCAGTACAACTCCGCGTGTCTATGTATGTGGGTGTTTACGCTTTTTTGACAGTGTGCCTGTATATATCTGTATCGGTGTCTTATTGTAGATAGGTATGTGTGTTTATATATGCAGGGTCAATATACGTAGGTGGTTAAGCTGGTTTCCTGATTATGTGGTTAAACTGGGTTCCTAGCCGTGGCTCTCGGCACAGACCTTCTAGCCTAATTAATTTGGACCCTGTTCGTTACGTTTTTGATTATTTTTGGACTTTAAATTGGTCGCTGTTTACATACTTTGAGTCGCATGCCAAAAAGGTCCAAGACCAATCAATAGATTTCACGCAAATCGGAAACTAGTTTATTTAGCCAAGTCGCTAAACTAAGCTTCCTAGCCAAGTGGTTTAACCGGCTTCCTAACCGTGTGGTTAAACTGGCTTCCTAACCGTGTAGTTACAACAGTATTAATTCCTTCCAAATTGAGATAAACTTTTGTACTTCCATACAGGACTTTCCGTCGAAGACGGATGTGTCGGGCCATTGTCGCATATAAAACGGCGATACAACGCATTTCCATTCTCTGAACTTCATCCTGCTGGAAATGAAATCAAGTAAGAAATGGTTCTGCTACAAGGGAGATTTAGTGGAAATTTGAGAATGAATGCTGAAAAAGAAGAAGAATACAGAACTTAAGAAGGTCGCCCTAGTTTCATAATATGGACACCGTGACACATCATTTACAGTAATGATGGTCGGCGTGATGCTTGACCTATCACATCTAGCTGCTCGTTTGTTGACCGAGTCCCGAAGTAGGTGCAAAAAACAGCAACACTTATCTACCACGCATTTCTTGGGAAGCGACAAGGTTTATAGTTTATCAGGTGAATTTGGCTAATATATCCAAGAGGATTCAAGGTTACCCAGTAGAAGTCAAAGGTGTAACACCTAAAGACACAGCTATCGCAACTAAGCTGTAAGCTATGATAACGCACTCTGTTCTCTGACTACGTCTTGTTAATCTGTGTGGCTAATCTACGAGTCTGAAAGCGAACTTGGAAGCGATTTATCATTAAGTTGGTCAAATCTTATCACTAGCCCAACAGTACGAGATTGTCATAAGTACTACGATGTTGTCACAGAATCCTTCATGTCACAATACTTATGGGTATGTGCATATGTATATGTGCATATGTATATATGTGTTGTGAAATATCCGCATATGGCATATATATATATATATGTCCACAGGTGAATGATGGTTGATCTTGTTAACACTTGCCGTTAAGCGGGGCTTAAGCTGTTTATATATATATATATATGTGTGTGTATATAAGTGCGTTAGTATGTTTGTATGTTTTCTAGTGTTTTATATATGTGTGTGCTAGTGTGTTTTATATGTGTGTATCGCTCATTAACCAGTCGGACACACCGCAAACATCATCATTCCAGTTGAACTCAATCGTCGACTTCGACGGACAAACAACAACATATATGTATGTTAGTGTGTTTTATATATGTAACTTATTTTATAATATATGTTTGACGTGAGTGTGTGTTTGATATATATGCGTGACTGTATACTTATTTGCATGTCTGCGTGCCATATCATCCGAAATGATCTAATGCAGTTAGACTCGCTGTCCAGGTCATGTAGTCCCGCCAGACATCTGTTTCTAAAAATATTCCCTTAAAAAAATTGCTAACAAACTGAACTTCAAACGCTCTCAGGATGGCAAAAAGAAGAACTTAAAAGACCCACTAAAGACTTCGTTAAAAGCCTTTGATATAGATGTATGGGAAGCATGATTTCGACATAGATATATACAATATACCCACCAGGGCCGTAGATATGACTACCGTAAGGAGGGGGGGTTTTACCATAAATAAAAATTAATGGCATTATCCGTTTACATGTGCAAATTTCAGTATTTAACTGAAAATTTGAAGACCATGTGAAGATTCTCTGAGGAAGAGTTTATTTTTAAGCGGGCTAAGTTCCTAGTTCTAAAAGTAATATTCAGATGTGTTTAAAGGGAGATGATGTTGAAACCTTATGTTAAACTCTCTCTTACATACGAGCCTGATGCCCACACGTTACTTCCTCCCCTCTGAATAGGAAGCCTTTTCTTAAAGTATTACACATTGCTGGTATGAAAGTTTGAGTCTTTTAGTATGAAAGCGTCGATGTGTTTCCGAAGCCCAAACTGGGAGCGAAGAATAGCGATACAGCTACCAACCATGCACGTTACAAGAGGAGACTAAATGCGGTTCTTGTGGGTGGAGTTGGCTGTTTCTTTCACTATAAGGCTCAAAATGATTCGAAACCATGCAGAAGTAGAATATGGTGGGCAGAAACCATGCAGAAGTAGAATATGGTGGGCAGAAACCATGCAGAAGTAGAATATGGTGGACAAAAAGGAGTAAATATCGCGGCGAGCTGTAAAGCATAGCACAGCGCTTTCTGTTCTCTGGATAACATCCTGCTAATCTGCAGGAGTTTGAGAAAGAACGCAAAAGAAGGGGACGACAGGATTAAGTGTACCCACACTGAAATAAGGAATTTACAACAGTGTGGGATTTTGTGGATATTTTCAACGTGCAGTGGACGAAGTGGAGTTATAGACATGATTGTTATAAACTAATTTGTACATGTCCTCCAACCGTGACCAATCGCCGAAAAAGACATGAAAGCAAAAACAAATTTCTTACGTGACTTGTGGTTGGTCACTATTTATATACTTTGTGATGTTCTCCTTTCAACAAAATACACGAAAATAATCGGAGAGAAAAAATAAACAAAGTTAAAAAGCTAGTTCTGCTTTCTGTTGACCCTGCTGTTTTGTCTTATGTAGCGGCTGATCACGTTCAAACCGTACTTTACTTTCTCCCGCTCCTCCACAACTGAACCCCTCGAAGTTATTACATTAGTCTTCCTGCTAGATAAGAAAGGAAATAATTCATTGTTATCTGCCATGCTGTTAGTTTCTCGCTTCACAGAAAACTAAAACAGAAAAACTGGGAAAATTATGTGCTGATTTGACTATCACATTATGAACAGATCGGAACAAGTTGTATTTATATGCCTCAGAACGGGACAAACCGACTCCGCGGTCACATGTACACAAAGTTCAAGATTGGCAACACGGCCATTCGTACATGCAGCACAGGTTGCCAAAAATACTTCAAGATTGTTCTGAGTATGAAACGCTGAAGCAGATATATTGGCCACAAGAAAAAACACTGGAATCAGAACTCTATGGGTCACTGTATGAACTACAAAAGACAGTGAGTTTTATTCAGGACAAAGAATTACAGATATGTACATGTTTGAAGTGTGAGTTTTATTCAGGAGACAGAATTACAGATACAAATGTTTCAAGTAAACGAAAGAGGAATGTGTCGATGTCTGGTTGGGACCGAAAGGGCTTTTGGCCGTCATCTGGAGTCAGGTCCGGTCCTAACAATTGTGGGGCCCAATGCGAAACTGATTGCGCAGGGCCCAGTCTGGGTAAGGAAGAGGATAATAAAATAAATTCTAATATGAATTTATGGGCCTATGAAGTGCGGGGCCCACTGCGGCCGCATAGGTTGCAATGGCCTAAGACCGGCCCTGTCAGGAGTGCTTGGGTTATTTTGGCTAAATAAGTCTTAAAATCCTAGGAATTTAGCCAAGACTATTCCCACCCTTCGGTCTTCGCGCATGCGGTTGTGTCTGTGGGTCTCAACAATGGCTCACTAGACAAACCAACCATGCAACAGAAAACCTTAGTAGATCTTTATATTTTATATTGCCTTTATATTGAGGTTATCTTCTTATAGAAGCTTCATGGCACGTCGTCTATACAATCCCGTAGTCGTAACCTTCGATAACAGTTACCATGTTGTTCCGAGAGGCCGACGTTGTGCTTGAACTAGTTACTGCACAACGTGTGTGGGCGGAACAACAAAGAAACCTGTCACAAGGGCCAGAGTTGTGGCCTGATGTCGACGTCTGTTTCGGCGGCTTTAGACTCGAAACACCATCGAGTCGAATGGCTGCTGGAACAGAGGGAGGAGCACTTATGGGAATGCCCCACGTGCTGTGAGGCCAGTTTTCTAATCAAGAAACCCACTATTCAATTTTTTTTTAATTTATAAAACGTGAACCTGACCACATTTCATAGAAGCAGAGTGAGCCGTGAAACCCAATAAAAAAGACTATAAAAATGGTAAAACAAGACAATGAAAATCAAATTTTCAGAAAAATAATTCAATATTATGTTAAATAAATTATTTCAGATATTCATAAATGTATGCACATGTCGCTAAAGGAGGTGGGGCAACTTGCCAGAGATTACGACGCATTGGAAAGAACAAGACAACGTTGTCACCTACGACATGGTAATATAAGGTTAAGAATAACTCAAAGACCAGCTATATAACACACAGTTTACCATAAGTGCTCAGTTGCCCAGTCTGTGGTTGACTGTACAGTCAGTGGTTGACTGTCCAGTCAGTGGTTGATCAGTTGTCCAGTCAGTTGTCCAGTCAGTGGTTGATCAGAAAGCATCTGAATTGCGTACCGGACTTGCACAGTAGCGATGACGCTATTCCAAGACGTACCCAACACAGAAGGATCCTCGGTATCAGCATACTTACTAGTGATATCTAGTGGATGAGTGAATCCAGGGAATAACTTTTGTTCCAAGCCAAGAATGACAAGTGGACTCGACACCAGTTTTTGCTGGTCAGCGGACATACGACTATCATGCCCCCCCCCCTAACATGGTATGTTATTCCAGGGCCATAAGCGGCGCATAGGGCAGAAACAATAGCTTTCCATTTCTGTCTTTGTGTTGCCAGGACTTTCAGTTCTTGGATGTTGTTTAGGTTCATTGACATGCCTTCTCTATTAATGGTTCTTCGTTGAGTTTCTTTAGGTTTCCCTCTTCTTCTTACTCCCAGTGTCCCTAACTCTACCTCATATTTAATGCTACCACTGAAATTTGGAAAAACTTTCAAAAATTCACGATTGAGTTATTAATGCCAATTTGGCATCATGTTATTTTTAAATATTGAATTTGTTCTGTGTTTTGATTTTCGAAAATGCGGAGAAAATTCACTCTTCTATACATATGTAGATAAGGGGTGCAACACTGGAATGAGAGTCAATCTATAATAAATATTTATGGTTAGTTTTATTGTTTCAGTCGGCGAAACAACAGAAGCCCTTTCGCTGCTTCAGTTTAGATAGTGGCACATGCTGAAGACAAATGCGTTGGGGTGAAAGGCGTAGATATTGCAGCTAAGTTTCAAACTATGACACAACGAATTCTGATATCTGACTCTGAATTTCTTGCTAATCTGAAGAAGTTAATAACACAAAAGTATATGATGTATCTGACGCAATGCGCAAACAGCGAGGCGTTGCGGCAGTTGAACAGTGGAGTCTTCTTACCACACAAAGAGAAATGGTGTGCTTATATTGATAAAAAAAAAAAAAAAAAAGTTTTTTTTCCACGTGCACATTTTAGGCTTCCATCAGACAGATGACATGACATAAAACTGAATATAAAACGAGATTAGCATCTATTCACAAAGCTGCGACCTTATTGCCGTCTTTGCAAATATGCCTTTGTGCCGTGCGTCCTTAGAACATGAGCCGAGCCTTCAAACCAATTTTACCCTCTTTACAGTACCGTATCTTATTACCGTCTTAATGTATATATCACAGACAGTGTTTATTTATCTATTCATCACGTTTATTCGTTCATGTTACGGTAAACATATCAAATGTCAACACATTTCCAAAGTTCTACTGATATGCTAGCGAGATGGGACGTTAAAAATAACCGACGACAGAAAGAGGCGCAAATTATGACAAGACTACAAGAACAATATTAAGTTGGAACTGGCAAATTAAATTTAAAAGGAGGAAATATTTGTTAGTCTAAGTGCCGAGTACGTGTATTCAAGGCCTATCAAAAGAACCATGTCCAGGACATTGTTAGTCTACTTATACTGTTTTTTCATGAGCCTAATGGACCGTTGGATCAGCAACCATACTGTTGTTAAATGTTTAGGCATCGCTCAGGCGACTGTACAATATGGACGATTGGTTTTCAAAATAATGAGCAAATTCAGCGAATCCTCTTCTTCATCGTTCTTCAGTCAGATATCAGGTTACAGCACCAATAGCTTCAATGAATTGTGTGATTCGTTTCAGGTCAACCATGGAACCCCCCAGGTCTGGAAATAGTGCAGTCTCAGTAGGCCATAGTGTTCAGCGGAGTTATGTTTGAGAAAAGCCACGATTTGCTAGATCATATTTGATTTTAATTAATGTTAATTTTATTTCATTGTTAACACATATCATTAAAGTGCAAAAAATACAAACAATATCTCATAGACATCTGCTCTGCACCAATACATGTTGTTCGTCCATCACAGGTGATGGTGATGATGACCATTTGTTACATCCACTTTTGAAAATTCAATTTTAGTTATGTCCTTGATTATGAGTTCGTAGATGGCTAATGAGCCCTATTCGAGCTGTAAATTTCCTTGGACAGTTCGGACATGGAATGACGACTGTAGATGGATCTTGGTCTATCCGTGACTTTCTAGCTGCTCTCCGCTTAACACATACAGGGGTACGTACTGTCGACACACTGAGGTATGGAATCCCTGCTGGGTCAGCCAAAATGCAGATATATTGGTGGGGCGACAATGTCAGTGTCCAGATATCACGAATATCGAGTCGTACGCAAGTCTCTGCATCATCATCATCATTAGGTGCCATGCCGGCTGGCGTAGGCGGTCATGCTCTCCACAGCTTTGTCCACAGCAGTATGTATCAAGGTCGTTGTTTTCTTGCCGTGCCAGGTTGTCAAACTGTCTATTTTCTCACGTTGTCGCCCTCTGTTTCTGTTGACCTCAAATTTGCCTGTTGTGACTATGTTCTCTAAACCTGCCTGAGTCTCTGCATAGGTAAGGATAACATACCGAGTACAAGGAGAGTGCAACACATCGCTAGACGGCAGTACCAAATACCAATATAATGGAGACAGCGCTACACAGAAATCGGAACTATGAGTACCCTGTTTGTTCAAGAACAAGCGTTTAGTTCCCAGTGCTCCTACATATATGATGAGAGTCAGACATGAACGAGAGATTCACGATGGTGGTGAACAATACATCGGCTAAGAGGACGAAAGAACCCGGGCCAATCTCTACTGTTGAGTTGTTTTTTCATACTGGAATCATGCTCACGGATGAGAAAAGGCGCAGTACTCGATGGAAATAGGGACAATACGTCTAATTACGCGAGACAAGTTTACTGACAGCGGAACAAATCGTTCGAGATAGACGTAGTCGACCCAAGCCTAAATCTCTGATTATCGCCTCCTCGGAGACTGCCACTCAAGGACATGTTTTGGCATGGAAAGTACACGGTCACATTGGGTGATAAATCTCTACAGCGTAGAATCGATACTTACCTGCCGTCTGGCGACAAATGATAGAAAGGCTGCCACAGATTAGGAAAGTCCCGAATTAAAGGCATGACAAAATCGGATATGTTGGGCCGAAAGGCTCAAAAAAACGCATCTCTGCTGCGAATCTGGCAGCACAACGTAGTTCACGCTCCCCGATGGAAATCATACGAACTTTCCTGTTGGTTATCAGAGAAAATTGAAAGAAGACATTTCGTATTTCTTACTCTGCCGAAGTTCGGATGTGTTAGGTCATAGATGCAAAGCAAAACGGCGGCGTACCACATCTTCGTTGCCAGAACTACATCATGTTGAATTTTACCATTGTCATGCAAGAGAGAGAAAAAACAAGTAAATGTCAATCGCAAAAACAGAAAAAAAAATAACTATTCTTTTCGATGATCAAAAACTTGTAAACACAGGTAAAAGAATTCACTTATCTTGGAAGCATCATATCATTCAATGGGTAAAACACCAAAGAAATCCAACATAGCATACCAGATCTTGGGGCAGATGTCTCCTATTTTCAAAAACAAATATGTGAGCATGAACACTAAAACTGCACTATATAAAACGATCATACCATCACTATGCTACCAATGTCAAACGTGGACAGCAGAATAGAAAAGAAAACTTGATATAACAGAAAAGACTTGTCTACAGAGAATTCTGGAAGTAGCAATGAGAGACAGAATCAGAAACGAAAACATCAGAAGACTAACAAAATGTCAATTTTGGATTACATCAGAAGACAACAGATTAAGTGATTTTTACATGCTTCCAGGCTACCATCAGAAAGTTCCCCTTAAAAAAGCATTAATATAAGGACATGATACAAAGCCAGGGGGAGACCTTGCAAACGATGGATTACAGAAATAAGTCAATGAAAACAAACAAATATGAAGCACACAAAAAAACTATCTCCAGAGAACTCTTCTACCCCTGACGCTGCAAGACATATAGAGATATATTCTACCCCTGACGCTGCAAGACATATAGAGATATTCTACCCCTGACGCTGCAAGACATATAGGGATATTCTACCCCTGACGCTGCAAGACATATAGAGATATTCTACCCCTGACGCTGCAAGACATATAGAGATATTCTACTCCTGACGCTGCAAGACATATAGAGATATTCTACCCCTGACGCTGCAAGACATATAGAGATATTCTACCCCTGACGCTGCAAGACATATAGGGATATTCTACTCCTGACGCTGCAAGACATATAGGGATATAAAACGTAAAGAAGAAAATAAACATGCAAGAACGATTAAGGGGGAGTTAAGAACGAATAATAAATGTCATAGACAAGATGTGAACAACCTGTCTCGATTGGCGGACCGGAATTATTGTTTTGGCGCGTTATGAAATCAACAAGAGTTTCTGCTTATCTGAGCCTTGTCTATGGTATAGGACAAAATAGCTTTTTCTACTGGACTGAGCTTTTTCGTGAGGTTTGGGACCAAAAAGCTGTTGTTTTTGTTTCGTCGTTTTGGAGCTCTAAGTAGTGATCTTGAGTTCAGCACATATTACTTTCAGATTATCAATGATGAATCAGTAAAGCTTGGCGGGCAGAATTTCGCCCACGGGCCGTGTTTGTGCCCACCTCTGATATACACAGTAAAGGTAACCAATATTCCATCCCCGGGGCAGGAACGAAAGTTGACCTTTGCTTATGACATCCTCACGTACAGAGCTAGTTTATACTACCGGAAAAGTAAAGAACGGAATGATGCTGACCACATCACTCTTAGTGTTCCGTTTATCACTTACAAATACTGCGTAATACTGTTTTCCCAAAGACTCGATGATGCGAAATTACATTTCTTGGAAGGAATGAAAAGTAATTTGAAATAATGAATGCTCAATAATTTTAGTTATGCGTAATATTTACTAATTGATCAAAAATTGAAGCAATGTATTACAATGTATTATATTAATGCGACAGCCGTTAATGACGTAAAATGTATTATAGTAATGTGACATGACGTAAAATGTATTATAGTAATGTGACATGATGTAAAATGTATTATAGTAATGTGACATGATGTAAAATGTATTATAGTAATGTGACATGATGTAAAATGTATTATAGTAATGTGACATGATGTAAAATGTATTATAGTAATGTGACATGATGTACAATGTATTATAGTAATGTGACAACCGTTAATGACGTAAAATGTATTATAGTAATGTGACATGATGTAAAATGTATTATAGTAATGTGACAGCTGGTGATGATGTAAAATGTATTATAGTAATGTGACATGACGTAAAATGTATTATAGTAATGTGACATGGTGTAAAATGTATTATAGTAATGTGACATGGTGTAAAATGTATTATAGTAATGTGACAGCCGTTAATGACGTAAAATGTATTATTGTAATGTGACAGCTGGTAATGACGTAAAATATATTAATGTGACAGCTGGTAATGAAGTAAAATATATTATAGTAATGTGACAGCCGGTGATGACGTAAAATGAAGTATATTAATGTGGCAGATGGAAATGCCAGACGGGAATTTGTTCCATGCTTACTTAATAAAGAACTGTAATGTCTGTTCCAGGCACGCATATACCATTCAAGGATAATTGTGTGCAAACTCAAAACGAAAATATGAAATGGAGAAAAATCGAAACGAGCTTGTGTGTACTGTAGTTTATTTTGTATGTCATCGTTGAGTATGAAGTGCAGAGTGGGTACTTGAGGAAACGATCGGTTTATTTGCGGTCAATTACAGTAGTTCTGCCAGTGGTGCCGATGGCGCGTCAAAAGAAGCAGATAATTAGGACAACGATGTTTCATTCTTCCGTTGCTTGTTCTACATAATGTAAATACTTGGATTTCTCATTGTCTGTATAATGTAAATACTTGGGTTTTTTTTCACTGTGATTTGAGTAATGAAAACTGATCGTTTGTTTCAGGGGCCATAAATGGGAACAAATAATAACACTGACTTTTTATACAAGAAAATGATGGAATCAATCAATCAATAAACCCGTAACCCTTCAGGGTCGTAGGAGTATCACATTGGTTTCTTCAGCACACACTATCCTTCAGCAATTTCTATCCTCAGCGATGCGGATGATTGAGGAAAAATCTTGTCCTGTCCATTCCTTGATATTCTGTCCATGCCTTTATTTTCCCCTCTGCTTCTTCCTCCCTCGACAGTTACCTGCAGTAATGGTTTTTGACAAGGAATCATGTCTGCATACATGTACGTTTTCATCGTTTCACTATTGAAAGCAATGGTTCCTGTACACCTGCATACATTTCTATTTTATTTCTTACGTAAAAGTTGGTTTTATGTTCCCTATAGGAAATTCGTAGAATTCGTCTGTAGCATTTGTACTCGAAAGCATGTAGTAATCTCTCCATGTCTGTAGTGAGTGTCCAACTCTTACAACCATACAGCACAAGAAAAAGCACTAGCGACTTATGCAGTTTGACTTTCACTCCGACACTGATGTTGCTTTTTCAAGTTAGCCTTGACAGGGACGCTAAAGCCATCTCCAGCATTATTTAGGGAATGAAGTTGGCTATCTCATTCATTAATGAAAGTGACTAAATATCATTGCTGAAATCGGACGTTGGATGCCGGAATACGCAGGTATCGCAACCATACTGTAAATCATTATACAAGGCATTACATTCTTGGGATTACAACCTGTTCATCCGTAGTTTTAAAAAAAATGTAGGTACAAAACTGAACGATAAATTACAAGATATTTTTGTTTGTTTGTTTGAGAACCCCAGGAATTGTGAGCGATTAGCTATTACTTCCTATATGCAGTGGGGTGGTTTCTTGAGCTTTCTTTCATACCCAGGAGACTTCAGCTTTCAGCTTAGTACAATGCCTATTGAAGGAGCCTTCTACTCAGAGGAGGTCTATAATTGTATAGATGACATGTTACAAAACTTCCATAAGAGAGCTTCAATATAACGGCATGTCATCTACTAAGGTTTTATGTGCATGGATGGTTTGTCTAGTGGGTCAGTGGTGAGACCCACTGTCGAAGCATACGAGATATAGATTGGTAAGTATTTTTTTAATGTAGTGATGCGCACATAAAAGCAATGACCTTTCTTTCGATGTGTCTCGGGCAGAAAAAAATTCAGAGAACCGCTGGTTTAAAACAATATTTGTTTAATAAGTGGTAGTTCAAAACATCGGACATCATCATGGTTAACACATCTTACTATTGTATTTTAGTTCTGGGCCACTTTGGCCTGCTTGTGATCACAGCCCGCGAGAGTGGTAACAGTGATTAGTGTCAGTACACATTAATGTGCGGATATTTTGAATGCAGTCATGGAGTTGGAATGGGTGGTGGAGGAAGTAAAATGGAGTTGGACCAAGCTGGGTGATATTGGGCATAGTTCTTCTTGCGTATCTATGGCCTAGAGTGCAGGACCTGGGAATGAAGTGTGATGCTGCAAAAACCAGACGCACATAGGAATAAAAAAAATAGTTATCAACCAACACAGAACCGGAGCAGTCAGCTACCATTTCCTGAAGGACATATTGGATATAAGATCAAAGAACATATGGATTTGTCCGGATTGCCGTGATCATGATCTGAGATGTAACACGCTATCTCAATCCACTATTACACGAGACGAGGTAAACAAGGCCTTGGATACAGGTGGAGATGGGATCGAAGCTACCTTGCAAAAATGAAAAAAAAATTAAGCAATATCTAAAAAGATTCCAAACATTCGCACCAAAAAAAAAAAAGTTACGTTATCAAATGCTGTGATCCCCCACCGACATTAGAACCTCCACATTCCATATTTTTATAGTCATTCAAGACGATCGGCGGTAAAGAAGTCCTCTGTACAGACACTAAAGAAGACTTCATTAGTTATATTTTTTGTTGTGATTTTCGTTGCTCACTATTTATATACGTACAGTCGCATGCCAAAAATAGCCAAGACCGACGAACAAAATGTACGAAAATAAAAATAGGCCTTTCATGACATGTTTATACATTATCTGTACACACAAATTCTATTGTAGCTATTTCACGAGTCATTCATCTTCTGAGTTCCGTCTCACATAATCAGCCGGAGTACTCCTCGCGTGACTTGAGGCTGAGAAGTACATTGTGCTGCTAGTTCTACTTTCGATCCAACACATCAGATTTCGGCATAGATTTATGCAGTCAGATCTACAACTCTGGGCGTGCATATTCAATAGTGAAACCTTCGTTCGATTTCAGACTCCCACAGATTAGTATGATGTAGTTCAGAGAACGGAATGAGTTTTTTTTACATGGAATATCTGTGCCTTTCAGCCTGACACATCCGATTACAGCATGGCTTCTGGGTCACTTTTACCATACATGGATTCGGTTATAGCTGACACCACACCCTATACCTCATTATTCGCCTCTTACAACATGCTTGGCAGGTAAAAGTGCCACTATTCTTTATTCTCCTTTCGGATTCCAACACCACACGGATTAATAGCGAAATATAGGATTTAAATAATTTAAAAGCAATATTTTCCCCGCCGAAGACGGATGTATCGAGCCCATATGAACAAATAAAATAGCAGCACAATGCATTTCCATTATATGAACTAAATTCTGCTGGAAATCTAGTAGATGAATTGCCCTGCTAGAAGAGAGATTCAATGGGAGTTTGAGAATGAACACAAAATCAACAATATTTGCAAATTACAGGCACTTACCTACTAAATTTGGCATCTGTGTCATATTGTAGCGCATATCCTTACACATTTTAATAGTAATAGATTCACATCGTGGGTGAGGTCTATGTAAACGCAGAGATGTCACTGTATCCACTCTGCAGGCTATAATCAGCAAAGTCCCTAAAACCACCGCATGAAATATAAACGGCGCTCCCAAAGATTGAATAGTCACCGTTGCCATGGTTACATCTGTTCAAAACGTACAGATTTTTCTTCAATAATAAATCAACTAGTTAATTATTCCGCCATTGATATCTTAATGTCTCTTGATAAGCAAAACACAGAACTTCATAATTTCAGAATCGTATAAAAAATAAATCCACTTTTACTTTTTGTGTGCTCTACGTCACCAATCCACACAATTACCACAGTCGACTTGTGAATTCTATTCCAAACATAACCGATACATGTATATTAAAGACGAGGCTTCCAATCTCAACTCCACAATATTTCCACATTCCCCAGATAATTTATTATCTATCCGACATTTTGACCACATAGATATAATCACATTAACTGTGTTGCTGTAAAGAGAGACGTCAATAAATCTTGTCTTGAGAAAGCAGGACAGGAAATTTCTACCTGTTTTAGGAAGAGAAGTTTCAACCTTGACCACGATCTGACAGTGATTTGACACACTATTGACCATTCACCAAGATTTATTGTTTGACTTATTTTTGAATGTGTTGTTTCCCTGGCGCACTCCTGAAATACTCATATAAGAACTAGCATCTAGAGCAGGTGTTAAGAACAAATAGACCTACTATTTAGATATTTTTTTTAACACACTTTCAGTTAATTACTAACAATTCATTCGCGTTTTCCGGTCATAGATTGCGAAGATCCTTGAAGCAGGTGACATTATCATATTCTCTTACGTTTCACAAATATAATTTCTGTGTTGAACCACGACGAAGGCATATTAGTCGAAACACTGGTTGTATTAGTGTATAATGATTATCGCTTGCTTGTATATATTTTCGACGTATTCTGCCAATCATCCAACTTTAATCAGTTATAAAGGATTTGTTGACATTCTAGAGCAGCTGAACTTTTGACATGTGAAAAAGCTTGGTTTGTTTCATGTTCTACCAGTCGAAGCTGAAAAGAGAAAAGGAAATTATTGGTAGAAAATGTTCATCTATCCATCCATTCATCAATCTATTCATTCATCAATTCTTCCAACAACCCACTCAACAATCTATCCATCCATCAATCTATACACCCATCCATCAATCTGTCCATTTATCAATATTTTCATCCATCCATCCATTAATTCCTCACTGTACTCACCTATTCATCCATCAATCTATCCACCTATCAGTATATCCCCACTCATCAATGTATCTATCCATCCATTCATCAATCTATGCACCTATCCATCAATCTATCTATACACAAATGTAACCCACATTGACACAACCTGATATCTATGACAGAACTCTGAAAACACACCTCATTATCGCAACACGTTACAATATCGACAATGAGATCAAAGAGCCAGTGATTGGTGACAGAATTACGGGAAGAGATCACATGTTCACTAATTAGAAGTGCGCTAGTTTACCACTAATTAGACCTCGTCTTAATTGTTACAGGAAATACAAACAGATGTATTCAAATAGGCATTAACTCTGTGGTAACCAGTGGCCGGCTTATCGGCGTATAAGCTCGCTGATAGGAAGTGCCCCAAACCCCCTTTCCATTCAATATTACACAAAGATAATTTGTTGAATGATAAAACCTAATTTACTGTTTGAGGTGGCCCGTGCGATACCTAGGATTAAATGGTGAACAAAGAATAGAAAAATCCTTGGCAACCTTTCTTTTTTGATCCACGAGCCAAATTCAGAGATTGTCGCGTGGGAGAAACATACCTGCTAGGCTAACCATCTTTATTTAAAAGATATCGTATTATATTTGAATGTATGCGTTCTCAAACTCCCACTAAATTTATATTTGAATGTATGCGTTCTCAAACTCCCACTAAATTTATATTTGAATGTATGCGTTCTCAAACTCCCACTAAATTTATGTAGCAGGATAGTTCCACTAGATTTATATATATATATATATATATATATATATATATATATATATATATATATATATATATATATATAATACAGTGTATCGCAACGTCGAACAACGGAAAGCACGGAAATAATAGAAAATGTGACGTAAAAAAGGCTGGTTTTGATACTGCTTATCTTCGTTAGGCGAGAGCCTCAGACAGCAGCCCCTAAACAGGTATTATACATCATTAACAGAGAACCGATTTACCGTGACAAATTGACCGACAATATAAATAGTATTAGTAGTGTATGTGAACATAAAATATCCGGCAACATGTAAATAATGTTTATTTTGAATTCCCGACACACATTCAACCTCAAGCTTTTAAGTGAAGTATTTGTGACTTGAACCGGGAACATTAAGATATATTAGTATGGTCTAACAATGATGTCACTGTTAAAGGTGGTTGTCAATAAACATTACTGTATTTCATTCGGGATTTCGCGCCTTGAATTACCGACTACAATATAATAAATAATGTTTAATAGGAAATCCTGCCTTTTAAATGACTTATTTTTACTATCCCCGTGATTTTTATTGGTTGTCACAAAGTATAGTTAGAGTGACCAATGAAAATTACGATAAGAGTTAAATGAGTCATTAAGGCGTGATTAATGTACTTTCAAATTTATGTTGGCATCTCAGTACACATAAGCTTACATTTAAATTGAATACCAGTCGAAGGGAATATTATAAACATACTATACATTGATGATACAGTGTTCATAGCCAAATTTCAAACAGAGCTACAAGAAATGATGCATATTATTACAAAAGAAAGTCAAAACAAACGGTTTAGTCTGAATAACATAAAAACTAAAATAATGGTTATATCAAAGAATAAATATAAACTAGAATGCAATATCAAATTAGATCGGATCAGTCTGCAAAAAGTCATATTCATATATTTGAGATGATTAATAACATCAAATACTACATGTTTCTCGTTAGGAAGTTGCAATAACATCAAATACTACATGTTTCCCGTTAGGAAGTTGCAATAACATCAAATACTACATGTTTCACGTTAGGAAGTTGCAATAACATCAAATACTACATGTTTCTCGTTAGGAAGTTGCAATAACATCAAATACTACATGTTTCCCGTTAGGAAGTTGAAATAACATCAAATACTACATGTTTCCCGTTAGGAAGTTGAAATAACATCAAATACTACATGTTTCCCGTTAGGAAGTTGCAATAACATCAAATACTACATGTTTCCCGTTAGGAAGTTGAAATAACATCAAATACTACATGTTTCCCGTTAGGAAGTTGAAATAACATCAAATACTACATGTTTCTCGTTAGGAAGTTGCAATAACATCAAATACTACATGTTTCTCGTTAGGAAGTTGCAATAACATCAAATACTACATGTTTCCCGTTAGGAAGTTGAAATAACATCAAATACTACATGTTTCCCGTTAGGAAGTTGCAATAACATCAAATAGAAGATGTAATAAAGATATGGTTTAATATATGAATTTTCCCTCTGGACAGATAAAAAGCGTAATGAAGATATCTTATCTTGAAAGAAGTTCAAAAAGAGAGAAGCTTACCCACACCAGAAAAAGACAGTTCACATTTTTGGACACATCAGGAGAAAAGGGAAGATGGAACACGTAACAGGTAAATTAAAGAGCAAGAGAGGTAAGAGAAGATAACAGAGAATATGCTTGACAAACTAGCATTGTGGCATGGGAGAACATCGGTATCGGAAATGATTGATAGCACACGAAATAGAAGATTGTTGAAAGACATGATAACCAACGCCACACGGCGTGGACCATAAGAAGTTTTATGTTGACATCTGATCTTGCCTTGCTGTTCTCGTTATCTACTGGTGTTCACATCACTGTATCCTTCTTTTCTTCATCTTTTACCCTTTATGGGTGTCAAGGGAGATACAATGTTCTTGTTCTCGCTTTTCTGCCAGCTTCAGATAATGTTATTTGGTATTCGTGTAATGTCTCTTTGATGTTGTCAATCCAGCGTACTCTAGGTCTACCCTTGGTTCTTCTTTCTGCTTCTCCTCTCTTCATATATGCTTTATAAACTAATGAATCACACGACATTCTTTCCAGATGACCAAACCATTGTATTTGTTAGTTTTGTATGTATTGTAGAAGTGATATGATACCCACTCTTTCTCTTATGACATCGTTTTTAATTGTGTCTTCTGGTCACTCCTGTAGCTTTTCTCAGACATCTCATCTCTGTTGTAACTGTATCCCGTCGCTGATGTCAAATGTGTCTCCAATACTACCCCCCCCCCATCATAGTCCTACTGGTGTTCTAAATCACTCTGATAATATCATTTCATTTGTTGACGAATACCACATCACCCTCTTGGATACCATCCTTCAATCGTTTCTTAGTACTGTCTTCACAGAGTGCCCTGCTTTTTATGGTACCACAATAGTAAGCGTATAATTGTTATATCTGAACTCGAGATCAGATAAGATGCCCCTCGTAATCAAAGGTTGCCTGAACTCTAGATTTGGTGACCCACTCTGTCTACTCTAATCTATCCATTAACGTGATGTTTCCACCTGTATCCGTTTTCCTTTTGAGCTTCGATCTTCATATCTATGAATACACTAAAGACTTAATCAACTGTTTCATTTTTCGTTCTCAAACTCCTGTAGATTAGCGGGAAGTAGTCCAGAAAACAGAATACGCGGTGTCATAGTTTACAGCTTAGCTGCGATATCTGCGCCCTTCGACCTGACACATCTGACTTCAGCAAGGCTTTATGGGATCACCTTGACTAGGACCTATATGAAAAGAATAGCAAAGTCCCTCATTCTCCTCTTTGAATGGAAAGTAAACAACGTTGCTATCTTGATTCCTCCTTTATGTCCTCGACATTGGTCCAAATCACCAAATCCTTACTTATACTTATCCGCATCTAAACTAAAAGGTAGCAATTCTGTTTTCAAAATGCTTGGGTCCTTACAATGTGTTCAATAGCAATGTTGCCAATCCACACAATCACATGTCATGAAGGGAGTTACACACGAAGATACGACACATCCATATGAAAGGTAGCACTTGAGAATTTTTAACTTAATGTCAACACTTTAGTGAAATCTAACGATGTGTTGTGAATCAGCCGGAAAATTAAAAACTGGGACACTCATTCACAACACAATTTCCTCAAAAATAGACTATCGAAATATTTTGTTATTTGTTACATTATTTTATTCAGAAATCATTTGAATTTGTCCAAATAACAAATTGGAGTTTATAATTATCAGTTAATCTCCATCTTCAGCGCTCATTCTCAAACTCCCGCTGGATCTCTCTTGTAACAGGACAAAGCACCTACTAGATATCAAGCATAGATGTAGTCTAGAGAATGGAAATGCTTTGTATCACCGTTTTATTTTCGCCAATGGCCCGACACATCCTTCTTCGGCGATTATCAATTAATCAACACAGAACATTTTATTGTATTTATTTAGACTACATCATAATACTGCATCCAACATTTTTTGTATTTCCAAGAACCGTGTATTTTTGTACAACTCCCACCTTGTTCAATCACGAAGTTGACTGTTCAGATAGTTTTTGTATACACTTTGTTAACATGTAGCCTGTAATTTAAAGTTTGTGTAGCCTACACTTTTCTACATGCTAATAATGTAACATGGGTACGCCGTAACATGTCCTACGTGTAACCTATAATTTAAATTGTGTGTAAAGCTTAAAGTCTAAAGCCTACATGTTTTTACTGAGTGTAGTGTAGTTTATAGTCTGTGTAGACAGTAGAGCCTACGTGTTAATACTATATTTTATAGTTTGTGTAGAGCCTACGTGTTAATACTCTATTTTATAGTTTGTGTAGAGCCTACTTGTTAATACTATATTTTATAGTTTGTGTAGAGCCTACTTGTTAATACTCTATTTTAGTTTGTGTAGAGCCTACTTGTTAATACTCTATTTTATAGTTTGTGTAGAGCCTACTTGTTAATACTCTATTTTATAGTTTGTGTAGAGCCTACTTGTTAATACTCTATTTTATAGTTTGTGTAGAGCCTACAGTACTCACTCTAGTTTATAGTTTGTGTAGCGCTTACGTGTTAATACTGCAGTTTATAGTATGTGTAGAGCCTATGTTAACAGTCCAGTATATATCTTATAATTTCAGCAAAACTACAACCAATTAAATTACTCATGAAAAAAACTTTTTTTTTTTAAACCGAGACATTTTTGTGTCCAGATACGGTTCTTCGGGACACTGGAACAAAACTGGTCGGCCCTAACTACCCGCTAAAACAAGGACGTCTGGTCTCCGGGATCTTGATACTTCTGCATTTGTTCTCAAACTCCCACAAATTTGCAGTATGCAGTCTGGAGAACTAAACAAACTAGTGTTGTCTTATGGTTTACAGCTTTGATACGATGTCAACATCCGAATTCAGCATGGCTCGTCACTTAAAACTCCTCCCCCCAAGCATAGTATTTAGCCAACTCCACCCCTAACCTCCTTATTCATCCGCTGCGACATGAACGACAGGTAACTTGCTATTCTTTGCTCACCTTTCAGCCCTTGCATTATACAGGCGGTTCTTGCTACTAAAATATTTATACCACTCAACTCATACACCCACTTCTTAACTAAAGTTTCCAGCTTATCTCTGCTTAAAAAGACCGACTATCTTCTAAGACTACACTATACGATTCACAGCAAAGAATATATATGCACTATACGTACGTATCTCAAATAATCCGTAAGAAGAGGAGATTGTGTGAAAACATTCAAACATTTTTCCTGAACACCGCCTCGTAACCGTTCGTCTAGTGTGACTGAAATTGTTGATACCGCTCCTCGTCCGTGCCGAGGGTGTTTGCAGAATACAAATCAAGTAAAGTTTTGCCACTTGGTCAGAAGCTGTTGGCTCGACCTCGTCTCGCGCGTTTGTGTAAAGTAGCTATCAGCGGCCTGGTACAATCGGGGCTCGCTGCGATAATCGTGGGAGTATTCAGTCGTGTACACCTTGGGGACTTCAAGGTTCCATTCTCCTGTCGCTATGCAAACTTGAAAAACGTGTGGCTTTTCTTTGACATTTTCTATTTTCTTCAGGCTCTTTTCTACATTCTTACGCAAGCCGTACGGTCGCTATTCAACTCTGGCGCAAAATTGTACACTTTCTTTGGGGCATCGCCTTGACCAAATGTGTAATGGAATTATAAACGTATCCATTTGTAAATACATTCCACTTCGTTTTTGTATCTCAGACTCATGGTCGCAAATAAATGCCGTCTCCGCAAGGAAGATTGGTTCCAACATCCTCTGTCCCGTGTCTTGTTGGTGCAATCTGCTAGACTGTTACCAAGTGTTTCCCAGTCTTTTTTTATACCATACCACACCTAAGTCTTTCTAAAAATTCGGATGCCCCTCCCCCTTATGTAACATGTACATATTTTTTATATTCTTCTTCTTCTTCTTCAGCGAGCGTTCATTCTCAAACTCCTGCTGGATCTCCCTTGTAGCAAGACCATGGTCCTACTAGATTTCCAGCAAGATGTAGTCCAGAGAATGGAAATGTGTTGTATCGCCGTTTTATTTGCGCCAATGGCCCGACACATCCGTCTTGGGCGACGTTTTTATATTCAAATATTGAACTATTCCTTAAATGAAGCTTAATTATAACTTGTTTGAAATGTCCCCTTGAACAATAAAATTGTCCCCAACCCCCTGTGGGACTTGGGCCCCACGATGGGAAGTACAGCTGCAACCTGTTCCTCTAGAGATGTTACTCTCTCATGGTACAACCACAAGGGGTGGGCCTATGTGAACAATTTTTGCTGGAACTGACCGTTCTCTTGTATTCGTCTTCCTGTTTTCTGTCAGTCAAATTCATATTGATTAGCAAGATGTAGTCTGGAGAATGCATCGCCATGGTTTACAGCTTGGCTGTGATATCTGCACCCTTCTGTCTGGGATGTTCGATTTCAGCATGGTTCCTTGGTAATTTTGACGTCTTCCTCTTGTTCTTCTGCGTTAGTTCTCATACTCCTGCAGATTAGCAGAATGTTAGGAGAACGGAATGTGTTGTGTCATGTTGTACAGCATTGCTGCGATATTTGCGCCTTTCCTCCTGATACATCCTTCAGCATGACTTTTGGTCACTTTGACCCTGTACGAGATGGGACAACCAACTTCACCCCATAAACTCTTTCAACAGAATCAACATGCATAGAAGGTAAACAGTGTTGCTATTCTTTGCTCGCATAACGGACCGGTAGACTGGGTAATATGGGTTGGTGAACCATAGGTTGTCAATCTCTGCTCTAGGGGTAGGAGAGTCAATCCCATCCTCAAAACCTTCTCCTCACGATGTGCAAGGCCGGTAACAGTGTTACCATTCTTTGTTCCTTTTTCGAGCCCCGACGACACAGGAGCGGTGTACTAGTTCGCATTGAAGGGTACTAAATAATCTGTACAGTTAGTGGCATTACCTTCTGCATGTTACCGGAGTCAATAATCGGGACACAGACTCGCAACAGTTTCGTCTGCCATGCATAGCATAAGAAGTGACTAAAGATGTAAGAATATTACTTTACTTGCCTCATGCAACCTATGTATAAACCCTTAACCCGTCAGGCTCGTAGATGAACCCCATTGAATGCTTCAGCACACAGTCCTCCAGCGTAGGGGCACCACATTGAATGCTTCAGCACACACAGTCCTCCAGCGATTTATATCTTCAAGGATAGGAATGAGTGAGGTAAAAATCTTGCCTTGTTAATTCCTTTATGTTGTTTGTTCATGTCTTTATTTGTTAATTTGATTCAATATGTTATTGTAATTCAAAAGTCAAGCTGAAGTCCAAGGTTTCGGTACACAAAGTGTGAATATTTTAACTAAGCTGTAAACCATGACCCATTGTTTGAATGCTTGGATGGTATCAACCCTTTTATCGGCAGCAGACCTACAGATTACACGAACGCCAAGAAACAGTCCCATTCAGGGCCGTAAATATGACTATAATAAAGGAGATGTTTTACATAGAAAAGGACATTCGTGTGTAAATGTCACTATTTCTTACGGGAAATTTGAAGTCTTTTCATTTGTGTAAAAAGACGATAAGGTAAGGATTTTTTTTACCAACCTTTTGGTTAAGTATCAAGTACTAAAAGTCACTAAATGTTCAGATTTGCTAAGGAGGTGGGGATTTGAACACCCTAAACTCCTCCCTTATCTAGAGGTGGGGCCTGCTTCCATCTGCCAACTCAGAGACGTAGATATGTCTTCAATAATGGGGAAAAGAATTGGGAGATTTACCTATAAAAAAAGTCATTCGTCCATCGTGTGTAACTCCCTTTATGTGACGTATCTTTGTGTGTAACTCCCTTCATGTGACGTATCTTTGTGTGTAACTCCCGCCATGTCATGTGGCGTATCTTCGTGAGTAAGTTCCTTCATGCTATGTGACGTATATTGTAACTCCCTTCATGTAACGTATCTTTGTGTGTAACTTCCTTACTGGTGACGTATATCGTGTGTAACTCCCTTGATGTGACGTATCTTCGTGTGTAACTCCCTTCATGACATGTGACATATCTTCGTGCGTAACTCCCTTCATGCCATGTGACGCATCTTAGTGTGTAACTCCTTTCTCTCATCTGAAATGTGATGACCTTTTTGTGGAAAATCGGTACATGTAAATGGATTTTTATGACCATTTTGTGGGTTTTAAAAAAAATCTACATTTTGGTTAAAAGCCAAGTTCTGAATTCTAAAAAGGGGGGGGGGTGAACAATAAAAAATAAAACACCTGCACACCTCTACCTAGCCTAGGGGGCTTGTCTGGGGTTAAAGGGTGTATTGCACCCTACCTAAATTCATATTTTTTTTAATCGTGATGTAGAACTGTCTTCTATTCTTAAGATCGAGGGGTTTGTTCAGTTGTTTTTTTTATCTATAGACTTCTTCCAAAGACAGTACATTAGTCCCATTATATTCTCATAAACAATGAGCAGACATACAGTCTCCTCAAGATTCTGAAGTTCTGAACAATTGTTCAATTTGCAACATCCAAAATATGGGCACAATAATTGTCTCGTATCACTGTTTGGCATGGTTCTACAGAGCGGCTACCACATCTTGTGATTTTATTTTATACAAACCATATATTGTCTTTCATCCTGATTACGACTTTTAGTCGAAACGTTGTCCAGCACTGTGTCCCGTTGCTAGTTAATTCTATTGACTAATATTGGTAACACTAGTTCCTATTTCTGTTCATTTGTATGTTTGCCTTGCGTTACCCCATTCTCTCCTCTCCCCTCTAGTTTCGGGTTGTTTCGTGACACTGGAACTTTATCACTTGATCACTAGTATGTACAGAAATTGTAAATAAGTCTGGCGACCAGCATAAAGTCGTTCGAGGTGCGGATTTACCATTTACCCGCGGGTAAAACGCTAGTGCCCCCGACAGAGGCTTTAAATCCCCTCTCAAACAAACACAGTTTACCCGCGAGCCATATTTACCTAACCCTTCATTAAACGCTGGTACTGAGTTGGAAGATGGCCCCTATTTGTGTATAATTTCTAGACATATTGACGAGAATATTGCATCACAGACAAGCCTCTGGCAAAACAGTCCCGATTACTGTATCAATTACTGTTGTCACGTCCGCCGATGTTTCTAACTAGTAATTGTCCCAAGTGTCAACCGTCAGCTCCTATCTGCCTGCATATGGGCGCAAAAGGTTGCCTAAACACAGAATATGAAATGTGACCACTATGCTTGCTGGTAAGAGGCTACTAGGAATCGTTGGGTAATTTGGTTGTTATCTATAAGGTGTAATTACGGTGTAATAGGGGTCGGGGCATACGCCTGCCGTCTAAAATAACACAACCAAAGTACACAAAAATCCTCACTGCTACCCTACATGTTCCTAAATAAAAATAACACAAGTGCTGATTTCTTCTTCCTCTGCGTTCGTTCTCAAGCTCTTACATATTAGCAGAATGTAGTCCGGAGAATGGAATGTGTTGTGTCATGGTTTACAGCATGTCTGAGATATCTGCGTCTTTTGGACTGACACGCGCAACTTCAGCATGACTTTGTGTCACATTGACCCTATATGGGGTGGTGTCACATTGACCCTATATGGGGTGGTGTCACATTGACCCTATATGGGGGTGGTGTCACATTGACTCTATATGAGATGGGCCCAATTCCAAACACGCATATGACTCATTAGTTACAGTCGGGCACACCGCAGACATCATCTTCTTCATCATAATCCCGGATGAAGTGAAGAATAGTCATACTTGACTTCGACGGGCGAACAGTGTATGGGATGGAGCAGCTAGCTCTACTCCATAATCTCCTTACTCGCTACTTACGATATGTATGGAACGTAAACAATTTTGATGTTCTTTGTTTCCTTCCCGAGCCTCGGCATCACATAGGCAAAGTGTTGATTTCGTCTGTTCTAGAACAATATAATGTTACTAAATAATATTAAATTATCTGTACCTAAATACACATTACACCGAGGAATCCAAATGGATCAGCGGCTCAAACGGCGAAACAGCAAAGTATGTGGCGCACAAGAAATATGTTCAGGGCATAACAATGAATGTTGGCTGGCCACCGTGGAAAAGACTGAAACCTTGCCACGTACATCCCAAAGCCAAGCAACGGATCAACAACATCTGACGATTAGAATAGAAAACAACATATTAGAATAGGAACATGGACTGTTAGAACACTACACCAATCTTCTTCTTCTTTCTGTTCTCATGTACCTTTCGGTGTTGAGAGGAGAGGAGAGTGAGTGTACGGTCTTTTGCTCTTCTATTTGCCTCTTCTGTTGTTATATTTCCGAGTGTCTCTAATACACTATCTATCCACCTTTTACGAGGGCGTCCAATATGTCTAATCTTTTCATATTATTTGAGAAAATTTAATATTAATGGCAGAAGCATTAAATTGAGATATTCTAGGAGTAGCAGAGACGAGATGGAAAGATGCTGGGTACACAAGAAATAAAATTAAGGTGTTATACTTTCAGGAGGAGATTACAATGAACGGGGGAGTGGTGTAGGTATACTGATCAAGAAAGAAATAGAAAAATACATCAGGGGTTACTGGACATATAACGACAGAATGATGATGCTAAAGATCAAAGCAAAAATTTTGTTATTACAGATTATACTGAAGAAGAAATCACAAATTACTACGAAAACCTACAACAACTACTCAAGCCAGTGAAATCAATAAACATTCTAATAATCATGGGAGACATGAATGCAAAAATAGGGTAGGAAGACACAAGAACATTGTAGAGCAATTTGGACTAGGGATAAGAAATAACAGAGAAGAATGACTTACACAGTTCCGTGAGAAGAACAATATGACCATGTGTAATACATTCTTTGAACATGAAAATAGATTATATACATGGAAAAGTCCTGGAGACAAAAAAATGAACCAAGTACATTATATTATGATCAACAACAGATTTTAAGAATGCTAAAAAATATCTAGAAGCTGATATCAATTCTGACCATAATCCAGGGCTGTAAAAAATACATGTTAAACTTAAAAAGATAGAACATAATCTTCTCAAGACATCAAGATTCTCATATAGATAGATATATATCCGCACTAGAACAACCAGACATACAACAAAAATACATTACAGATGTAAGAAATAGATATGAACATCTAATGATAGAGTGCATGGAACAATACAGAAGGGAAAATTCAGAAGAGAAAATAGACAATAAATGAGACAGCTTAAGGAAAATTATTCAAGCATCAAATGAAAATTTACCAAAAACAAAATCCACGAACCATAAAAATATGGATGACAGGTGAAATATTAGAGAAAATGTCAGAAAGAAGGAAAGAAAGCTAAAAACACCCCATAATATTCTATTTCAGGCAATAAGATACATAACATGTGCAGAACAGCAACAAAAAAAAACAATGGCTAGAAACAAAATGAATTGAAATAGAGATGTAAGCACAACAAAAGAAAAAAGAAATGCATAAGGAGATAAGACAAATCACAAATAAGAGAAATCTTATACATGGGGGTGGCTGCATTAAAGATAAAAGTCGAAAAAGTATATCTTATAAAACAGAAGTGCTTACAAGATGGGCAGATTATGTGACAGAACTGTTTGATGATCAACGGACATAAACAGCAGATATAATATAAACTATAAATGAATTTGGTGTGGAATCTATCACAGAACTTTGCAATGACATATATGAAACAAGCCACATACCGAAAGACCTGAAATCATTAATATTCACAACATTACCTAAGAAGCCCAGGGCTAAGGACTGTACAGAATATAGAACAACCAGTCTAATGAGTCATTTAACTAAAATATTCCTCAAGATAATACATGAAAGAATTAAACACAAAATAGACACGGAGGTCGGTGAAGAGCAATTTCGTTTTTAGGAAAAATAAAGGAACCAGAGAAGCTGTACTTAGTATCTGACTAGTGATAGATAAATACATAGAAGTTCAACGAATTTCTATATTTGTTTCATAGCACGGCCTTTGACAGAGTCAAACATGAAAAATTAATCAAATGTCTTCAAGAAATAGGCATAGATGGAAAAGACATCAGACTTATTAGATATATATATATATATACTGGGAACAGACTGCATCAATAAGGTGTGACAACAGCTACTCACCATACATATAAATAAGAAGAGGGGTAAGACAAGGATGTATTTTATCACCCAGCCTATTTAATATCTACACAGGGAATATCTTTAAAAATATAGAAGGAATGCTCAAGATCAATGGGAAAATAATCAATAATCTGAGATATAAGCAGATGACACTGTTCTTTTAGCAGAAAGTGAACATGAACTTATACAAAGACTAATAGATCAAGTCGATAAATTAAGTAATGAGCGGGATGAAAAGGGAACGCAATGCTCTCGGCGGAGCCAGGGTTAGCAGATAACCAAGATCCCAAATGTACCTTCTCGTGGTGCACCATGAAAACAGAAATTCAGCTACTCGTTCTGTTTCTAACACTTTTGTGGAGTAGTGTCCGTGAGTGTGGGGGCAGCAGATGATACGAAAATTGACTGCAAAAGACAGACAATACCTCCGACCCCTCTGCGCCAATATATTTAGCGGTACTGTCAACACAGTGCCCCTTCTGGGGTATTGCAGGGGTACCAATGCAGATGTTATGAAATGGGTAGATGGTATGCCGATTATTTAAGAGTTGTGTTCTATTCTCCGTAAGGATAACATATTGAGTATAACGAGAGGGCAGCACAGCGCCAGAGGGAAAACGTTTCAAGGAAATGGAACTAAAGTTTTGTTAGTTTAAGACAAACTTCTAGTTACCGGTGCTCCTAAATATGTGTTCAGATTTGGATGAGGGATTCACGATGTTGGTGAATAAGAGGATGAACAAATCAGGGTCCAACTGTCGATACTTTCCCATACCGGAATCATGGTCGTGGAGAGAAAAGGTTCAGTACACGATGGGCACAGGCACAATACTTCTAAATATGCGAACGTGTTCACTAACAGCAGAACACCTCTTGCGATATTGACGTAATCGACCCAAGTCTAAATCCCTAATTACCGCCTTCTCGGAGACTGCCACCCAGGAACAAGTTTTGGCCTGTAAAGTCCAAGGTCACCGCGAGTGGAAAACCGTCACGGCGTACATTCCATACACATCCATCTCCTGGCGACAGGTGGGAAGTTTATCACAGACTAGGAAATCCCACCGGAATTAAAAGCACGCCGAAACGGATATGTTGGACCCTCCTGGGAGTAAATAACACTGCTCTGTTGTGGAACTTGCAGCACAGCGTACTTCACGTTCCCCGATGAACTCATAACCTCTTGAGCACAAAGCGAACAGCTTAACCACTACGCTAGGGAGATCCCCAGAAAAAGGTACCACTATCCTCCTTTCCTCTGGCCCCCTACCCCCATATTATTTATTGGCAAATATAGCCACCTGAATTTAATTTATGGATAAAGAAAGCAGCAAATTGGAAGTACCATAAAACTGGTACCTGTTGGTCCGTAAAATGTTACCACTGGTCACTCGTAAACTGCTAATGTCGTTTCTCCGGCGTTATTTGAGTACGGGATTCCTCACAAGATCAACATAAAGTACCCGGCGGGGAGTAATAAATAGTTGGATTGGCGTAGCAGAGGTCAGTTTGAACCACAAATGAATAGAAAGGAAATGACTAGCTTTCGAGGGATCAAAATTAGATGGGGAAAGCTAGTGTTCAGATGTGAGATGCTCATAAAATGTTCAAGGTGGTGGACAATTGTCAAGGAAAAGTAGCGTCAGATTAATCGTCAGATCAATGAATGCAGTGAACCGTGTCGCAACTTTTGTTGTAGGGAATGGGTTGTTGAAATTTTAAAAAGTACGTTCTCGAATTTCTTACCCCGCCTAAGACGGATGTGTCGGACCATTTGCGCAAATAAAACGGCGACACAACGCATTTCCATTCTCTTGGCTATATACCGCTGGAAATCTAGTAGGACCATGGTCCTGCTATAAGAGAACTAGCGGGAGTTTAAGAATGAACACTCTTCTTCTTCTGCGTTCATTCTCACACTCCTGCAGATTAGCAGGATGTAGTCCGGAGAGCGGAATGCGTTGTGTCATGGTTTATAGCATTGCTGCGATATCTGCGCCTTTCAGATTGACACATCCGACTTCAGCATGGCTTTGGGTCACTGACCCTATATGGGATGGGACAGCCAACTTCATTCCATAACCTCATTAGTCGCCTTTTACGATATGCGTGGAAGGTAAACAATGTTGCTATTCTTTGCTTCCCTTTCGGGCCCCGGCAACACACGGGCGAGAATGAACACTGATGAAGAAGAATTTCTTACTGGATATTCCTGAGAAGTTCAGGCTCTGTGGCGGCCAAGATACTGAGTTCGAAAACTGCAGAGTAAAAATTACCAATAGGTGCGTAATTCTCAGCCAAGCTGTAAACCATAACACAATGCATTCCGTTCTCCGGACTACATCCTACTAATATGCAGGAGTTTGAGAATGAACGCAGAAGAAGAAGACGCCTGCAGATTAGAAGGATGTAGCTTATGGAACTGATAGCTTTCAGTTTTGATTTACAGCCTATCGAATGAAGTAGGGCCCCTTCTACTGACCAAGAATCTCATACACAGATCAATGTCCATGTGGATCTGTAACACAAGCATCACGAACACATACTTCAGATCTGCCCAATATACCAAGAACAGAGATGCTATCTATTGTCTATCCCAGGGTGGATGATAGTCAAAATATCCACACTTGCCGTTAAGCGTAGGATTGGTGACTGTGAAGTCTATCTAAGGCAGTTGTGGTGCCTGGACTGTTTTCATCCATATTTGTTCAGGGATGTCTTGATAGTATCTATCCATCTTCTTCTAGGTCTTCCTCTAGTATTGTATCCGGATTTTTCGCATGTTATATGTTCTTATCGGTAATTAGTTATGTATTGACAAGACCATGGAGACTATGGCGGTGACAAAGGCATTTGAGTGGCTTCGCACACAGAAAGTAACGCAGGTCTGCATCTTGAGTGACTCTATGAGTATGATTAAGAAGGTACAAGTGGGTCTCGTTCGCGAACAGTAGATTGAGGCCTTGAGAAATGCGAGCTTGAAAGCGGTTACATTTATTTTCGTGCCGGGACATGTGGGCGTTCGAGGCAATGAAAGAGCGGATCAACTGGCATCGTGTGCGATTGTGGCAAAGGGCGATGGGGCAATGGATCGCGCTGACGTTTTGAACTCCTTAAGAGATATAACACGCGAGAGTGAGACTAATGTGGATGATGATTCCTTTTCAATGGCTAGGATTAAAGATCAGGGATTGAAATGCGGTGTTGCTAGAGGTGAACATTTTGGAGAGCGCAGAAGAATGATGGTCAACCAGCATAGGACCGGTGCTGTCAGCAGAAGTGTGATGGCGGATACACTCAAGGAGAGATCGGAGCAACTATGGATGTGTCCAGTTTGCAGTGATGATGATCCGACGACTAACTAACTAACTAACTAACTAAGCGCATGCGGTTGTGTCTGTGGGTCTCACCAATGGCTCACTAGACAAACAATCCATGCAACAGAAAACCGTAGTAGATGACATTCCTTTATATTGAGGTTATCTTCTTATAGAAGCTTCATGACACGTCATCTATACAATCCCGTAGTCGTAACCTTCGATAACAGTTACCACGTTGTTCCGACAGGCCGACGTTGTGCTTGAACTAGATACGGGCATGGGGTGATTGGACGGAACAACAAAAAAACCTGTCGCAAGGACCAGAGTTGTGCCCTGATGTCGACGTCTGTTTCAGCGGCATTAGAGTCGAAACACCATCGAGTCGAATGGCTGCTGGAACAGAGAGCAGAGCACTTATAGGAATGCCCCACGTGCTGTGAGACCAGTTTTATAATCAAAAATCAAGAATCAAGTATTGAAAATTGATTACATATATCACATTCAGATAGAATCAGACAAACATAAGGGCCCAGAGATTACAGGCACACCAGAGAGCACAGGCCGGGGCACCATAGCTGGTCGAACATCAGGGCCAGCGAACCACAACTGGCCAAGACCCTCAATACACTGCCGCGCAGTGGGCCTGGAAACAGGAGTGCAGCAACCCTGCTGTAGCCTGGCCAAGTACTAGGGATCGAAGATACAGGAATGCCAACCCAGCCCAAAAAATGTTGGCTGAAGACGGATGTGTCAGGTCGAAAGGCACAGATAACGCATCATGTTGTAAAACATGACACAACGCAGATCACCCTCATACGTCCTTCTCAGGACGGTCAGCGGAATGCTGTCAGAGGGTCCGCCGCAAGGCGTACGACGACGAAAAAGAAGAAAACAAACATAATTAATCTATTTCGATTGAAAACAATTCTTGCACATGAATAAGCAAATGTTTATACCATGTCGGGAGAGTGTAAACAGTTCAGAGACACTGCTGGCAGTAAGTACGACTGGTCTGACTAGAGGATATGGATTTAAGGCACAAGCTATGGAGCAGCCGCTTATTTCTGGAGAAGTTAGTGGACTCTGACCTGGCGACAGGCCTGACAATCTAGCATGATCACAGATGATGAACTTAGACGAAGGCAGCTTATCTGATACCTGCGCCGTTTAGCCTGCCATATCCAAATTTAGCATGGTTTATGTGTTACTTTATCCATCAATAAGATAGGGCAGCCAACTTCACACCAAAATCTCCTTTGTCGCCTCTTAAGACAAGTATGGCAGGTAACAGTGTTGCTATATTTTGTTTCACTCTCGGATTCCGGGAACACACGAGCATCCAATATGCCAAAATTATTCTGAAACCCGCAAATATCGCTGCCATGCCGTAAAGTAGAGCACTAAACATTCCTTTCTCCAGATTACATTTTTATCTTCTTCTTCAGCGTTCATTCTCAAACTCCCGTTGGATATCTCTTGCAACAGGACAATGGTCCTACTAAACTTTTAGCAAGATGTAGTCCAGAGAACGGAAATGTGTCGCCGTTTTATTTGCGCCAATGGCGCAACAAATCCGTCTTCGATTGTACATCTTTATAATCAACAGGATCTCTAAGAGCTAACACAGAAGAAGACAATGAAGCGGAAATATTGGTTCCACCTTAACAGCGTAAAATAAGAACTTTCTTTATCCCACTGCTTCCTTGTCACAGAAATCTGTTCATGGAGTATTGGTTATTTAATGGTCACCTCTTGTTGTGCGGTACGAGACCATGCGTCCAGCTCGGCTACATCAGAGCTGACGATTACAGAGATGGCAGTTTAGATAATCCTACCATTTCCCGCTCAAGTCTTTCTCCAAAATAGCCCTTCAAGTAGATCATAATCAACATCACTTATTTTGGCTGATCCATTTTTCCACGATCTTCTTTGATAGTGTGACACACTGTGTACTCAAAATGATCAATGATCAGTCACACCGGAAGTGGCGCTGTTTATAATCAGTCATATCAAGAAGTGGCGCTGTTTATGATCAATAACATCAAGAAGTGGCGCTGTTTTTTAATGATAAATAACACCAAAAAGTGGCGCTTTTTATGATCAACGCGCAGGATTTTCCGGGAGATGTACTAAACTACTTAACTAATGCTTAAACTAGAATCTCACTCACTGATTCTTCTTCAATATCTCTCTCACTCTTTCCAATCCCCATCTTCCGCTGGCTTAATTCTTTACTCTTCTGACAGTTTACATGTCCCACGGTGTCTTTATCAATACCATGTCTTTTGAGCAGCGGGCCTTGAGTGAGGTCGATGATGCAAACAACGCACTCGAGACAGATAACGTTCCGATACTGAATCGACGAGAGCACAAAACTGATACTTAAACCGAGACAAGGGCAGAGGGCTGTGTTTGAGAGAGCTTAAAGATAACACTTACAAAAAGCGCATCGCGGCATTCATAGCTCGTACCTACACGATAAATTGCGCGACCTCTGTGTTCTTTTGTGAACTGATAATATATACGTGTGTGGCTTAACTGAAGACTTGAAGGGAGCAAGAAGCCACCGAACTTTGGCGGTACAGTACATTCATAGATTTCCGGTGTCTTGATTAAAAAATTTCTTCTTCCAGTTTTTTTTCCGCAGTACGTGAGTGCGATCGTAAATCTGACATACTGCTAGTACTGTGTATAAATTGACAGCTTATCATATTCAGAACGTAGCCACCAACTCAGCATTTTTTTTAGCTATAATGATTTGTGTGAGTTCGTTCATCACATGATAATAATGACCATTTGTTACATCCATTTTTGAAAAGTCTGTTAGAATTATGTCATTAATTATTAGTTCGTGAATGGCTAGTAAGCCCTATTCGAGCTGTAAATGTCCTTTAACAGTTCGATCATGAAATGACCACTGTAGATGGATATTGATTTATCCGTAATTTTCTAGCTACTCTCCTCTGTTTAGTTGCTGTATTTCTCTTTTCAACAGATAGGTTGGCCGCACACGCTGCTACTACGGCTGTTGGTGGAGCGAAGGATCGAGCAGACATTTTGAACGCCCTACGGGAAAACGTACGAGCAAATGACTGCATAAGCGACGAAGACTCTTTTCCATGACTAGAATAAAGGAATTTGGTTTGAAATGTGGTGTCGCTAGAACGGAGCAGATTTGTGAGCAAGAAAGAATGATGGTCATTCAACTGCGTACTGGGACCGTCAGTCAACGTGTACTGGCGGCTACACTCAATGAGAGATCTGAGCAACTATGGACTTGTCCGGAGTGCAGTGACAATGATCCAACGACTAACTATTTCTCTTTTCACATAACGATGTGCTCTTTCTAACGTTAGAGCGCCATGTAGATCTAGTTTGTGCAAGTTCTTCCCATGTGTCTTCGTCTATTTCAAAGGCTTTCAGTGATGTCTTTAACTACTCCTTACAAGGACAGTGGTATCTGGGATCTTGTCTTGCCATCTGATAATCGTAACATGTAGTGAGTTAATGTGTATAGCTAGGAAATATTAATAAGAATAGGTTCACAACCCAAAGCCCCCCTCCCCAATAAAAAAAAATATGAACACGCTTTTTTAGTGATAGGAACATCATACTTTTTTGTATATTATGAGAATTTTGGGATTTTCTAGAATGCACATGTAGCATTTTTTAACATGGTTGGCTAATGTTCCACACCAGAATAACCCCGTGCTTCCAGATCCCAAACAGCGTTACTTATTTTAGCTGATTAGACTTTTGTCATGAATTTCATTGGCAATCAACACAAAGTTACAGTGGCTATCGACACGAAGTTACAATAGCTATTAACACAAAGTTACAATGGCTATTAACACAAAGTTACAATGGCTAATAACACAAAGTTACAGTGGCTATCGACACAAAGCACAAGAAAAGGTTAGAAAGGTGTTGAAGAGTGACTTCTTTGTACTCGGTACATGTTAATCCTATATGTCTTTTGTCCTTCTCAACGAAGGGGCACGCCGCTTGCCGAGAGTACCACTCATAACACTTGACTTCGTAGCTTCAAGCGATACTTTTTCGAAAAAAAAAATTACTTTCCAAACAGGAGTCGCAAGCTGATATTCGAACCCATGACCTCTTGATCATACACAGTAAATGGTTTAACCACTATACCAGGAGATTCCTTAATGTATAAGCAAAATGACCAATGAACTGTGATATAAGAGGAGATAAACTATGCTGCTTTAGGAAATGCGAGTAGGGCAATACAGGAGGAGGACTTTGTTTACCACAGGTGCGATAACTTGGTTCCCGTATGGAGTTTACGTTGTTTGGTTAATTGTTTGCTAACACCAGCGCCTTCCGTTTTCTATTGAGCTGGTTAGGGCGTAAATTTCGCTAGTTGTAGGCCTACTTCTTCATAAAATGTCCTTCTGGATTGGTCATTTTTTGTTCGCAGCTGGAACTCCGGATAGTTTCCGTCTGCCGTCTCTTAAGACCTTTTTCTTTGAAGTAGTTTTAAATATTTCTTTAACAGTTGCCTACTGTTGGAATAGGGCATACATCCTGGACCTTGGGTGTACCAAATACCATCGGCATATTGAAGACCTGTTTGCAGAATTAATTAGACCTTCATTTGTTCCCTTTGTTGTTGTTTTTTCTGTTTCCTGGTTGTCACTATTTATATACTTTAATTCGTCTGCCAAAAATAGCCAAGGTGACTCAAAGTGTATGATTAGTGACCAACCGAAACGAGACAACATTAAGAAACATTACCATTGAAGGCATAATCAATTATGTTGAAAGATCTTTATTGAAGACTATAATAGTGTACCGTTGTTTGAAGCTAGCATACCTAGAGGCGGGCTAAATAGATTCGTTGAGTCAAATCCGAGTTGCTTCCCCCAAAGTGGATTTTACTAGACCGATAGTCTTTCTTCTTCTTTGTTCGCTTAAAATATATCATTATCTGTCATTTTGTCTTCACAATAAACTTCACCATATTTTGTCAGCTCATACAGACATCCACAAAGCGTTGCTTTCATTGCTGTTTCTACGGATCAGTATGCTTGTCTCTTGTCCTGTTTTATTTCATGCGCAGGACTTTCGCCAAGCATATGTTTTGTAGTGTGTGGTACTCGTGAACTTTTGTACACACTCATGTACACACAGATGTGTTGTCAATTCTGAATTGTGTGTACATGTGGTTGCGGAATCGGTTGTGTCGTCTTCTGGGGCACAGAATTGCAACTTATCTGTTCATAATGTGATATTCACTGTGTTGATGTTTGTGACTTTCTGATTGATTAGTTCATTGGTTTCTTCTGATGGTAAGTCATTGGTATGACTGGTTGGTCATTGGTATGACTGGTTGGTCATTGGTATGACTGGTTGGTCATTGGTATGACTGGTTGGTCATTGGTATGACTGGTTGGTCATTGGTATGACTGGTTGGTCATTGGTATGACTGGTTGGTCATTGGTTGCACCATCTTTATCTACTTGATTTGCGCTCTTATTTCTTTGTATTACCCAGTAAGATAGTATCCACAACTTATGCTGGATACACAGATCAGCCAGTAATGTTTGTATGTCTGGTAGATTTTCTCTAGACTGGAGCGCCTGGAATGCTGATCTTGCACAGTATCAGCAAGATCACAGTATCAGCAAGATCACAGTATCAGCAAGATCACAGTATCAGCAAGATCACAGTATCAGCAAGATCACAATATCAGCAAGATCACAGTATCAGCAAGATCACAGTATCAGCAAGATCACAGTATCAGCAAGTCTTCAATAGTTTTTAAGTGCAATCCGAATTTCTGCATCATAATTATTACAGAATTGTCTTGGTGGTTGGATCGTATCTCTACCACCCGTGTGTTGTCGGGGCCCGAAAGGAGAGCAAATAATAGCTATTTCAGCCAAGAAATTGTGGTTCATTGTGCTCATTTCTCGCCACACATTGTCTGCTGTTTATTCCAAATAAGTCTATAGCTACATGCTTGTAACCAAATGTTGAAGCCAGAAGGTATGACACAACGCGAGCCATTGTGTCTCTATGATGGCTTCAGCCATAGGAAACAGTACAGCTTGTCTTTCATTCCCCAGTGCCGCTCAGCAAATATTTGTATATATTACAAAATGACTTAATGTCAAAGGTCATGATCTCACGGATCGCTAGCTAGCAACAAACTAATGGTTGGTTGGTTGCTGATCCAACGATTCATGGGCTCACGCCCTTTGACCCAATGTCATTAAATGGCATTACATTGCTAGGAAGTCTGTGGATTTTCGGCCTACCCCGGGCCAGAGCCAGAGAATAACTATCACACCTCCAGGAAGGTAAGTTAAAACATATGCACTGCTCCGGGCCACTGCAGCCAAGATAGGGTTCACTGTGCTCATTCCCCACTACCAATTGACTACTGGTTATGCCGAACTTCTCTATAGCTCCAGGCATGCAACCAAATGTTCAAGTCAAAAGGATTGTCACATCCTGAGTCACTGTGCCTCTATGATGGTTCTCAGACATAGGAAAAAACAGTGCTGTCAGTTTCCTCCTCCCCAGTGCTGCTCATTACATATCTGGCTCCCTCCCAAAAGGGTGCATACATATATATTCAGGTAAACATAAAACACATTTCAACAACAAAATAACAGCATAATAAGCATAATTGTATAGATTGCGTGCGATGAAGCTTCTATAAGAAGATAACCTCAATATAACGGCATTTCATCTACTAAGGTTTTCTGTTGCATGGGTGGTTTGTCTAGTGGGCCATTGGTGAGACCCACAGACGCAACCACATGCGTAGTAACAAGCGCAATCAATATTAAACAAGCACGGTAGAAGACGCTACAGTTTCTTGTAAACATATAACTAGGAAGCTCACCACTTTCTTATGCAAAATCGTATTCTTTTTATAACGAGTTATAAATAACGTCTTTAATAACGCTTTATAAATAACGTCTTTAATAACGCTTTATACATAACGCTTTTAAAAACGCTTTATACATAGTAAGTAACTCATAGCATATATTAATGCCGTAGGGGTGTGAGATGTTAGCTATCTCACATTTCAGAGTTCTGCAAATGAGGGCGGTAGCCATCTCCTCTCCCTCGTAAGTCTTTACTTCCCGGATTAATCCGATACCCATTTAAGGCTGGGTCGACCCGGGATCTGTTGCGATCTGAAAAACATTTCCGCTTCAACCTGGGAATGAACCCAGCACCACTCATATGCGAAGCCAGTGCGCTTTATACATAACGCTTTATAAATAACACTTTTAATAACGCTTTATAAATAACTATTTAAATAACTCAGCCTACCTTTACCTTTAGCATACCTTCACTGTTACGTACTTTACCTTACCGTTACCTTACCTTTACCTGCCGTATTATTTTCTTATCAGAATGTATGCAGCATATTAACTCACGTAGAGCTCATTTGTAGCTTGACTACAAGTGTCGTATATTGTGGGAATAGAGGTTGGATGGAGGGATTCTTCGTCGTACGCCTTGCGGCGGACGCTCTTTAAGCATTCCGCCGACCGTCCTGAGAAGGACGTATGAGGGTGATCTGCGCTGTGTCCTGTTTTACAGCAAGCTGCGTTATCTGCCCCTTTCGACCAGACACATCCGTCTTCAGCTAGCATTTTTGTGGGACCGGGTTGGCATTCCCGTATTTTCTATCCCTAGTACCTGGCCAGGCTACAGCAGGGTTGCTATACTCTTATTTCCAGCGGATTGGGGGGGGATAACGATATGCCCCTCCCTCCTCTCCGAATAATGACACAACACGCATACTGTTCTGTGGACTACACCCCGATGATCTGCAGAACTGCGAGAGCTAACGCAGAACAAGAAGAACATTCCTCAGTATTTCTTTTAACATCTTCGCCAGGAACAGCTCGCCAGTTACCCTACCTAATTTCAGCTCTATGCGCACAAGGCATACCGTTCTCTGGACTACATCCTTCTAAAATGTAAGACCAAACTCACAAGAAAAATAAGAATTCGAATAACTTCCTCCATGTTTCCATATTCTCCTCTTTGATCATTATTCCAACACTCTTTTATATTCTTCATCTCATTACCCCCTCTTACTTTCTTTGTATCACTCTCGCGTTCCATATTTCACTTCTCTCCCTTCAACCATATCTATATTACTCAACTTCTTCAAAGAATACAGACAAAAATACAATTTAAAATGAAAAGATAGCGAACTTCAGACGAGAAGCGTTATCAAGGAAACACATGACTACTTTACATGAACAAGGTAACTTGAAGAGTCTCTCTCGAGCAAATAAGTTATGGCAATAGCCTGGGAAATATGATTTTAGAGCAGCATCTGTAGAAACTTGTCTAACATGTAGTTCTGTTTGCTATACTTCTAACCACTTGTTGGAGACACTGGCAGACAGTGTTTTCTCTATCTTATGATATTTCTTTTTTTATTTCTTTCTTTTAAAAGGGATTTAATAGCTGTAGAAGATTGACTTCACTGTACTCGGTTTCCTATATATACACCACAACCAGCGGTGCATCATGAACTAGGATCAAAGCTCCTGTTAGCACACCGGCTATGAACTCTCATAGACTATCCTATTAATCTCTTGACGTATCACTCCAATTTTTCTGCAAAAAACCTCCATCACCCCTTGTCACTTGCAAAGGTAGTGCACCCTGATAGACTATTTTGTCAATCGCGTGTATTTCCCTCCAACTTGTATCTCTATCTCCTGTTAAACTCTCCTGCTCGACTCTACCTTCTATTCTTCAACAAAGTGTTGTATCTGTTAATGTTCAAAATATTGTGTTTCTTTAATTTTTTATCTTCTTCTTCTTCTGCGTTCAGCAACTGTGGTCATGCTATATTGTCACGCCCGTCGTCAAGACGAAGTCCACCGTCTCCTCCAGGTCAGAGAGGCTGCCCCATAGCTTTTTGCCTCAAGTATTTATCCTCTGGCCAGGTCTGCTGTCTCTGCTCTTTGTATGATGAGCAGTCCTGAAGTATGTGTTCCGGAGTCTGGGTTCCGGATCCACATGGACATTCATCTGTGTATGAGATCCCAAATCTATCAAAGGTGACCCAACAATCTACAGTGGTCTGTTCTAAGGCGAAAATTTCTATTTCCTGTAATAGTTTGTTTTTCATACTCAGTGTTGCCAGAATGTCTTTTTAATTTTCTTGAATTTCCTTGATATTATTCCTATGTTTTGTTCTTCTTCTGCGTTCCTCATATGAGGTCATGTTATATTGTCAGACCTGTTGTCAGAGCGAAGTCTACTGTTTTCTCCAGGTTAGAACGACTGCCTCAAATTTTTGCCTTAAATCTGTATCCTCTGGCCAGGTCTGTTGTCTCTGTTCTTTGTATATATCAGGAGTCTGGGTTCTGGATAGTGTTGTCTGTTGATATCTTTTAGAGGTGATGTATTGTATCGTGTTTGTCTTCCACTTCCATTTGTTTCTTCCACTTTGCTGCGCATGTGTTCTGGATTATTGTTTGTGATCATTATTGGACAGTAGATGTTTGTGTTGTTCCATTTCGTTTCCTGTTTTTTAACAGAGCATCCGCTTTATCATTTCCCATGATTCCACAGTGTGATGGTATCCATTGAAGGGCCATAGCTAATTTTTTTTTTGGATGTCTTAGCTGACGTCTGATGTTGCGCAGAAGGCTTTCATTTCTATTGCTCTGAAATGATTCCAGCAGGGATTCTTTGGTCTTGGCAGTCCTGATTCGGTGAAGGCTTTCAGTGCTTGATGGAGTGCAACTTCTTCTGCTATAAAGTTGGAGGAGTATTCCTATTTTTCTATATATCCATGTCTTCATCTTCTGCGTTTCGTCTCAAACATCTACAGATTGGCAGCATGTAATCCCGGGAACGGAATGCGTTGTATCGTGGTTTACAACTTAGCTGCAACAGCTACGATCTTCATTATGACACATTCGACTTCAGTATGTCTTCTGAGTCACTTTAACCTTCTATGAGATTGGACAGTCAATTCCATCCCCACAGCCTCCTTAGTCGCCTCTTACGAGGTGCATGAGCTAGTAACAATGTCGCTATTTTTGTTCCCCTTTCCGGCCAGGCTACAACACGGTCGTCTGGCGGTTTTATTCCTCAATACAATGGAACCCATTTATAACAAATTTCCCTGCCTATCAACACGTCCCAAGAACTATGTTAACATCTGTGGTCAAGTATATAGAAAAACTGTGACTGAAATGGATCAGCCACTTAATGAGAATTAACCCTTAGTGGCCAGCGGAGAGTATGTACTACATGAAAATGGAAACACGAGATACAGAGAAAGACCAAGTAGAAGGTGAATTGAAGAAGTTACCAATATTCTGACACGGCACATTATTACTGCACATCAATCGACCAAACGTGCCATGGCACAACAAATAGGTCGCTATTAAATCCTGCGTTGCGTAACGCCAAAAGCTGAGAAAAGACATTAGATAGATAGATCAACAAAAGCAGAAATTTTTTACATTAGATGTTTGTTTGAGAACCCCAAAAATTACGAGCGATTAGCTCTTATTTCCTATGTGCAATGGGGAGGTTTCTGAGCTTTGTTTCATACCCAGGAGACTCCACCTTTTAGCCTGGTGCATTGCCTATTGGAGGAGCCGTCTACTCAGGGGAGAGGGAGAGGCATTAGATAGATAGATCAACCGCTTTTGTAAATTTCTAAATTTTTAAATTCTTTATTATTAATACTGCGCATAGCTAGTTTCTGTTATTACATATATGTTTCGGTGTTTCTGATCAAGTTGTTTCAACCTGATTTGACTGTACCAAGAATTCTTTCTCTATAGTGTCAGTAATGCTTTGTAACATTTCCAAGTTGGGAGTGTTATTGTTTTGTGGACGTACTATAAGATTTATGTAGTATAGTTTCATATTTGCTCAACTTCTGCATTTGTTCTCAAGCTCCTTCAGATCAGCAGGAGGTAGTCCAGAAAACGGAATGCATTGTGTCATGGTTTACATCTCAGCTGCGATATCTGCACCTTTCGGCGTAATTCACCCAAACATGTTTCTTGGGTCACTTTTACCCTATATTGGATGGGACAGTCAACAACAGGGCCGTGACGTCCTGTAATACAGAGAGTTGGCCGTATCAGGCGGCACAAACAGTAAAATCAAAATACAATTTCAATAATATAATAATTTATAAAAAATCATTTAAGACTTACATCATACTGAGAAAATCTACCGCATCGCTGACCAACTCCATCCTGAAACCTCCTTAGTCGCTTCTCTCGACACGCTTGGCAGGAAACAGTTTCTCTATACTTTTCTGCCGTGCCATTGCTCATCAATATTCAGACGTATATTTGTACATATTTAAAAAATTTTTAATTGATAGTAAATTTGTGATCTTGCGAGTCAAACCGAAAATTCTTTGTCTTCTACGTTCATTCTCAAACACCTGAACCGAATGTGGTGTATCATGGTTTACAGCATTGCTGCGATATCTGCGCCTTTCGGTTCGACGCATCTGACTTCAGCATGGCTTTGTGTCACTGACCCTATATGGGATGGGGCAGCTAACGTCATTCCATCTTGATTCTTGATTAGAAACTGGCCTCACAGTACGTGGGGCATTCCCATAAGTGCTCCGCCCTCTGTTCCAACAGTCGTCCGATTCGATAGTGTTTCGAGTCTAATGCCGCCGAAACAGACGTCGACATCAGGGCACAATTCTGGTCTTTGCGGCAGGTTTCTTTGTTGTTCCGCCCACCCACGCAGTGCCGGTAACTAGTTCAAGCACAACGTCGACCTGACGGAAAAACATGGTAACTGTTATTGAAGGTTACGACTACGGGATTGTATAGATGACGTGCCATGAGGCTTCTATAAGAAGATAACCTTAATATTCTTCTTCTTCTTTCGTTCACTTGAAACATGTCTATATCTGTAATTCTGTCTCCATAATAAAACTCACTGTCTTTTGTAGTTCATACAGTGTCCCATAGAGTTTTGATTCCAGTGTTGTTTCCTCTGGCCAATATGTCTGCCTCAGCGTTTCATGCTCAGAACACTCTTGAAGTATATGTTTGGCACTCTGTGCTACCTGTCCACATGTACACATGGCCGTGTTGCCAATCTTGAACTTTGTATACATGTGACTGCGGAGTCGGTTGTGTCCTGTTCTGAGACGTAGAATTATAACTTGTTCTGATCTGTTCATATTGTGATAGTCATCTTGTGTTGGTGTTTGTGGCTTTCTTATTGACTTTATCATCTGTTTTTTCTGATGGTAGGTGATTGGTATATCTGGTTGGTCTTCGGCAGCACCTTCCTTAGCCAGTTTGTCTGCTTTTTCATTTCCTGGTATTCCACAGTGAGAGGGTATCCACTGCATGGTTACCCTATACTGGTAAGACAATTCGCTAAGTAGTTTTTTTAAGTCTGTTAGTTTTCCAGACTGGAGAGCTTGAAGCACTGACCTTGCATCTGTCAGGAATACCACAGGCTGTAGGTCAGAGTTGGAGTTCAGCAGTTTTTTAGCTGCCACACTAATTGCCTGGATTTCTGCATCATAATTATTGCAGAATTTTCCTGTCGGTGTTCTTAACCTTAATATAAAGACATGCCATTTACTAAGGTATTCTGTTGCATGGTTGGTTTGTCTAGTGAGCCATTGGTGACACCCACAGATTGAAACTTCATTCTTCTTCTTCTTTCTCACAAACTCCTGCAGATCAGCAGGATGTAGTCCGGAGAACGGAATGCACTGTGTCATGATTTACAGCATTGCTGCGATATCTGCGCATTTCGGCCTGACACATCCGACTTCAGCATGACTTGGGTCACTGACCCTACATGGGATGGGACAGCCAACTACATCCCATAACCTCCTTAGTCGCCTCGTACAACATGCATGGAAGGTAAACAGTGTTACTATTATTTGCTCCCCTTTCGGGCCCCGACAACCACGAGCTAAACCGAAAATTTAAAAAAAAATAAAAAATACAACAGGAAAATCGATTATAATTCTTTTCAATACCGATGGTTAATCGGAAATCAACATTGCGTGGAACAATTTGATTATGTCCAGTTCAGGTGAGTTTGATTTCAATTGAATGAAATCAGAATGATTATGATTGATTTATAGATTATAGACAATAGTAGTGAAAGGGGAATAGAATTGGAGCTGGAGACGTAGCTAAGGAAACCGTAAATATGACATTTTGAAAAGTATATCTTACACATGTTGATGAGTAGCATAGAACTGATACACTATAACCTGCCATGCACATCGTAAGATGCGACTAAGGAGGTTTGGTGGTGGAGTTGCTGTTATCTCTTATGTCAGAAAACTTAAAATTCATGCTGAAGTCGAATGTGTCAGGGCAAAATGTGCCCATGTAGCAGTCAAAGGAACAGATCGTGACAACCAATTTCAATCTCTGGACTACAGCATGCAACTTGCAGGAGTTTGAAAAAAAAACATACTAGTAGAAGATAGAATAATCTATAAAGCATCATACCATTAGATGTAGAGACGAGCATGTTTCTCTGCAACATTCTGTCTCTTGTATTAATAAATTAAGCCAGTGACAGTCTGCAATATCATAATAACAAACCATTCAGCAAGTTATATCTTTTTCTTTCTGTCTCTTCTTTCATTGATATTTCCAGTTTTTCCTCTTCTTCCACTAATCAGAATGAAACCTTATTGGCCAGCTACAAGAACAAACAACATGAAAGTGAAAAAAAAATCAAGATAAAGAGGAAGATCAAGAAGATGGTGAATCAGGGAAGTTATCAATAGTCTGAGATGTTCCAGTATTTACTGAATATCAAGCGACAGAATGCGCAATAGCCCGAAAACCAATTGTCATTCAATCATGAGACACCGTACATCACAAGCAATCATGAGACACCGTACATCACAAGCAATCATGAGACACCGTACATCACAAGCAATCATGAGACACCGTACATCACAAGCAATCATGAGACACCGTACATCACAAGCAATCATGAGAAGACACAGTACAACGAAAGCAATCACGAAAAGACACCTTACAGCAAAAGCAATCATGAGACACTGTACAGCAAAAGCAATCACGAGACACCGTACATCACAAGCAATCATGAGACTCCGTACAGTAAAAGCAATCATGAGACACCGTACATCACAAGCAATCATGAGAAGACACAGTACAACGAAAGCAATCACGAGAAGACACCTTACAGCAAAAGCAATCATGAGACACTGTACAGCAAAAGCAATCACGAGACACCGTACATCACAAGCAATCATGAGACTCCGTACAGTAAAAGTAATCATGAGACACCGTACATCACAAGCAATCATGAGAAGACACAGTACAACGAAAGCAATCACGAGAAGATACCTTACAGCAAAAGCAATCATGAGACACTGTACAGCACAAGCAATCATGAGACACCGTACATCACAAGCAATCATGAGACTCCGTACAGTAAAAGCAATCATGAGACACCGTACATCACAAGCAATCATCAGAAGACACAGTACAACGAAAGCAATCACGAGAAGATACCTTACAGCAAAAGCAATCATGAGACACTGTACAGCACAAGCAATCATGAGACACCGTACATCACAAGCAATCATGAGACTCCGTACAGTAAAAGCAATCATGAGACACCGTACATCACAAGCAATCATGAGAAGACACAGTACAACGAAAGCAATCACGAGAAGATACCTTACAGCAAAAGCAATCATGAGACACTGTACAGCACAAGCAATCATGAGACACCGTACATCACAAGCAATCATGAGAAGACACAGTACAACGAAAGCAATCACGAAAAGACACCTTACAGAAAAAGCAATCATGAGACACTGTACAGCAAAAGCAATCACGAGACACCGTACATCACAAGCAATCATGAGACTCCATACAGTAAAAGCAATCATGAGACACCGTACATCACAAGCAATCATGAGAAGACACAGTACAACGAAAGCAATCACGAGAAGACACCTTACAGCAAAAGCAATCATGAGACACTGTACAGCAAAAGCAATCACGAGACACCGTACATCACAAGCAATCATGAGACTCCGTACAGTAAAAGCAATCATGAGACACTGTACAGCACAAGCAATCATGAGACACCGTACATCACAAGCAATCACGAGAAGATACCTTACAGCAAAAGCAATCATGAGACACTGTACAGCACAAGCAATCATGAGACACCGTACATCACAAGCAATCATGAGAAGACACAGTACAATGAAAGCAATCACGAGACACCATACAGCACAAACAATCATGATACACTGTATAGCAAAAGCAATCATCAGACACCGTATAGCAAAAGCAATCATGAGACACCATACAGAACAAGCAATCATGAGAAGACACAGTACAAGGAAAGCAATCACGAGAAGATACCTTACAGCAAAAGCAATCATGAGACACTGTACAGCAAAAGCAATCATGAGACACCGTACATTACAAGCAATCATGAGACTCCGTACAGCAAAAGCAATCATGAGACACCATACAGCACAAACAATCATGAGACACTGTATAGCAAAAGCAATCATGAGACACCATACAGCACAAACAATCATGAGACACCGTACAGCAAAAGCAATCATGAGACACTGTATACCAAAAGCAATTATGAGACACCGTACAACACAAACAATCATGATACACCGTACAGCAAAAGCAATCATGAGACACCGTACACCAAAAGCAATTATGAGACACAGTACAGCACAAGCAATGATGAGAAGACACAGTACAGCACAAACAATGATGAGAAGACACAGTACAGCACAAGCAATAATGAGAAGACACAGTACAGCACAAGTAAAGAAAAGACAATGGACAGATAGTGGTTCGTGTTCTATTTTAGATGTCACGAATTAGACTCAATCTTACGTCCGTCTTGATTATACTGTTGATTTTTTTAACTGAGTTTTTTTCTTTAAGGATTGAAGCTACAGTATAACGTGCCTCATACTCTTGATATTCTTAGTATGTGGCAGGTTCCTTCGTTGAGTGGGACAGAGCACATATGGGGATCTCCCTGGCGTAGTGGTTAAGCTGTTCACCTTGTGTTCAAGAGGTCACGGGTTCGAATCCGGCTCGTGTCGTCTTGTTTATAAGGTGGATTTTTTTTCGGAGATCCCTGGATCTCCGAAAGTGGATTATCACTTGAAACTACGTAGTTACGCGCTATGAGTGGTTCTCTCGGCAGGTGGCGTGCCGCTTCGTTGAGAGAGACGGAATACATATGGGAAACCGAGTGCAGTGAAGTCAATCTTCTACGGCTTTTAAACCCTTTTTAAACATATGGGGTAACTCGAGTACAATTTCAATCCTCTACCATTCGTTCAACCGTTTAATTTATCTTAATGTTGTATCTTGGTGGTATATTTTTCTATGAAGCGACAATTATTTTCGTTTGCTTCTTATTTAGACTGAGGCCTTTGTTTTTACTTGTTTGCAATGCCATACTGAGACCTTTGTTTTCACTTGTTTGCAATGCCATGTCCAACAGCATTTATTAGAAGATAAATATACTAGACAATAAATACACTAAAAGATAAATATACTAGAAGGTAAATATACGAGAAGACAATTTACTTGAGGATAAATATAGTAGACGATAAATATACTAAAGAGAAATGAAGAATAATGTGCTACAATTTTTCTTCTTTCTGCGCACATTTGATCTGTGTATTAATTTACCAGATCTATTGAACATTTAACTGCTTCCTTAATGTTATCGCTTTCCCGCTATTTCTTATGCACACGCAATCAGCTACAGAGGCAGACGCCATTACTGAGTACGAATTAAACTGAAACTAATGAGGCAACTGCCGTTGCCATAGAAACCATAAGCTTTGGAAAGGGGAGAGCATGCATTTGTTTTTAAACTGATTGATGCCTTTTTAACTGAATTATCTTTCCTGTATTTATTTCATTGTTTTCTATTCCCTGCATCTCAAGAAAAACTATTAGGAACAGAAGTGCACTATTCAAAATATTCTTTTAATCAGAATTTAGAAAAAGAACTCGGGGCATAAAATTTCGTCCATTCTGTCATGCGTCTTAATATATTAAAATAAAAACGCAGTTTGCATGTGTAGCCGCTTTGAGTGACAAATTGGCAAACAATGAGATGTTGGAATACACTAGGATTTCCAGTGTAGCCACTCTGTCCTGCCACAGCGCATAAGATTGCTGACTCACTTGTATTAATGGTGGTCAGCTGAATAACTTAGGGTATCTGGTAAGCTTGTGACACGATAATGAAACGGGACTTGGGAGTTGGACATTCATAACGGAGAAGAGTATATAAGTGACCGGCCCATGTAATCTTAAGCTCTGAATAAATTATCTTCTTCTTCTTCAGCATTCATTCTCAAACTCCTATTGGATATCTCTTGTAGCAGGACCATGGTCCTATTAGATTTCCAGAAGGATGTAGTCCAGAGAATGGAAATGCGTTGTGTCACCGTTTTATTTGCGCCAATGGTCCGACAAATCCGTCTTTGGTGGAAATAAATTCTCTGATATATGATACCACCAGACTATGGCAATTCACCGATATTCATATGTCTGGCCAATATAACAAACCAATACAAATGACTGCACACATTTATGATCCTAAAATATAGACACATATGTACATATATTGATTGGCAGATGGAGCTCTAAAAAGTGGTGGGGGAGACATCTTTGTAAAACAATAGCAACGGTAAGAGCCTCACTAAATCATTTCCAACAGGAAAGACATGCTCACAATTCAGAGCAGAAGCCGAAGCACTCCTGCAGGCACTGAGAGCTCCGCTTCCACAGATCAGTCCATCCAGAGTAGTAATATTTGCGGACTACTGATCCTTATTGGAAGCATTACAAAGCAACAAAAATGAAAATACAATACACAAAATTAGACTAGAGCAGGTAAACTTAAACATAAAATAAATCTCGAACATCACTTTTCAATGGCTACCTGTCCATTGTGGTATTACTGGAAACGAAAGGACTGATGCCCTGGCATAGTCAGAAGGTAAAATGGAACAATTCAGCTATCATCTGCGACAGAGTGAGGTCAAAACACTAATCCGCAACCATTATAAATCACATTGAAAGAAAGATAAGGATATTGACTCGAAACCAGGCATCATACATCAACCTTAGAGGCAACAACATACCATCGTCATTCGACTTAGAACTGGCCACTACACGCTACAGAGCCTCCTGCATCGGATTAGGGTGGCTCACGCAAATGAACTTCCATGCACAATAAGCATACAGATCCCTGAACACATATTCCAGTCTAGAATACACAGAACTGCGAGGAAAGACATGGCCACAATGGACCGAACTGAGGCAAAAACTTTGGGGTAGCCACTCTGACTTGGAGAAGACTTGGAGCTTCGTCCTGGCGAATGGCCTGAAGATCTAACAGGAGCAAAAGTTTCCTGAACGCAGAAGAAGAAGAACAACTTATAAACACATTGGACATGGGAGTCAGTTTTATCGGGGCCTAAAATCAAGCAAAGAATAGCAATACTATTTACCTTCCACGTATGTCGTAAGAAGCAACTAAATAGGTTTTGATATAGAGTTGACTGTTCCATCACAGGCAGGGTCAATGTGATCCATAAGCCATACTTCTTCTTCTTCTGCGTTCGTTCTCAAACTCCTGCAAATTAGCAGGATGTAGTCTGGTTGTGTCATGCGTTGTGTCATAGTTTACAGCATTGCTGCAATATCTGCTCCTTTCGGCCTGACACATCCAAATTCAGTATGGCTTTGTGTCACTGACCATATATGGAATGGAACAGCCAACTCCATCCCATAACCTCCTTAGTCACCTTTTACGACATGCATGGAAGGTAAACAGTGTTGCTATTCTTTGCTCCTCTTTCGGGCCCGGCAACACACGGGTGGTAAGCCATGCTGAAATTGGATAACTCAGGCAGAAAGGTACATATATGATAGTAAAGTTGTAACAACGCATTCCATTCTCCGGACTACATACTGCTAATCAGGAAGAGCTTGAGAACGAACACAGAGAAAGAAGACGAGGACATATATCATTTGTATTCAAGTGTTAGTTCACTTGTGCTTTTACCATTTGTTCCATGGTTCCATTTCCATCAAAGGTCGACACTTTTGAACAACACAATGTTGACGTCTCTTTGTCATCGCCTCTTTGGACATGAATGAATCGTAAACAATCTTGATATTTTTTGCCACCCCTCCCCTCTTAGGGCGCAGGCAACAACTGGATGGTATCTTTGTTTATATAACTGAGATTGTGTTACTTATTTGTTTCCCCTATTTCAGGAAGCTACCCATTATTTCTCTGGAGATTTCCATCTTAATTGAAATAATTGTATCTACCAGCCATTTATTAATGTACAATATTGCTAATAAATATTTTTACTTTCCGGCATATGTTATCAATATGTGAATATTATCATTAATTTATCCTGTAGCAGTCATATTGTAAAGGGAGTGAATAGAAAAATATGTGATTATTTCCCTTTGAAGAATTATCAATTGCCTGATTAATTAATTGTGCTCAGATGTCCACGTGCGCACTAAGAACGCAATAAACTCTTCGCTACCCACAACAGTTGTGTGGAGGTGTACGCAGATTCTTCTTCAGATATATCTTGGGCGATGGTCACACAGAGTCATGCGTAGGACAAATCCGACAAAATCACACATAATCACAAATGATTGTATATGTTAAATATACGTTAAAGGGAGACAGCATGTTTATACAAGTATACGTTAAAGTAGGACAGATCGTATACGCAATTATACGTTAAATGGAGACAACACGTATACACAAGTATTCTATTTCTGAATGGTTAAAAGTACTTTAAATGTTACTAGGAAACTTTTAACAACTGCACAAATCACAAAATACAAATGAGTGTGCACAGGAATAAAATGACACTGGCGTGTAAACTGAGTCCGAATCTGTGGTACACGACTTTACTTAGAATGCATTGTCGAGTTGGGAAAAAACAAATTCGTACTTATAATAAGATTGAGTCACTCATTTCCGTGAGTTTTGTGTTACACATTATAAATACATCAGTTAATGATGAACTTCATCATGAACTACTTATAACTGCTAGCAACTATTCCAACTGCTAGCAATTATTCCAACTGCTAGCTACTATTCCAACTGTTAGCTACTATTCTAACGGTAAATTTATTTAAAAACATTTCTCCACATTAAAAACAATATTCTGAAAGATTGTATTACACTAAACCAGTTGATGTGGAGCACTGGTCCACAGATATAGACATCCACAGAAATGTGTATAGGAGCCTTGATAAGCTTTCAAATACAGCAGCATTTGTCAAGAAAACCGGACTGGAATCCCTGTTTAAAAGCGTCAAATACTGTATGTTTCCCGTTAGGGAATTACAGGAAGGGATTTTGCAGCTGTGGGATAAATGCAACATGCTTTTGCTTACCCCACATCATGCACAGAGTGTTGTTTTCTTTTAAAAATTTACCCTCCGATATAAAAATAAATCCAGCTCTTACCGAGAATCGAACTCTGGACTTCACGAGTGTAAAAATGAAAATCTAACCTCTCGATCATGCATCACACTTTGCAAACGTGTTAAACTAGGAGAGGAAGAGTTTTCTCCACATGAAAGAAGCTGAGAAATGCAAAATTCTACATATGCTTTACATCAGCTGTTCTTAACCTGGCGTCCACGAGCAACTTGATGCTCTTGTAAGGACATGTGCTGGCGTCATGTTAAAAGTGATTACGAGCATTACCTATTATATGCGAATGATACTCGCTGTCTGAACAAGTTGAAAACCCCTGATTTACATTACTGTATGACTCAGAAACATGGATAATGAACAGTCAGAAGATATAATTCATCTTCTTCTTCTGTGTTTTTCTCAATAATCTGTGCCTTTCAGCCTGACACACCCAACTTCAGCATGGCTTTGGCTCACTGACCCATTATTGGATGGGACAGCCAACTCCATCCTATAACTTCCATAGTCGCCTCGTACGATATGCATGGAAGGTAAACAGTGTTGCTATTCTTTGCTCCCCTTTCAGGCTCCGACAACACACGGAGACGTAATTCATGCATTTTAAATATGGCTATCGCCCGTTTGTTGCCGGGCCCGAGAGGTGAGAATAGGATTGAAACTATTTACCTTCTATGCATGTCGTAAGGATGGACTAAGAAGATTATGGGATGGAGTTAGCTGTCCCATCCCATATAGGGTCAGTGACCCAAAGCCATGCTGAAGTCGGATGTGTCAGGCTGAAGTGCACAAATATCGCAGCAATGCTGTAAACCATGATACAAAGCATTCCGTTCTCTGGACTACATCATACTAATCTGAAGGAGTTTGAGAATGAACGCCGAAGAAGAAGAAAATGTGGATAAATAGAATATGGAGAATATCATGACAAAGGAAGAAACAGTTCTTACAACACTTTTTATATATAAAAAAAATAATTACTAAAAGTAATAAAAATCAAACATAAAATGTGTTGGACTTATTACAAGACACGCCACCTTGTTGAAGATTTACTTCAAGGTAGAAACTAGATGCGCATAGAGCAAGAGGTAGACATAGAGCAAGAAATATAATGAGATTGATAGGATACAGTCTAGCAGATTACAACACTAAGACAAGATAGAAGATGAAAGTTCGTTGCAGAAAAAGTTCGATGATTGAGATGGCACCCCTGATCATGTTGACAGCGTTCTAAGAAATGAAAGAAACTATTCAAAAATTATATGCAGGAAATTATTACGCGAAAACTTTGATCATTCATGTGAATTACTTTTTCTGAATCAACATAGGCAGACAGTGTCTGTCTGCTACTTTGATGACGTAATAATCAGGCGACGATAGGTCGGCAAGTCGAAGATCAAAAGATCAAAGTAGATCTTTGCAAATGTTGATCGTAGCTGCCACTCTTGTGCTATTTTATATACAGTGTGTATTGGCTTTTTTTCAGTGACCTCTGGAGATCGTGGGTTATTTTCCAAGAATCTTGACTTGTTTTTTTTAAATTGCTTTTTTTAAAAATGAGAGCGTTTTAAAGAGAACACTCGGAGTTAAAATTTCTTTAATTGTTGACAATTGTTTTATAAGTCATAATCGATCATACAGATTAAATGCATGTAGTTCGATGTTGTGACAGCTGCCATAAAATGGTTCTCGGACTATGTGTACTAATGCTGTTCTACTGTTTTTCCCTCTTCTTGTTCTACTGTTTTTCCCTCGTCTTGTTTTTCTGTTTTTCCCTCTTCTTGTTCTTCTGTTTTTCCCTGTTCTTGTTCTATTGTTTTTCCCTCGTCGTGTTCTACTATTTTTCCCTCTTCTTGTTCTTCTGTTTTTCCCTGTTCTTGTTCTACTGTTTTTCCCTCGTCGTGTTCTACTATTTTTCCCTCTTCTTGTTCTACTGTTTTTCCCTCTTCTTGTTCTACTGTTTTTCCCTCGTCGTGTTCTACTATTTTTCCTTCTTCTTGTTCTACTGTTTTTCCCTCGTCGTGTTCTACTATTTTTCCTTCTTCTTGTTCTACTGTTTTTCCCTCGTCGTGTTCTACTATTTTTCCTTCTTCTTGTTCTACTGTTTTTCCCTCGTCGTGTTCTACTATTTTCCCCATGTCTTGTTTTTCTGTTTTCCCTCTTCTTGTTCTTCTGTTTTCCCCCTTCTTGTTCTACCGTTTAGCCTTCGTCTTGTTCTTCTGATTCCCCTCTTCTTGTTCTACTGTTTTTCCCTCTTTTTGTTATACTGTTTTTCCCTCGTCGTGTTCTACTATTTTTTCCCTCTTCTTGTTCTATTATTTTTTTCTTCTTCTTGTTCTACTGTTTTTCGATCATCTTGTTCCTCTGTTTTTCCCTCTTCTTGTTCTATTATTTTCCCCTCTTCTTGTGTCAGAATCGCAGCCCATGAAGTATACAAAATGGACAGTATCGATATTTATATAACATCTATAACTAATGGACAGTATCGATATTAATATGGCATCTATAACTAATGGACAGGATCGATATTAATATGACATCTATAACTAATGGACAGTATCGATATTAATATGGCATCTATAACTAATTTCAGCTATTTATCTATCTCCATCTATACGCCGTGGCCCTTGTTTACTTTGCTGCGTCAGGGGTTGACGAGTTCTCAGATGACCTTCCTGTGTGCTGCTTGTAAGCTTGTTCCTGTTGCTTCTTTGATTTCTGTGATCCATCTCTTACGTTGTCTGCCTCTGGTTTTATAGCCGTGATGTCTATGTGCCATGGCCATTTGTGGCATGTTATCTATTAGTAGTCTGGAAGCGTGTGAAAACCACTTAATCTGTTGTCTTTTGATGTGTTCCAATACTGGTATTGTTTTGGTTATCTGTCTGATATTATCGTTTATACTTCTATAACTTAATGATACATGGAGTATTCTTCGTAGACATGTCATTTCTACTATCACTATTTCTATTGTCTTGTGCTGTTATTTTCCAGTTGGCACTGGTAGCAGAGTAATGGGATATTAATAATCTTGTATAATGGTTTCTGAGAAGAATGATGCAAATACCATGGACATCCAAGAAAACTAATGCAGAGGTTCTCATTGATGCTGGCGTAAAAAGATCAATCATATCAAACATTATGGGTAAACAGTCAAGGTTTCTAAGGGCATGTGCTGAGAAGAACACAGCTTGAACACTTAATAACCATTGAAATGATCAAGGGGAAAAGAGATTGGGGACGACAAAGAGAAAAGAAACTAGATGGACTTGTATTGTGGCACGGTAGAAGTTCACCAACCGAGCTTATTGACAACACAAGAGACAGAGAGTCGTGGAGAAACATGATCGCCTACGCCAGTCGGCATGACACTTGATTGATTGATTGTGCAACTTTAGTGCTTATGTTTACAGTTTTGTTCTTGAAGATACGTGCCATCTGTCCTAGGATTTCGTATGGTTTGTTGCATCTATTTTGTATCTCTTACTGTTTTTCCCTTCACTCGATATAATGCTTCCTAAGTAAGTGAACTCCTTTACCTGTTTAATGTGTTTATCATAGATGGAGATAGTGGTATTTCTTTCTTTCTTTGCTATTTCCATTATTTCGGTCTTTTAAATATTGATCTTCATGTTGAATTTTTGACATGTTGTGTGGAGTCTGTTCATATGTTCAACTACAATATCATTTATAAAGAAAACCGGATAAGATTTTACGAGAATTTGTCTTTTCCGTCATCTGTAGGCATGCTCACATGTCCGACTGTAAGTCTTTCTGTATATCTATTTTTCTATCTATCTATCCGTCCTTATATCTTATCTCCCCATTCATCCGTCCACCCGTCCGTCCATATGCCAGTCTAATTCATTATGAACCCGGTCCTCGCGAACACATTGGTGCTCTTTTGAAACAGTGGAGTCCCTCTACAGCGCATCCTTTTATAACAGATTTCCCTATATAACAACACTATTCGAAATCGACAATTTTATGTATATTTTGTGTGTGTGTGTGTGCCGTACATAGCGAATGTCTGTTACTTACATGCATACATATTTCAACTGTCTGGAACAAGTCGTTATAACGGGATTTGATTGTAAAATGTGCTCGCGCTATGAGATTTAAACTGGAGTGCTCTCGAGCACTAACGATCATGAGTTTCATGTACAATTCAAATATTCTTGTTCAATCCGAAACAAAAAGTGTTTCCACGTTATCCACGATAACGGGAGGAAGAGTGTGTACTGTGCAATCAAGTGGTTTTATGACCAGTTTTTACGCTCACTTCATCATATTCTGTTATTGTGCTCGCACACTAAGTATTTCCATGTTGGCGATGATCATCGTCTGAAAAAGTTTAGAACCCTTGACTAATCCATCTGTCTGTCCAAGTATCTGCCTGTAAATCGGTCTTATTCTTCCACACAATTCCAGCTATCCTTTCATCATTTTAGTTTAATCTCTAGCAGATTCTGCTCGTCAAACTAACGTCCTGTCAATGTCTATTACAGCTAACTCGACAAACCCTTACAATCTGCAATATCTGTCCATGAATCCACTCCAAATAAGACAAACTACCTCTGGTAAGGATTACACAATGAACGAGCAAATAATAGAATCAATATTCAACAGTTTCTGCCAAGTTGCGCGACTAATACATCAAAGACTCGAATCCTTTGATGTGCCAATATGTTCTCTAGAACGGTCGATACTTACTAGCTGATTCTTTTCTAATGGACGTAAAGATAATTTGTCTGACGGTATCCCGGTATCGATTCTCGTAAATGATTTGAATTTTGTGGTGGAAAAACTCATAAAGTGTAACGGGAATTGCATTTGTGAAAAGAAATCTGACAAGATGGTGTAGTTAAATAAAGAATAAAAAAGTGGATTGGAAAATGATATGGTTGGAAAATAAAAATAATGCGTATTTTAATGGGAATGAAGTTTCCAGACCAGATTGGCAATGGATTGAAAGAAATTACATAAGAGAAGTACAGCTTTTTAAGAGGGGAAATGGTTGATGAAAAGCAGATGTGTTAGAAGATCGAAATCACGTTGTTAGTATGAATAGAAGAGGAGATAAATGATGTGAGATCAGCGTGACACAAAGTACCAGTACTCCGAGGAGATGAATGGTATGTGATCAGTGTGACACAAAGTACCAGTACTCTGAGGAGATAAATGGTATGTGATCAGTGTGACACAAAGTACCAGTACTCTGAGGAGATGAATGGTATGTGATCAGTGTGACACAAAGTACCAGTACTCTGAGGAGATGAATGGTATGTGATCAGTGTGACACAAAGTACCAGTACTCTGGAAAAAAAAAGTTGGTAAGAAGTGTATTCTTCTTTCTTTTCTTACACAGTGGAATCCTTCTATAGCGTACTCTTTTATAACACATTCCCATCTATAACATAAGTTTCCCAAAAGTGAGCGGTACCGCCCCTAGTGAGCGATGAAACTATCGAGTGAAAGGGGGGGGGGATAGTTGATTCAAAAGAAATCGGGGGGAGGGGAGTGTTCATACGGTATAAGGGGGGGGGCTGTGACACTTCCACTATTTTGAAATATTTTTCTTCAACGTTCATTCTCAAACTCCCGCTGGATCTCTTTTGTAGCAGGGCCATGATCTTACTAGATTTCTAGCAGGATATAATTCAGAGAATGTACATGCGCTGTGTCGCCGTTTTTTGAGCAACTGGCCCGACACATCCGTCTTCAGTGGGATTTTGAAATGAAATAGGTATTAGATCTTCTGAAATAGTTATGTCATCACTGATCTTTGATGTTTCAGAGGTATTGACAGCTACCACAGAAGCATCCAAAGTATTTAAAGCTAATCCAAGCCTCTTTCAGCTTTTATTTTTTAATTGAACAGATTACAACAATAAGTATAACTGCTACTGCAATCTTCTGTCTATCAACGAATTACAGTTGAGTCCCATTATAACAACTCGGTCCGGATCAGCAATATATGTAAGTAATAGAAGAAAATCGCTATATACAGTACACACAATAAAGAATAAATATATTTGGGGATTTAGAAAATAGCTTTTAATTCTGGAAATTTTGTATAAAAGGTTGCAGTATAGAGGGTTTCTACTACATAAATAAAGGGCAATATATTGTTTCACACCTTGCCCAAATGCAGTTGGATTTGCCATTATTTCTCAGAAATAAACAACAAATGTTAGAGTAAAAACATTCAGTTTTAAAGACTAAAGAGGTTTTTTTTTTTTATGTTTGTGTGAAAATAGAAGTGACAGTAATCTCGCTTGTAACAATAAAGTTTAACTTAAAAATATCTATTAGCGGTATATAAAAATATCTTTATTTAAATAGTCGATATATCGTCGGAAAGAGATATATAAACTTAAATTTATATATATACACAGGAAAACATACAGTAATGAAATAAAGAAAAAAATAACCATTTGTTTAGGAATAATATTCTTTACGTGTGTGTGTGTGTGTGTGTGTGTGTGCGCGCGCGTGTGTGTCTGTGTTGCGCGCTTTTCAACATGAGTCGAAAGTGTTGCAGAAATTCTGTTACTTCATTATGCCTGAATCTAAGAAGAAATGTCAACAGTACAATATTGAGTATTTGAAATGTCAACAGTACAATATTGAGTATTTGAAATGTCAACAGTACAATATTGATTATTTGAAATGTCAACAGTACAATATTGAGTATTTGAAATGTCAACAGTACAATATTGAGTATTTGAAATATGAATTTATTATATTGAGTATTTGAAATATGAATTTATTCAATCTCCTCTACGAACCAATTATTACCTATGTGCTTGATTTGTCAAAAGGTATTTTCAAATTAAGCAATGAAGCCTTCTATGCTACAAGAGAAACTTCTTTTGTTCAAGCGAAATCTAGGTCGAGGAGAACATAACTACTTCTAAAATTTATCAGCAGTGTCTATCGAACAGGAAGATTTACTTACAATACTGCTTGCACTTGGAGGTTCTCCATTCTGATTTCAATGAGCGAGTCAATGATAATCTAAACATGAATATACTAAATTAGGTTATAGATCCTTTCTCACATTACACAGCAGGACCATCACATTTAGAAGAGGCGCATATAGAACTCTCAGCAAATTAGCTCTGTATGTCCACTGAGCCGCTAATATCTACTATGCCGAATAGCCGCTCAAATCTACATTTTAATATGAATTTACTATCGTGTTCGGCACAGCAGGAAAACCGTACGGAGACAAAGAGTTAAGAATTCAGATTAAAATTATATAGTGGATATCAAAAGTTCTGGATTCAGAAATCAATACCAACACACGGAGTAGCGCACTGCCTTCGCATATGAATGGTCCTGGGTTCATTCACCAGCTGAGGCGGAAATGTTTTCAGATCGCAACGGCTCCCAGGTCGACCCAGCCTTAAATGGGTACCGGATTAATCCGGGAAGTAAAGACTGCGAGGGAGAGGAGATGGCTACCGCCCTCATTTGCAGAGCCTGTGAAATGTGAGATCGCTAATATCTCATACCCCTACGGCATTAATAAATGCTATGGGTTACTTTACATTTTTTTTTTACTTTACCAACACACTACACTGGATTATGGGGAAAAGTACAGCATTATTAATTGCACTGAACATGAGTTTAGTGCTGTAGCGAATTTATTGTCTAAGAAAAGAGTCCAATTACATATAACTGAGCGTGGTGATTTACGACTGTTTTTAACGACAGTTGACCAGATATTTAAAAAAAAAAAACACTTTTAAAAAAGCCTCATGCTCATCCTTCACACTAAAGTGTTATATTTGCTTTGTATTTTTTACTTTACACTTTCAAAATTCCCAATTATATATATTCTATATTGTTTATACTTTTTATAGGCAATTTCTGATATTACATAATATTGTGTCAGTAAGGACCAAGTTGTTATAACGGAATTCCTCTTATTTCTTCTTTGTTTATCTTTTATTTGCTTGCCTTGTAATTCTTTAAGTCTTCTTCTGCTTCAGTTTTTAACCTTCTTACTCTTCTTATTTTACTATTTTCTTCTTTTTTTCCATCCCTCTCTTCTCCTCTATACCTCCTCTTCTTGATTTGCCGATTTCGTCTTCCTCTTCTTAATCTAATATTTCTTTCCTCCACTAGATGTAATGTTTTTACTCTTATTGTTGAACGGTTTTTGTTTTCTATTATTCTTTCCTTTCTAGTTCTACTGTGCTCTTATGTTACTGGTTTTTCAAAATTTTGCGCGTTTTCATATTTTTCCATCTTCGCATTTTCTTATTCTACTGTTTTTTCTTCTTCTTGTTCTATTGTTTTTCCCCCTGTTCTTTATCTACTATTTTTCCATCTTCTTGCTCTAACATTTTCCCTTCTCTTATTCTACTGTTTTCCCATTCTTGTTCCATTTTTTCTTCTTCTTGTTAAAGGTCTACTGTATTCCCTCTTCTGGTTCTGCTGTGTTTTACATGTTATTGTTGTACTATTTTCAATCTTTTTGGTCTATTATTTTCCCCTCCTCTTGTTCTACTATTTTTTCCTGTTATACTGTTATGTATTAAGTATTAGATATGTTGATTATCCTCTTCGCACACCGGATACATCCATAGGTGCTCAGTTCTGCACTTCAGTAAATCTCTCAGGGTATAACGGATGATGGTTCCGGTTCTATGTTGGTTCACTGCTCTTTTTGTTATCTTTGTCAGGTGTTCTCTACGGGCCACGTCCATCCTTACTTCCAATTCGCGTATTATCAATATTGACATATGCTCCTTCATCTCAAAATCCTCTGATCGTCCGGACTCACGAAGAGCAATGAGTATGTCTGCTTGGTCTATAGGCTGACCATCTGTTATGGTGACGAGACTAGCTAATTGGACAGCCCGTTCGTTTCCCTTCACACCCGCATGTCTGAGGGCAATAAATAACCGTGAATTTTCGTAGTGATGCCCGCATTGTGGCTCTCTTTAATGACTCCACCCATTCCCTACGTACATCACTTGTTTTGACTCTCTGAATCATATCCATTGAGTCACGTAGTATGCACGCATGGGAATAGGCTTGCAATTGTAGCCAGTTAAGAGCATGCGTTACGGCAAATACTTCCGTTGTTAGACTGCTTATTGTTGCGGTAAAGACACCAATGGTTTCGTGTACTATTTCTTCCTTTTTGCTCTGGCAGTAAAGACCCATGCGCATCGATGGTGACGGATGCCCGACCCGCCCTTGTAAATTATAACATCTGTGTCAGTAACATGTTCACAGATGAGGGCCTTGACCTCAGCATCCACGCTCACAGGGATCTATTGAATATCCTGTACTCTCTATTGAGGGATCCCTGTATTCTCTATTGAGTATAATGACGTCGATAAGTGTGTGTGTTATTCTATGTGTTTCCAGTGTTTAACAAAACGTCTGTACTATGTGCTAGGTTATCTGTTGGATTTCAGTTTTACTGCAGTGAGTACATATTAAATTAGTTATACTGTTATTGTAATATTTAAGGTAATAGATCAACCTACTCACCTTTCACCTTTCTCGTCGAGGTGATGTTACATCTGGTGCTATTCTGATGATAATGTCAGTAATCCAACCCTTTCTTGTCAAGATATCCTTCTCAGAGCTACTACTCTTTTTTCATATTTTCTCTACAGTTTTTCCAGCCGCTTGAACAGAGGAACCCCACCGAAGACGGATGTGTCGGGCCATTGGCGCAAATAAAACCGTGACACAACATATTTCCTTTCTCTGGACTACATCCTGCTGGAAATCTAGTAGGACAATTGTTCTGCTACAAGGGAGATCCAGCAGGAGTTTGAGAATGAACGCTGAAGAAGAACAGCGGCACGCTCAACACAGAAGACACCTAACAATATGGATTTTCTTTGGCAATAATTACATGCAGGGTTATTTAATGCAGGGTTATTTAATGCAGGGTTATTTAATGCAGGGTTATTTAATGCAGGGTTAACAAAACAAACAATCATTCACCTTTCATCGTCCTATAGAACAGGTTTTCAAATCAACATTTGAATATTTTTCCGTCTTTTATTCTTGTTCTGTGTTTTTTTTTCTTAAAGTTGTGTCGGTTAGCACTATGTTGTTCAGAGAAATGAATGCAGATAGTGGTCTCCAACAAGAGTTGTAATATCCACCTCCTTTGGCCAGACACATCCAACTTCAACGTAATATTTTGTGGTCAGTTTGATTTTCTGCAGAATGAAGCAGCCCAGCCCTTCTTACTTAACTCTGACGTCATGCATGCATGGCAGAAGACAGTTTTACTTTGCGTGGACACTTACGGAGTGATTAGACATGTTCACAGTACTTGGGATTCACAGATCAGTGCGCAGGTAAAACGATCAGGTAGTAGAGTGTGATTTTGCTGTGACTACGAGTAGCATAATCGTGGAGACTTCATGAGTATGATTAGGAAGGTACAAGTGGGTCTTGTTCGCGAGCAGTGGATTGAGGCCTTGGGAAAGGCGAGTTTGAAAATAACTACATTTATTTTTGTGCTAGGACATGTGAGTGTTCGAAGCACTGAAAGAGAATATCAACTGGCGTCATGCGTCATTGTGGCACAGGGCGATGGACAATGGATCCAGCTAACTTTTGAACTCCATAAGAAATATAGCACGCGAGAGTGAGACTAGTGTGGATGATGATTTCTTTTCAATGTCCAGAGCAGGGTTTGAAATGCGATTGCTAAAAGTGAACATTTTCGAGGGCGGGAAGAATGATGGTCAACCAGCAGAGGACTGGTACTGTCAGCGAAGTGTAATGGCGGATACACTCAGGGAGAGATCGGAGCAACCATGGACGTGTCCAGTTTGCAGTGGTGATGAACCGACAACTCACGGAGTAACAAGTTTCTAAATAAGGGATGCAACCAAATGTAATTGTGGAGCTGCAAAGATCAACAATAAAGCCCCTTTGAATGACTTTCCATTAATTACCGTCTCCGACTTGAAGTTTAACTACAAGGATGCCGATCTATCTCTTAGCTTTGTGGTGCACTCTGATATACTATATCGTGCCCATCTTATGATGTTTTCTTCCTACTTCTATCTCTGCTTACCTCTTGATCGTCGGTTGTTAACTCTGTTTTCGTGTAATGTATCATGTAATTTATATGTCCAAAATATTGTATGTGTTTAATATTTGTTTCGTTTAATTGTTTTCTGTGAATAACTAAGTAGTTTTCTGTGTTAAATGTGCTTAAATGAAAATGTATGAAAGATTGCACACAAAAAACAACGTTCTACCATATGGTACAAACATAGCAAATATAAAGAATCATCGTTTCAATCATATAGCCTTTATTAAGATAAGGTCTTGTTCAAGCATTGATTTGTGCATGTGTTCTACTTGTAAAACTGAAATTTAACCATTAAAAAAAAAACATGATTAATTTACGTGCGCCTTGAGTAAAGACCTATTTCGTTAAAGAACTCACTGAAAGCCTTTGAAATAGACCACGATACATGGGAAGAACTTGCACAAAATAGATCTACATGGCGTTCTAAAATAAAAAAGAGCGCGTCATCTTGTGAAAAGAAGAGAAATGCAGCAGCGCAACAGCGGAGAGCAGCTAGAAAGTCACGGATAGACCAAGATCCGTCTACAGCCTACAGTCGTCATTCCATGTCCGAACTGTCCAAAGAGATTTACAGCTCGAATAGGGCTCATTAGCCATCTAAAAACTCATAATCAAGGACATAACTAAAATTGAATTTTCAAAAGTGGATGTAACAAATGGTCATCATCACTTGTGATGGACGAACAATAAATTTCGTGAACACACTTTTGTCCTGAAGCTTCATTGCTGGGAATTTGTTGTTCCCATTTTTTAAAACGTTTTTGCTGCGAGTCTGCGCTGTTATAATAATTACTTAATATTGTTCATGATTGTTCTCGTGTGATCTGTGCTTAAACTACATCTTTGATTTATGTATATAAAGTGACCTCCCTGAAAGGAAGATGGCTGCAATGGATGTCCAACACTTTTTTGTTTTTTGCCGTGGTACACTGTAGTACACTAAACCATTTTAATTTGTATATCTTTTGGTGTTTTTTTTCTCTCTCGTGCATCCGGATAGCATGGGAAGAACATACAGTCCCAAGATGACTGGCAAAACTCATCATCATCATCATCAAGTGCCGTCTCCGCAACGAAGGTTGGCTGCAACGAACGTATCTCTAACATCCCCTGTCTCTTGTCTTGGTGGTGTACTCTGCTAGACTGTAACCTGTCCATCATGTGATGTTACTCACCCACTTGTATCTCTGCCTACCTCTTGCTCGCTTCCCTTTGACTTTACCCTCAAGTAAGGTCTTCAATAAGGTGTCATGATAAGGTGTCATAAGGCAAACATAATTACAGTCATAATATGGAAAAATAAAGGCAACACAAGAAAATGTGAAACTTATCGCGGCCTCTCACTACTCAGTCACATCGGAAAAATATACGCTAAAATACTAGAACAAAGAACAAGACACATCATAGAACAACAATTAAGCCCAGTCCAATTCGGTTTCAGAAGAAAGGTAGGATGCGCAGTTCCGCTATTTACCGTTAGACATCTAAGCAAAAAAGATATTGAAAATTGACTAAAAGATAAATATCATCTTTGTCGAACAAGAAAATGCGTTCCACAGAATAAGCAGAGATATACTATGGGAAACGATCGAAATATATATAATCAAAGGACAATTACTATTTAAAGCACAATACGAAAAAAACCCACAAATGCCATGATGAGAACAACATTCGGAGTATCAAAACCACAACAAAAATGGGAGTCAGACAGGGATGTGTGTTTTCGCATATTCTATTCAACGTCTAGATATACAGAATTATAAAATAAGCCAAACAATTTTTACAGCACAGGAAAGGAAACAAAAAAAAAGAATGAACAAATTAACAACGAACTCAATGAACTGCTTCCCTATCGAGGTCAGCACCGTGTAGTGGTGATGGGGCTTAGTTCAGCCATCAGGGCTGGAAACTAAGACTGGCCGGGCAGTCCCACTCGAGTAGGACCCCAGTCCTGCTTAAGTAAGGAATGTGCTGAAGACGGAGGCAACCAGCCAAAAGGCGCACAAGTAATCAGGATACCCCGCATTAAACACAAAGGGCGCCCGTGTGTTGCCAGGCCCAAAAGGGAAGAAAAGAATAGCAACACTGTTTACCTTCCATCCATGTCGTAAAAGGCGACTAAGGAGGTTATGGGATGGAGTTGGCTGTCCCATCCCATATAGGGTCAGCGACCCACAGCCAGGCTGAAGTAGGATGTGACAGACCGAAATGCGCAGATATCGCAGCAATGCTGTAAACCATGACACAACGCATTCCGTATTCCGGACTACACCCTGCTAATCTGCAGGAGTTTGAGAACGAACGCAGAAGAAGAAGAAGAAACACAAAGGGAACATGAGTTTTATTAAGGGACAGAATTACACATATAGACATGTTTCAAGTGAACGAAATAAGAAGAAATGAACTGCTTTTCTTTGACAATCAAAGCATCATATATGATGTTTTAAACAAAACTACACATCAACTCGCTGTCAAGAATATGCAATAAATACAACATGCGGATTAGTATACACAAGATACAAAAGACAGAAACTATGAAAATAACGAGATGAACACATCACGTAAACATCCAAATGGATAACACAAAAATAAAACAAGTCAAAGAGTTCAAGTACCTAGGAAGTATCTTCACAGAAGACATACGTCTCGATAGAAACAAGATGTCAAAAAGCAAATACTGTGACATACCAGCTGTCACGCATCCAACAAGCAACATAGAAGCAAGGAAACAAATTATTAAGAACATCTTTATACCAACACTATACTACCAATGCCAATTTAAGATTAAGAAATTGTGGGGATGCAGTTGGTTGTCCCATTCCATAAAAGGTCAAAGAAATATAGAAACAATGATGCAGTCAGATGTGTCAGGCCAAAAGGCACATATATTGCAGCCAAGCTGTAAACCATAACAGAATGCATTATTTTATATGGACTACATTCTGTTGATCTATAGGAGTTTGAGAACGAACACAAGAGAATACAACGTTTTGTTTCAAAATTCTCAAAGCAAATTGTTAGCAGTTCAATTCAATAAAGTAAGTTTTGCTATTGGTCCTCTATGTTTTCTAACAAAAAATATTAATTTTGAATTAATGTCTCGTCATTTAACTGTTACAGGATGCTACAGGAAGATACTTAGAATATCATGGAAGGATAAAATCAGAAACTCAGATATTATAAACACACTGAATATTCCAGAGTGTTGGTTACTGAACACAATAACAAAAAGAAAACTACGCCTGTTTGGTCATATAAAGAGACATAACTGTTTAGAAAGACAAATAATGGAGGGAAGAGTACCTGGGAAGAGGAGAAGGGGCAGACCAAGAAGACGATGGACTGACGACATTAAAGATAACATGAATACATCGCTAGAATATGCAAGCCACATCGCACAAGACAGAGAGAGGTTCAGAGAGTTCATTGGGAAGACAGCGTTCTGGAAGGAATACGTCACATGACACATTTAACTGTGAAAGTGGGATTTTAAAAAAACCACACTGAAGGTGTTTATCCCAACTGAACAGATAAAGATAAAAACAATCAAGATGTCTGAAAATATTTTTATTTTCTTATTCAGATAATACACTGTATTATATTTGTTTATGTCACAAATAAAGTGGATAAGTGCTCGTATAAATAATCTACCTATGGCATTTGTAGAAAATAAATACCAACAGTTGTCTAATCCAAGTTTAAAGTGTAGATCCTTGCCCATATCTAACTACGATATATGATATATATATGTACCCCTAGTGTTCACTAATGGCCAAGAAGTTGATGTGACTGATGTATTGTTGTTAAATAGTCAATATTTAAATCTTAAGTTTGATGTGCATCGACAACAACAATTATGAAAAGATTACATCTGGACCAGGAATGTTTATGGGAGCCATGTTATTACTTTGATAGCAGTCTCTGAAGCCTGGGCAACAGATGCCTCGTGATCCTTTACATGTCTTCTGATCTTATCAACATGTTGTAAGAGTTGATTGCGTCCTTCCGGCGCCTCAGACAGACAAGTCAGAGCTTTGATGGCGTTAAGTCTGACCTCACTGTTTATATCATCTAACAATGCTACCAGGGAAGGGATTGACTTGGCATGGATGGCTGTGTATTTGCCTTTGGTGGTTATGGCTATTATCATAATAGCAGCGGCTGCCTTAGCTCTAACTTCTGTTGATGAGTCTGAGAGCATGTCTTTGAGCAACTGCAAAGTACCACATTCAATAGCACACTCTTTACCTTTTAGTGGAACACTGAGATCCATAATGTCTCTTGCAGATTTGGCTTTAATAACTGGTAGTTCATGTTTCAGCAGTGTTGTGAACACTTCCATAGCACCTGCCTCCAGGGTACACTGAGTATTAATTTTCATGCAAAAGTGGAGAGTATCAAGAATGATCTCCTTAATTTCATCAAGTTCTATCTGGAGTTTTTGAACCAGAACTTCCACAAATTGGGCCTCAACAATACACTCAGCACCTACAGGGGTTTGTGATATTCTCATTAAACACATATGAGCGTTCTTTCTTGCAATGTTCTCTGGATCATTAAACAATAATGCCAGAGGGTAGATGATCTCTAAATGCAAAAATATATCTCTGCCAATAGCATGTCCTGAAATAATACACAGACATTCTACGGCTTTGTGCCTGACGGTATTGTCGACGTCATGTAAGAGATTTTTCAGGCTTTCACATATTCCAAGTCTTATAGCAACAGCAATATGCTCACAGTCGTGAAGATGGTCACAAAGTGCCATGATTGCTCGTTGTCGCACAAGGAGATTGTTATCATAAAGCTCTCGTTTTAGTCGTGGTATTGCCAGATGCCCATAAGCCAAAGGAACCTTGGTAGGATCAATATTTATTGGATACTTCGTAGATATTAATGTGAACGCCATGTTTAATCGTTTATGCCCCTCTCTAATATGGAAGAGAAAATATGTGATTAAATGAAACGTAAACTTTCCGGACAAGTGCACAAATATGGCCGACATTGACAAAGTGAAAGTACTTGTTGTTGGAGATTCAGGTAGGCCTGTTCCTATAATTTCTTTTAAGCAGTTCCTATAGCTTATACAAAATATAAACAAGGAAAGTAAATGAATATCAATATGTACTATAAAATAGCTTGTGCAGATCACAAAGTCATCACTAGTTGACTTTATCACATAGAACAAAATCACCACAACGCCACGGCTACCGGGACTACCCAGGAAAGTCAAGCACAGTAGACTAAGTAGCCTAAACTGTAATAAAATGGCACATCATTAGGTCTATAGTCTTAGTATACAGTTTAGTCTAGTGACAGGTGTAGTGTAGCCTGTAGTGGTAGTGTAGAACTGTAGACGTAAGTCGTACATAACAATAACAAAAGTTAACTACAGATATATTATATTCAGATATCATGACATCAATCATCATACGTTGTGACATAACTCATTCTGATTTTTCATTTTCCGGAGAATACACTGTTAATCTGCTAATAAACTACAATATCTACAGCTTGGCTGCGACATTTGCACTTTTTGGTCAAACACTTCTCAAGACTTCTGACTTCTTCAGAGCTTCTGTGTCACTGACTCAATGGGATGAAATAGCCAAGGTCACCACACCTCTTTTTAGGGGCTGTTATCATCCCCCTCCCCCAAATCAATAATTCTGGGACATACTTAAATAGGCTATGTCAAAACAATTGACGATTGTAACCAACCCCACCCACATAACATTTTTAGCAGATTTTTTAAAGTAAACAAATTAGGGTATCAAAAACAGCATTGTTGATGAAAACATCTGTCAACCCCATTCTTGTCATCAACTGTCATACTTTTCATTGACTTTCCCCCTCCAAATTGTTGACAAATTTATGTTGCCCCTTTAGTTGCCTCTTGCATTTCTGTTCATGCATACATATTTCTTCAGTCTACACCAAGTTGTTATAATTGGATTGAACTGTATCATGTATGTTATTTTTTACCTTTCAAGATATGCTTTTGTTTTAGCTGCTGTAGTTATGCAAATTAGGAGTAATCAGAATGATATCAAGACTATTTATGACAGTGCAATGATATCAATTTGCATGAGTATCTGTATATGAGGTATGTTGCACTTTGTTATGTGCCAAATTGCCACGTGCATCCGATTTCCGCCAGCTATTTTTTTTAGGTTTGCTTTCCTTAGAGGGTCTGCTCTCCCGGGATCATGAGCACCATCTACCCAGGCTTTGTGTAGAGTTTTCCATCTCCTAGGTGACCTGTCTTTCTGGACTCTTGAGCGCCACCTGCCCAGCATAGGTAGTTAGAGGAATTTTCGAAGTTTTCCTGCCTTTCTCGCTTACGGGATGGGGCTGGTTGTAGCATAAGGAGGGTTTTGCTGACTTCTCCCTTTGTATGTTTAGAAAGTAATTTCCTATATTCCCCTATTTAAAGGTCCCCCAAACCCTGTGGATGAGCCAAGAGGGTGTCAATAACCCCAGCTGTTGGCTTGAGCTTATAGTGGCTCATACTCGCTTGATGCTGCCCGTCATGAGACACAGGAGGTATTTCAGTAGAGATATCAGTGCCACCTGATATCCCACCCCCATCCTGGTGGGCAACATCACCAGTTTGTCCACGACTGCTTATTCGTCCAGAAATCTGGATTATTCCTCCTCACGGCACACACGGCTAGATAAGAAAGAAAGAAATATCTAATGTGTATGTGGTAGAGAATACAAGAGATAGAGATAGTTGTGGGTCACAGATAAGAGGTACTACTTTAAGTTACTTTCAATTTTTGTGAAAATATGTAGAGGATTGACTTTATTGTACTCAGGTTACCCAATGGGTACTCTGTCCTAATCAACAAAGCAGCAAATCAACATATGGAAGTGACCATTTCTTTTCATATTTAGTGCCATGTTGTAAGTTGCTGCAGTTCTTCTGTATTTACATGCTCTACTGATAGTTCTGCATAGAGTTTCTTTTGGGTGGCCTACTTTTCTTTTTCCCACTGCCTTTCATCTGAAAACTAGTTTAGAAAGTCTATTCTCATCCATATTTATACCATTACAGTGGAGTCCCTCTATAGCACATTTGTATTTATACTATATTGTTTGTACTGTATATAGCGAATATCTGTTAATGGATGCATATTTTGTATGCATATATATTTTGTTAATGTATACATATTTTGTCAATCCAGACCTAGTTTTTATAACAGGATTCCACTGTACTGAGAGTTAGAGGAAGTTCTTGTGTAAATTAGAGGAAATTCTTGTGTAAATTAGAGGAAATTCTTGTGTAAATTAGAGGAAATTCTTGTGTAAATAGTCATAATAAAATATAGTGTGTCTGTTCTTCAGGTGTTGGTAAAACATGTCTAGTTCATCTAATTTGTCATGGTGATCCATGTTATGCTCCTACTGCTACAATTGGATGCTCAGTGGAGGTCAAGGTAATTATTGCTCCCAGCTATTTTGTTGACATATGACATTACTTGTTCTTCTTCAGTGTTCATTTTCAAACTCCCGCCTGATCTCTCTTGTAGCAAGACAATGGTCAGACTAGATTTCCAACAGAATGTAGTCCAGAAAATGGAAATGCAATGTGCTGCCATTTTATTTGCGCCAATGGCATGATACATCCGTCTTCGGCAGGACACTATTTGTTGATTTTCAGTTTATCAATCATCATCTCTGCATGAAGTAAAATTAATTAATAATATTACAGTGAACTCCATCCATACCAACTTGGTCCAGACCTACAAAAGATATAAAAATATCTATTATATAATAAATATATAATATAATATATTACATACAAAATATGTATGTAATAACAGAAATTTGCTATATACAGTACAAACAATATAGAATAAATATAATTGGGTATTTTGAAGCGTTGTTACCTGGGCAATTTGTTATAACAGAATGTATTTATAGAGGAATTCCACTGTTTAGGTGGCTTCAACAAATTATAGAAATAAATCTGAAGCTGGCAGTTGTAATTTGAACCTGGTCCATCCACCGACATCAAGATTTAATCTACTGGTCCATATTCACTAGAATATACACGCTCAATGTCTTGGCTAAAATACATCTTGTTTAGGGTATGCAGATTGGCTGAAATCGTAAAAAGCATTGACTCAAGTTGCGAGGTGAATTAGTATCCACTGAATGGACCAGGTTCAAATCTCATTTGCTACCTTCTGATTTCTCCAATAAAATGAATAGTTCTATCTATTGTGTTTTATCTGCTTGTGCTGCTAAATATATCAGGATTAAATGCTGATCGGTTTTTGGGAAATGACACGTTTGTTCAGTTGATATAAAATAATATTGTGACGCCTCATGTTGGTCCACTCATTCGATCCACCTGCTTTGTCTTCCTCTACCTCTTGTTGTTTCCATTCTCATGTTGTATGCCTATGCTGCTAACCATCATGGGTTCATTCTTATTTAGTGGCCAAATCAGCCTCTGTTTTTCAATATATTTAGCCATAGAAGTTGCCCCAACAGTTCTTATAATCTTTCCATTCCTCACATGGTCTCTTCTTGTTCTGTTTGCTGCTTTTCTTAGACATATCATTTTACACAGTTAGCTTTCTCTCTTTTTATTTAGTTAGTGTCCGTGTCTGACATTAAAACACAATTTTGGTATGAAGATTAATTTATGATTTGCCTTTTGGTTTCCATTGGGATAGATATATGTTTCAAGATTTGTGTAAGTACATAATTTATGTCGTTGGTTTTTTAAATTTTTGTCTCAATCTCTTTGTCTATTCTTCAGTCATCTAAAAATGCTCCCAAGATAAATTCCTGTACGTGTCTCAGTAGTTGATCATTTATCTTTATTTTTATTGTATTAGGTTCTCTGCCTATATACTTCTGTTTTTTCAGTATTGATCTTCATGTTGTAATTGAGGCAGCTTTCGTTGAGTAGTTTGTATGTGATCTTGCTCTTCATTTGAACTGTGAAGTAGGTAGAGTACTGATTGTCAGCAAAGAAAATAAATTGTTAAAATTTATAATAAATAATAACTTTTTCACAATTGTAAAAAAAACAACTAATATTTTTATTGTCATTTCCACATGTGCGATTAAGCATCCTGGGGGAAGTTGGTCGTCTGTCTTTGGTCATTTGGGTCGCATTGTTCATGGTCAGCCCCATGTCTCATTAATGTTGTCTTCACACATCTAGTTGTTGGTCTTTCTTGTAACCCAATTTTCTGCTGTTGTATGCACGAAGAGCTAATTATGTTGGTTCCATTCTTATAAGGTGGCCAAACCATCTGGTTTGCTGTCTCTAAATGTAATCATGACTTGAGATGGTTTTTATTTATTTCCTGATATCTTCATTCTCTGTCAGTCTCTTCTGGTGACATTTATAGCTTTCCTCAAACATCTCACTTCACACACTATCATATTTTTTCGTTAGTATTGTTGTCAAGGCCATCTGTAATGTATGTGGGTAATATAATTGTCAGTTTCTTTCTTTGACAAGTGACCATCAAAGATAACAGAAAGTATGTATCTTACTGCTAGGTGATACATCAGCTTTTTGATTGGTCTAATGAAAACTAAGTATTGCAGAACAAGAAATCATTGATGATGTATGATATTCTATCTATACCTTGTCTCCACAGTTACATGAATACAGAGCTGGGACACCTGCTGAATTGGATTTTTTTGTGGAGCTGTGGGACATTGGTGGAGCTGCAACTCATGCTAATAGCAGATCCATATTCTACCACCAAGTTCATGGTATGTATGCCAAAAGTGGAACTTATTGTTATAGCATATATTTATATACACATGGCATGCCAAGAATTTTGCACTGGTCTGCAATTCCAAGATCTTAAAACCTATGTTATACATCCTTAAACAGGCAAAAGAGCCAGGGGTAGACCAAAAGAAACACTCAGAAGAACAATACTTAGAGAAAGTAAAACAATCAATATCCATACTATTCAAGAACTGCACAGAATAGCTATGAATAGACAGAATTGGAGAGATCTGACCTCTGCCTTATGCACTAACTTCAGCGCAATAGGAAAATGAATGGATACATCCTTATAGCATGTTGTTTTGAAGCCTATGTGGGAGACCAAACGAATATGCTAGGGATCAACTCAGGGCTGTGTAGACTAAAAAAGAATGCAAACTGATTTTGCACCTAGGTCAATAACAATAATATCTTTTGTTGATGATGGATGTGTTTGGCCATTGGTGCAAATAATACAGCGGCACAACACATTTCCATTCTCAGAACTACATTCTGCTGGAAATCTAGTACGAACGTGATCCTGCTACAAAAGAGAACCAGTGGGGTTTTGAGGATGAATGTTGAAGAAGAACAATAGTATCTCTCATTGGTACCACTTGGTCCCACTAGATAAAAAAAAACTCTTGCAACTTCTTTAACGAGTCCTTGTAGCGCTTCCTTTGGCCACCTTGAGATCGTATACCCTTCTCTAGCTCACCATAGAGAAGTATCTTTGGCAGACGATGGTTTGGCATACACACCAAATGACCTGCCCAACGAATCTGTGTCTGCATCAGGATGGTGTCAATGCTTGGGATACCAGCTCTATCAAGGACAGTGGTATCTGGAATCTTGTCTTGCCATCTGATGTTCATAACTTTTCTGAGACAATTTGTATGAAAATGATTGAGTTTTTTCACATGACGTCTATACACAGTCCATGTTTCACTAGCGTATAATAGCACTGGAAGTACCACTGCTCTGTAAACTTTCAGCTTAGTCTATAGGTTAATGCCATTTCTACGCCAAACATTTGCGTACAATCTGCTGAAAGTACTGCTTGCTTTTTTTATCCTTGTATACACTTCATCATCAACGTTGGCATTTTGTCTGTGTTAATGGTAAGCCCAAAGTTGGTACAGGCTTTAGAGAATCTGTCTATAATACATTGTAGATCAGCCTCAGAGTTGGTATTTAAGGCACAGTCATCAGCAAATAGAAGATCCCTGATTGTATGTGATTTTTCTTTGGTTTTTGCCCGAAGCCGCCGAAGGTTAAACAATTTTCCGTCTATGCGATAGGTGATGTTTACTCCCAGGTCTAGATCTCTGAAAGCATCATCCAACATAGCAGAGAACATGATGCTAAATAGGGTAGGTGCTAATACACATCCTTGTTTTACTCCATTTGAGACAGGAAATGTTTCAGATAACATCATCCTGAACTCTAACTTGCATTCCATCATGCAATTGCTGCACCATTGTGATAAATTTCTGTGGGTATCCATACTTTGCCAGAATCTTCCACAGACCCTCTCTACTTACTATGTCAAATGCTTTTGTCAAGTCTATGAATGCTGTGTACAGGTCACAGTGTTGTTCTTGACATTTTTCTTGAAGCTGTCTTTCAGCAAAGATCATATCAGTTAGTTGTTCCACGTTCTTTTCTGAAACCACATTGGCTTTCGGGTAGTAGTCCTTCATTTAGATGAGATGTAAGACGGTTTAAAGGGATTCTGGCAAATATCTTTCCAGCAATGGACAGTAGAGAGATACCACGATGATTGTTACAGGACTGGCGGTTCCCTTTACGTTTATACAGGTGTATAATTGTAGCATCCTTAAAATTTTGTGAAATTTTTTCAATTTTCCATGACTTGGAAAATTATGTGAAGTTTCTCAATAAGATTTTTACCACCATATTTGTATATTTCGATTGGTATTGAGTCGGAGCCAGGTGCTTTTCCACTAGAAAGCTGATGAACTGCTTTACGAGTTTCCTCTAAAGTAGGGATGTCACCTAGCATTTCATTGAGAGGAACCTGCGGTAGTCTGTTGATAGCCTCTTCATTTATTGATGATGGGTTATTCAAAATATGCTCAAAGTGTTCTACCCAGCGCTGCAGGATTTGATCTTTTTAGTTGTGTTTCATTTGCATTGAGAAGTGGAAAAGATCCTGATGAGGTTGGACCATATAATGTTTTAAGTGCATCATAGAAGTTTCTCAAATCGTTTGTGTCTGCAAATATTTGTATCTCATCTTCTTTCTTATTCAGCCATGAGTCCCTCATATGGCGTAGTTTATTTTGAATTATTTTCCATTTGCAATTGAGTGCTTCTTTTCTAGACATTGATTTTGGATCATTTAAGTATGCTTTGAAAAGGTGGTGTTTTTCGTCCAACATTTCTTTGATTTTATTATCATTCTCATCAAACCAGTCATTTTGTTTTTTGATAGAATGACCTAGTTCCTCAGTAGCAGTGTCGTAAATTTTCTTGCTCAGATATGTCCAGTTCGTATCTACATCTTGCTCTAGTTGTGCAGATTTCAGACATTCATCCAGAGTAGAGGCTAGGGACTGTTGTGTGTTTACTTTTGATAGCTTTCTGATGTCTATACGTTTCTTTGCTTTGCTTCTCTGTGGGCATCTGGCAGGCTGTATGCGAATTCTTAATTTTGACACAATAAGACGATGGTCAGTCCAGCAGTCTGCACCGCACTCGGATTTTGTCACTCGAACATCTTGGCAGTCCTTTCTTCTTACAATTATGTAATCTATAAGATGCCAGTGTTTTGATCGCGGGTGCATCCAGGAGGTCCGGTTTCGGATTGGGAGTTGAAATATGGTGTTGGTAATGAGGAGGTCATGTTCGCCACAAGTTTGTAACAGACGAAGTCCATTGTTGTTGCACTGACCCACTCCATATTTCCCTATTACATTGTCTTTATCCACCCTTGCATTGAAGTCTCCAAGTAATATGAGCTTATCAGTTTTTGGAACTACACTGATAGCTGCTTGAAGTTCATCATAGAACTTATCTTTAACATCTTCTGGATTTGTCAGTGTTGGTGCATACGCACTGATGATTGTTGCATATTTTTTACCAGAGAGCAGGGGGATTTTTACTGTCATGAGGCGGTCATTTATTGCCTTTGGTGGGCCTTCTAGTTTGCCAACGAGTGTTGTTTTGATGGTGAAGCCGACTCCTACTTCACGTCTTTCCTTAATATCTCTTCCGCTCCAAAAGAATGTATAGCCTGCAACTCTTTCACAGAGCTGACCGACTCCAGAAAGTCGTGTTTCACTCAGAGCTGCTATGTCAATATGGTACCTTGCTAACTCTCTCCCAATCAGGGCTGTTCTTCGAATCGGTCTATTTGTGTTAGAGTCATTGTCGAGGAGTGTGCGTACATTCCATGCTCCTAGAGTCAGTGGGAAAAGCTTTTCCCTTCGGGTGAATTTTCATGGATGTGAAAATGACTTGCACTGGGGATTTTGATTAAAGTGAGGAAGAGTTGTGCAAAGCGTCTCCCTCACTCTCTTGTCGGACCTCATTTGAAACCAGTGTATACAATGTAGTATACAATGGTTGTATCTCAGTAGTATACAATGCTTTGAAAAGTCTCCTACTCAGAGTGGATAAAAGATGAAAGAAAAATCCAATCCAAAACCATGTACATTGGAATTTCTCTCTAGAGCATTATTTTTGGTTCATGTTTGCTTAACGGGATTACATTTTTTGTAGAAAGCAAAACAAAATACATTACAAGGGGCAGGCAAAACTGGTCTTCATTTTTATTGATTATTTTCCTTGACTATAATTTCAGTGGGTAACCGTGGATATATTATTTAAAGACAAGACTTTTAGGAAAGTTGTGTGGTGGGATAAGACTTTTATTTCCATTGGTATGGTATCTCCATCGGTCACAGGTAGGCGATAAAAAAACTTACTGTAGCCATTTTGTATCTAGAACTGAGCTGGCAGTAAGTGACAGCAAAAATTTAACACAATTTCAGATTGGCTCAAATTTTATAAAAAGTTTGAATGGAAATTCCATTAAGCAAACATGAACCTTCTTTTATAACAAATTCCCCTAGGTAATAATATTTTTAAAAAAATCCCCAATTGTATTTATTCTATATTGTTTGTACTGTATATAGCGAAATTAGTTATTATATAAATATTTTGTCAGGTCGGACCATGTTGTTATAACGGGATTCCACTGTATTAAAATATTTTTGTGGGATTTTTGCTTGTCTGATATAACTTTATTACCCAGTGTTTCCAATTTTATGCTGATATATAAGAATCAAATGTATCCAGCAATAAAAGACACACACGATTCTTTAACAAAAACTTTGAGACAACATAATAAATGCTGTTGTCAGGGAGAATTACAAAGAAGATTCTAGATGCTGGTATATTTTCTTTTATTGATATTGATAGGTATTATTCTGGTCCATGACTTAACCAATCGAAAGTCTCATCAGAACTTGAGAAAATGGCTGGCAGAAACACTTAGTAAAGATGACTTGAAACAAAACAATGGGTGAGTTATCTTTGTTTCTTTTTCTATCCATGTTTATTTTTGACATCATTTCCTCCATCGTGGCCAGCTCCTTGGCGTGGAGATGGGGCTTAGTCCAGCCAGCAGAGGCTGGAAACTAAGACTGGCCGGGCCCTCCCACATTCGGGCAGGACCACAGTCTTGCCTAGCAAGTAAAGGTGCTGAAGTCAGCAACATTTGGCCAGAAGGCGCACCGCAACAATCAGAATGTCATGCATTATCGCACATGAATGTCTATATCTGCATTACCCCGTTATGGTGCTAACCCTGTGACGACTCACCAGGCAGGAGTAGCACCGGACCCTATACCTCAAAAGGGCCCACCCCATACAACTGGAGGTCCTCTTCGATTGCCTTGTGGAGCCAGGAGGCACAAGAGTAATATCACTGACCAACAAATATTATCAACCAATGAGACACCACTTACAATAATGCACCGGAATGCTGAGGGTGTAAATAGCAAAAAATATGGCTTTAGCAAGAAATTAGAATTAGAAAACACCTTTCTTAAGGAACAGGTCAGCATGTGTTGCATACAAGAGACACACCTCAGCAAAGATGTAGCCTTTAAAATTGCAGGTTATCAGTGCTTTAGAGCTGATCGAATAGACAGAAGGAAAGGAGGTATACTAACTCTAGTCAAAAATAATATCAGCGCACATCAAACTGAGCTATACATGGAAGGAGCAGAATATCAGGTCCTTCAGCTAAAGACCAAGAACACAGACTTCAACCTACTAAATTATTATTGTCCAAATGACCAGTCCCTTTCCCTGGACACAGTACCGTACAGATGAAGACTGATAGTATGTGGAGATTTTAATAGTCACTCTCAAAGCTGGGGTTATGACCACATGGTTAAAAGGAGAAGAACTTGAAAGCTGACAAGATGATAAATGTCTTCTATTGCTTAATAAGCCAAAAGATCCTCCAACATACTACTCAAGAGCATGGCAAACCACTTCCACGCCAGACTTGGCATTGTACTCAGCAGACCTAAACTGGGAAATCAATAGAACAGTGGGGAAGCAACTTGGAGGTAGCGACCATCGACCAGTCCTCCTTAGTATTAAAAATGCACTCACAGGAAATGCATGTAGCATTCCAAGATGGAATTATAAAAAAGCAAATTGGGGACTATTTAAACACCGCAGTAGTGTTTTAGCTGGACAAATAGATATGGAAGGAAAAGACATAAATGCCATAGTCAAAGAGTTCAATAAATGTATTCATCAAGCTGCCAAGGAAGCAATACCAAGAGGAGCACGCAAACAATACAAGCCATACTGGAGTGAACAACTAGAACTGCTGCAAGAGGAATTAGAAAAAGCATGGACGGAAGTGGAAAATAACCCAAGCCCGGAACATCACAACAAACATCAACACGCAAAAGCTAAATTCCAAAGAGCCAAACTAGAAGCTAGAAGAAAGAGCTGGAAAGAGAAAACAGAATCCTTAAATTTTGAAAAGGATGGAAGAAAACTGTGGAAACTGGTCAAACAACTAAATGATGAGGGAACAGGAAGAAGCACAAACATAACACTCGTACAGAATGGTAAAAATGATTACAGGAAAGCAAGCAGTAGATAATTTCGCTAGGATATTTGCTCAAGACTGCAATATTGAAATTAGTCCAGAGAAACAGCATACAGTGCGGAGCGACCAAAAAAGTAAATTGGAACATGCTCAGACTAGAATCAGTGATGAAAACAGCGCAGATGAAATTATGGATACATTGTTCACATATAGTGAATTGGAATTAGCAGTCTCTAAACTAAAGCTAAATAAGTCCCCAGGTATTGATGAAATATCAAATGAAATGATAAAGAATCTAGGAACAACAGCCAGAAGGAAACTATTGGACATCCTAAATATTAGCTGGACTACTGGGAAAATACCACAAATCTGGAGAGAATCAATTATGGTCCCTTTGCTTAAACCTGGAAAAGATGGAACAACACCAACTAGCTACAGACCAATTAGTCTTACAAGTTGCCTGTGCAAAACAATGGAGCGCATCATAAACCTAAGACTAAAATTTCACCTGGAAAGTAGAAAATTCCTTGCACCACAGCAGGCAGGTTTCAGGCAATGCTACTCCACAGAGGATCAAACCACATACCTCTCACAGGAAATTGAGGATGCTTTCCAAGACAAAAAAATCAGTTTTAGTGGCATGGATTGATTTACAGAAGGCCTTTGATAAAGTATGGAAAGAAGGATTGCTTCAAAAAATGAGAAACTACATGATATATGGAAATATGTATAGATGGACGAAAGCCTTTCTTCACAATAGCCAGAGTACAAGTAAATGGCCAAAAAAAGTAGGAAAGTATTACTACGCCATGGAGTGCCTCAAGGAGGAGTTCTATCACCCACTCTTTTTCTCATATTTATCAATGATCTAATTGAAGAAATACCCTGTGGAACTAAGGCAGCACTATATGCAGATGACTTGGTTCTATGGTGCACACATGAGAGCGCCATGGTTGCCACAAAAATGCTTCAGAGAGCCATGGACATTTTGACTAACTGGGCTGACAAATGGTGTGTAAGTATCAATATAGAGAAGTCAGCAACAACCCTTTTTACACTTTCACCAAAACAAAAAGCAGGAAACATCTATGTAAATAAAACTATCTTAAAGGTAGATGACCAACCCACATATCTTGGTGTAACATTTGATGCCAAAATGACATGGAAACATCATATCAGCAAAGCAGAAACAAAGGCTAGAAGGAAGATAGCTATACTAAGAAAACTGAGTGGGACAACTTGGGGAGCTAATGAAAGAATTCTAAAAAATGTATACCAACAAGCCATTCGACCACACTTGGAATATGGTTCTACAGCATGGAGTTCATCATCAAACACTACACTACAAAACCTAGATAGAGTACAGAATCAAGCACTTAGAATCATTACAGGCGCATTGAGATCCACACCAATCATAGAAATGCAGAATATCGAAGGGATGCAGTCATTGAAAGAGCGTAGAGATACTAAAATTATAATTTATGGAGAAAAGTTTCTTTCCCACCATAGTCACCACATGAAGGAAAGATTCCAGAATCTGTCACAAGGACGGCTTAAAAGAAGCAGCTTCATACACCAGGCCAAGCGTCTACGTAGACAGGTATTGGATCTGCCAGAGGTAACAATACCACTGACATCTCAACCAGAACACACCCCATGGGAAAAACGGACATGCCTACCAGTGACCATCCAAATAACAGTGGCAGGTGTGCATGGGGATGAACATCAGAATAATCTGCAGAAAAGAGTAGCAGCTCTCAGTTTCCTTGATGATGTTTACCCAAGTGATCTATGGACCAGAGTATATACAGATGGATCAGCAGAGAATGCAGTAAAAAGTGGTGTATATGTAGAATACCCAGATGGCACCACTGATACCACTTGTATACCAATAGGGAATTACTGCAACAATTATGACTCTGAAGTCAAAGCTATTTATACAGCTGCAGAGAAACTGTTAACATTTGACAGGACCTCACACCCTATTGTAATACTTACAGATGCAAGGTCAGTACTAGAGGCATTACAATCCAATAAACTTCCAGAGTTAAAAGAGGTATTGTCCATAGTACAAAATAGGTGTACAGTTATACTGCAATGGATTCCATCACACTGTGGAATAGCAGGAAATGAGAGAGCTGATCAACTCGCCAAGGAAGGTGCTAACATGCAGCAACCGGATGTACCAATCAGCTATCACCAAAAGAAATCCATGATAAAAGCACAACGAAAGCCTAACTTACCTCCACGGGATGACTACCACCTACTTAACAGACAAGAACAGGTCATCATATTTAGACTGAGAACTGGACACAATAAACTAAACAGCCATATATATACAAAATTTAAAATTGGCACAACAGCAAAGTGTATTTGTGGACAAGCCAACCAAACTTCAGAACATATCCTTCAAGAATGTGCAAACTATGACACATTAAGATGCACATACTGGCCTTATGATACACCGATGAATGTTAAACTTTATGGTACAAAACAAGAAATGGAAAACACTGTCCAATTTATACAAGAAACAACACTGCAGATATAGACATTATTAGCGAACGAAAGAAGAAGAAGACATCATTTCTCTATTTTCTTGTTAATCTTCTCATTTCAGCTTTTGCATTGTTCATTGTTCTTCTTCAAAGACTTTGTCAGGAACAAGACAAATAAACATATCCTGCTGGAAATCTAGTAGGATCATGGTCCTGCTCCAAGAGAGAACCAGTGGGAGTTTGAGAATGAACGCTGAAAAAAAAGAAGAAAAGTGTTAGAGGATTTCACTGTATATTTTTTTTGGGTCTGGACAATCAATTTTTCCTTCTACTTTTATCAATATCTGAGCTACCAGGGTTTCTTTGATGTTCTCGTCTAACACATGGTTATCATACTTGATAGAACTTGTGACTTGGAACTTGACTGCATCTACTTAGTCAGGACTACTTTGATGTTCTCGTCCAACACATGGTTATCATACTTGATAAAACTTTCGACTTAGAACTTGACTGCATCTACTTAGTCAGGACTACTTTGACTTGGAACTTGACTGCATCTACTTAGTCGGAGCAACTTTGACACTTTGTGGAGTTAACTAAGTGACTTTTTGAACTCAGAACTTTTAGGTTGAGAGGACAGTGTTAAAGTTCTTGGTTTGATGATACTTCTTCTACATTAAAGTGGTCTTGCTAGATTTTCAGACTTGTGTGGTCCATCGTCTTTTCCAGATTAACCTCAATGTTTGTGCCCCTTTTATCTTGACCTGAACTGAGAGGTTATTACATGATGGACAGTCTTGAGATATGTGCTCAAGGGGTCTGGATTTTATTTGTGTTGTTTTTTCTGAATACTTTGTTGACCAGCAATACAAAGTGAACTTATCCGCCATTACTGAGGGTCTATGCACATTTTTTATACAGACATTGCCGTTTAAAAAAATCTGTATAAAATGAAACTCGCGTGAAGGGACCATGAAACTTTCTATGTGTTGTAATGAATGTTTGAACTTTCTGAATGAATTTCAAAGCCCCAGAATTATATAAAGTGCAAAATCTTATTTAATATAATGCTAGCCATAGATTTACATTACTTTATATTATCATACAATCTCACCTTCGAAAACTCAGATTGTATTTGTCATTAATACTCATGAACGACATCTACAGATGGTTTATTACAGGTGCTGCCATTTTGGAACAACATACTTTCCCATGGGAGCTATTTTTTGTGACAGTATCACAACAGTTGCTGTATTTATGAAAACTCCTGCTCAGACTCTCTTGTAGCAGGGTAATGGTCCAACTAAATATTCAGTAGGATGTATCCCATTCGACTTTAGGTAGCATGTCAAGAACAAATGGGCATTTGTTTATGATTTTATAGTAATTGATATTTAATATGGAACTAGCATCACAGCGCTTAGAGATAATTCCCATGCTCAGCTCACCAGAAATTTTGATTGTATATTTTAAGAAACAATATTCTTACTTTTTCTTCAAACTTTCTTTCATAATATCTCGTTACATTATATATTCTTGAACTGAATTTCTGCTGTTACAGGTATGACTTTGATCCTGAACAGTTTGCAGGCAACCAGATCCCATTTCTTGTCATTGGTACCAAAGCTGATTCAGCCCAGACTCTCAGGGAGCAGAGCACACCCAGGATTTCTTCAATTGCTGAGGAATGTGGAGCAGATGAATTTGATCTGGTACTGTAGTACAAGTTTGTAATATTGTTATTATTTAAGATGATCTTATATTATATAATTTTTGTGTGGGCCATTCTCTAAATTTATCTAGTGTAAATATTTTGGTCAGTTCCCTGTGGAAGATAGGGGTTTTTTCAGTTCATGTCTTAACATGACTACCTTTTTTGTGCAGAAAGTGAAATAAATTATAAGGGGCGGGAAAATCTGTTATTCATTATTTAATTGATTATTTCCCTTAACTATAATTACCCATCAGTGGTTGAAGATCGAGATATTTAATTTAGGAGGGCTGTATGGGTGGGGCTCTCTGTGGGTGATCTAGAGGATACGGAATGCAGAATTCAGTAAGGAGAATGGAATGCGTTACCATGATTTGTAACTTGGCTGCGATAGCTGTACCATTTGGTCTGACACATCATACTTCAGTATGGCTTCTGAGTCTCTTTGATCCTCTAAGGGTTGGGAAAGTCAACTTTACCCCAAAGTCTCCTTGCCTTTTACAACATTTATGACAGGTAACAGTGTCACTATTCTTTGCTCCCCATTCAGGACATATCAACACATGGGCAGGAAGTCTTATAATTTGCAACCTTTGTCGACTCCTTTGTCTGCTGTCTTATGCAACATTTATTTTCAACAAAGAAGGCAATATTTATTTCTATTCTTATACTCTCTTTTTACAGGACAGTCTACAAGTGAAATATCTAGCTCCAGGATCTACAAATGCTGTCAAATTATCAAAGTTTTTTGACAAGGTACTTTATTGTGGTGTTTACATTGTTGCATTTTTGTCTTCTGTTTTTCTTTGCACATCATTGTTGTAAACTTTTATGGCAATTTCTTCAAGAAGCATTTATGAAAGCCCTTTTTTTATTCTAAAAATATGGCAGTATTTTTTCATTGCAACATAAGCAACTAAAGTAAGTACCTAAGCACGCAATAAAAGACTTTAAATTTTCTGGCACTGGAAAAGTGCACAATGGTATGTCCTCTCTAACAGAAAAAAGGAGAAATCACTCACAGTGTGAAATACTTTAGCTGTTGGGATCATCCCACCTGGAGGAAGAAAGGATAGCAATCCTGACCAATGCCATATTTGCATTTCAGACCCTTCAGAACCTACATTCTACATAAATGACTTAAAAATTACTACTATCTCAATTAAACAGCCAAGAAGAAGTAGTTCTCCAGTGGAAACAAAGCCACTCAAAATTTGGGGAAATTAAATAGTCCACTAGCTAGCAAATACTGGAAGTAACAACTGAGAGAAGATTCTGTATTATTTTCAGAAATGAAGTCCACCATTAAAAGCCCCATTAACATGTAATTGAACTCAACTCACCCATGCAACTAAAAAGACAATCCTATCTACAGACTTGGAAAAAAGAAAGGAACAAACAATTAATTTTAGATGAGGCCACAGCTGAATAAAATAAACACATATATCGGAAGTTTGGAGTGAGTGACACCAATGTGTGCCCCTGCAGACATTCTCCAGAAAACATAGAATATATTGTACAAAACTGTCCACTATATGGCACCACAAGAAGAAAACTATGGCCATCTGAAACACCTCGACGGACAAGCCCTAAAGCCCTGTCTCGGAACGGCGACCATAGTAGGCCCTACAGTTCATTGATGAAAATCTATATCAGCATCTGACTTCAACTGGAAAATGTGGAAGAAAGGAGTACACAGTGATAAAAAAAAAGTTTACCTCCTGTGTAATGTCTCATTGCTACTTACTGTGTAATGTCTCATTGCTTCCTGTGTAATGTCTCATTGCTACTTTCTGTGTAATGTCTCATTGCTTCCTGTGTAATGTCTCATTGCTACTTTCTGTTTAATGTCTCATTGCTACTTTCTGTGTAATGTCTCATTGCTTCCTGTGTAATGTCTCATTGCTACCTGTGTAATGTCTCATTGCTACTTACTGTGTAATGTCTCATTGCTACCTTCTGTGTAATATCTCATTGCTACTTTCTGTGTAATGTCTCATTGCTACTTTCTGTCTCATTGCTACTTCCTGTTTAATGTCTCATTGCAATTTCCTGTGTAATGTCTCATTGCTACTTTCTGTCTCATTGCCACTTCCTGTTTAATTTTACCTCATTTGTAATGTCTCATTGCTACTTTCTGTCTCATTGCCACTTCCTGTTTAATTTTACCTCCTGTGTAATGTCTCATTGCTACTTTCTGTCTCATTGCTGCTTCCTGTATAATCTTCCTATTTCTACTTCTTAATGTTCTTCTATTTTCCTTACAACAGGTGGTTGAAAGAAAGTTATCAAGCAATCAGGTAAGTTAATATGAATATTTTGTTTATTAATTAGCAAAGAAAGTTTACTTCACTAACAACATTCTAGATTGTAGTGACCTTCTTGTATTAGAACTCAGAAAACCAGATATCCTACTTCACCTCCAAATGAGGATCCTGAATAACAGATGGCCACCAGGCAGCTGGGTGTGGAGTAGGGATTTGAGGAAGGGCTATCCGCTTCTAAAAAGATGTAATTCTGAAGTTGGATATGTCTGCTCTCAAGGTGGATATCACAGTCGATGAAGTATATGCATGCTGATGGTTTCCATAGCATGCTGATTATGTGAATGTAAATAGTTCCAAATGCTGTCTATGTGAATGTAAATAAGTTCCAAATGTTGATTATGTAAATGTAAATAGTTCCAAATGTTGATATGTGAATGCAAATAGTTCCTAATGCTGATTATGTGAATGTAAATAGTTCCAAATGCTGATTATGTGAATGTAAATAGTTCAAAATGCTGATTATGTGAATGTAAATAGTTCCAAATGTTGATTATGTGAATATAAATAGTTCCAAATGCTGATTATGTGAATATAAATAGTTCCAAATGCTGACTATGTGAATGAAAATAGTTCCAAATGGCTCAATATGGCATAGAGGATTGACTTCATTGTACTTAGGGGTTTTCCCATATGTACTCTGCTTTTCTCAACAAAGTAACAGGCTACAAGAGTTATTATGCTACTATGATACAAGAGTTTCCGAGGTGTATTCATATGATACAAGAGTTTCCCGAGGTGACCAGAATCTACAACAGATTTTTTCACATACTTCCAGACTGCAGTCAGATAGTGCCCCTCAAAACGTACTGCTATCAAGACACAATGGATACACAATGCAAGGGCAGACCATGCAAAAGATAGATTACAGAAATAAAAGAGTAAAAGAAAACAAGCATATATGAAGCACTCAAAAAAGGTCATCTCAAGAGAACTCTTCTACCCCTAACGCTGCAAGGCATAAAGAGGCATACGGCGAAAAGAAAGAAGAACCCCTTGACCACATGTCAGATGACTTGACCACTATTCCATGGAGATCCTCCCAATTAGTTATAAATAATTTGATATCAAGATGCACATTGTATCTTGAAAACTTAACAATTCAGATTCTAAAAACATTTCCTTTGTTACTTCTCAGGGACACATTAGTCCACAACAGACAAGAAGGTGGAAAAATTCTCATGCAGATTAACAATGGTTGGTTGGTGATCCAGAGGTCCATGGGCTCATGCCCTTTGACCCAGCAGATTAACGATAAAACTACAGTTTCATATCCTTCAGTGTTGCATATATCCATCCTGTTATATGAGAGTGAATCATGGATAGTAAATAAACAAAGACCATTTTTTGTTAGTAATACGAGGACTGTTCACTAAGATCTGAGACATATTTATGTTCCCAGAAAACTGTAACATGTGGTGGGGAGGTACAGTGGGATCTCTCTATAGTGCATTCTTTTCTAACAAATTTCCCTATATAACATTACTTTTCAAAATCTCCAATTATATTTATTCCATATTGTTTGTACTGTATATAGCAAATTTCTGTTATTACATACATATTTTGTTGGACTGGACCAAGTTGTTATAACAAAATTCCACTATATTAACCTAGTGCACGTGAGATGTATGTGCCAATGTATATACCAAACTGGAAGTTGATAACTTTGTATGCTGTGTGGAAGTCGCCTTCATCTATAAGTTTCAGAAATGGAGTTTAATTTTCACCAACATTTGTTATTGATTTCAGCTTTCATCTTTAAAAAACTGGTTTAAAACTTATGAAATGCTGAAATCAACTTTCAGAGAGTGCTGTGTACATTTATCTAAAAGATGTAAGTATTTAAAAAGTGGACTCAGATCCTTTGAAGATGACCATATCAAGACCATGTTGGTTGTATTATTTGATGGGCTGGTTCATGATGAGTACATCCCTAGAGGACTGGGTGTCAATGCAAAATTCTACAAAACAGTCCTGCAACATCCCTGAGATGCTGTGCACAGACATTGTCCTGAAAAGTGTTGCACATGCAATTGGACTGCCCATACAATGCCCCTGCTTATAGGTCTACCACCACAAACACATTTTTTAAGAAACACATTTCATTGCTACTATTATCTTCATACTCACCTGATCTTTTTCCATGTGACATGTTATTGCTCTCACAACTTCAGAAAATAATAAAAAGTCATCAATTTAATGAAATTGAAAAGATTCAAGATCAATGCAGTGAGAGAATTAACGGCTATTCTGAAGAATGCCTTCCAGACAGAACCCCACACTCTCAAATAATAATAAAAAAATAAAAAATAATTAATTGTCCCAGAGCTTATTGAACTTAAAGGTAGATGCATTTTTGCAGAAACAAGTGAGATTACTATCATCTTAGTAAGTTGGACTACTTGTGTAGAGGTTATCTGATCATGCCACCAGTTCACTATCCCCCATCATCAACTGATTAATCGGGTCCAGAAACTTATATTGAAGTCCAACCGAAGACAGATATGTCGGGCCATTGGCGCAAATAAAACAGTGTTTTCTTTCTCTGGACTACATTCTACTGGAAATCTAGTAGAGCCAGTGTCAGGACCTACAAGAGAGACCTAGTGGGAGTTTGAGAATGAATACTGAAGAATAAAATTGAAGTCTTCTGAACATTCCAATCCACTATCATCATTATGTTGCTTACCAGTCTGGAGGTTGGTGTTTGAAGTCTTCTTATTTATGCCACTCTACTACTTCCAGATCTCAGCAGTTCTCTTCTATTCTTTATTGTCTTTCCCCAAGTAGTTTGTTATCCAATCTTCTTGTTAAGCATAGGGGGTGATTGGAGTTCAAGATTGTGCTCTAAGGCCAGATATGTTGCCTCGGCTGTGCTGTAACCGTGTTTGTTCAAGATGTCCGTGGCATTTTTCCGTGGTCTTCCTCTGGCTGTGTACCCTGATTCTCATTTGTATATATGGCTTCATGGGTAACTTGTCGTGATGCATTATCATAATGTGGCCAAACCACTTAATCTGCTGCCTTCCTATGTGTTCTAAATAAAGGCATGGACAGACAACATCAAGGAATGGTCAGGGCAAGATATTTCCACACTCATCCGCATCGCTGAGGATAGAATTTGCTGGAGGACTCTGTGTGCTGAGGCATCCCATGTGGTACCCCTACGACCCTGAAGGGTTACGGGTTTATTGATTGATATGTGTTCTGAGCAAGGTGTTACACTTGTTCTTTCCCTGATGTCTTAATTTCATAATCTGTCAAACCTGGTGACCCATGCAGCTTTCCTCAAGCATTTCATCTCACTATCTTTCTGTGAAGTAAATTTGAGAAAGAACAGGTTTGGCACTGGTAACATGGTGTTGGTAGGAATATACTGTAAATCATTTGTCATTTTACTTCCATTTCGATATTTGGATGAAGAAGTACTTGTGACAATTGTATGTTACTACATTTGCCTTTTGACATCTCGTCTCTATCTCTCTATCAAGGCTTCCATTTTCTGTGAAAATACTACGGAGATATTTGAACTCCGCTACTTGTTTTACTCAATGTTGTCTAACAGTATGTTTAGTGGGGTTAGTATTGTTCTGCATATTTTCATAGTTTCCATCTTTTGTGTATTGATCTTCATGTTGTATTTTCTGCATGTTGTGGATAGTGAATTAACATGGTTTTGCAGTTGTCCTTCATTTTCGTATATGACGCAGTTCTTTTCACCTTGGAATAAGTCTGGACGTTAATGAATGTTGATATATCCCTGTATGATGTAGTTATTTCTTGAAGGTCTCCTTTCTCTTTTCCCCTTAATTGTGCCTTCAAGTATTTTAAATATCAGACTCTATATTTCATAAAGTGATCTAGTCAAGACATTTAATCTTTAGAATACTGTAGTGCTTGTGAGGTCTAAAAGGGGAACAAAGAATAATGACACTTTACCTGCCAAGCATGCAGTAAATGGTGATTAAGGAGGTTTTGGGGTGGAGTTGGCTGTCCGGCCCTAGATATGGTGAAAGTAACCCAGGGGCAATGCAGATGTTGAATGTGTCAAGTAGAAAGTCATGGATATTGCAACTAGACTAAACCATAGCAGTTAATTCCATTCTCCTGACTACATCCTGCTAATCTGCAGGAGTTTGAGAATAATTGCAGATGAAAAAGAATACTATAGACAATAGAAAACAGAAAAATAGAAAACATTTTTTTGGAAAAAATCATAAATGTATCATGTTTTTTTATGTCCAAAATTTCTTATTTTTTGTTATTTTTATTTCCATTGGCGGTTCTTTTAAAAAAATTCATTTCAAATTTTGCCATGACCTCCCAATTTGTTACTTTCTCTTTACTCTACATATTCTTGTTTATATCCACATCTCAAAGTGATTTATTCTGTCTTCTAAATGATTTTTTACTGTGAAATATAGTCCATGGTAAATATTTACAAGTTCTTCATGAAGTTTATGTTACTTTGTGTTATTTATTTCTTGTAAATATGTTGTGTTCTATGTCACATTAAATAAGATAAAAATACAAATTGTTCTGTCACATTAAATAAGATAAAAATACAAATTGTTCTGTCACATTAGTAAAGGTAAAGGTAGGTCCCATGGCATCTGCCGTCGGGGATGAAGATAACTCTTCATGTACTAAGCCGCAGCAACTATTAGGTGGGGTGGCCAGTTCCCTTCCTTGCTGTTTTTTACCTTCCCTAACTCATGCGTCAGGTACTCATTTACAGCTGAGTCGACTGGAGGAGTGGTCGTGTCAAGTGAGAAATCACAACCCGGATTTTTTTTAAATGTCCGGACGTGGTTTCGAACCTGGCACGCTGTAACCAGATGATAGCAAGCAAGCTCACTATCCACTAGGCTACCGTGCTCCTACAAATTGTTCTGTCACATTAAGTAAGATAAAAATACAAATTGTTCTGTCACATTAAGTAAGATAAAAATACAAATTGTTCTGTCACATTAAATAAGATAAAAATACAAATTCTTGGTCCTTATTCATTGATGTTATGTTGTTTATGTGACAAGCATCATATATGTTTATCATGTCGATTATTTTGTACTCATAGTTTTTCTATTTTATTTTATGTGTTTTGGGTCATCATTATATTATCTTTGATAGGGGTTGGCAAACATTTTTGGTCCTCATGCCAGATACAGAAATACACATCACGGATGGGTTGGCCATCTTATGGTCACATTTCTCATTTATTGCCATTTTAATTAAAGGTCACTGGCCAGTACATTTTGTATTTAACCATTTTTATGTTTCCTGCCATTGGTTTTACCTTTTTAAAAAAATTATCCACCAGGAATTAACAATTAATAATTGATAGATGACTCAGTATGTTTCCAGAAATGAAGTCTATCATTAAATGCTACATTAACATGGAATGGAACTCAACCCACCCATGCAGTTAACAAAACGATGCTGTCTACAAGTTTGGAAGAAAGGAACAAACAATCTTTTTTAGATTAATAACAGGCCACAACAGACTCAAACAACACATGTACGGAAAGTTTGGGGATGGTGACTGATAAGTGCCTCTGTGGTCAATCTCCAGGAAACACAGAACTGCCCACCATAGGATGCCACAAGAAAAAACACTATTGACCATCTGAAACAGCTCTGACTGACAAGCTCTATGGCCCAGACTAGAGGCTGGCAATCACATTAAAGTTCATTGAGTAATTCCATATCAGCATCTGACCTCAGCTGGAGAATAAGTCACATTTTCTTGTTTAAATTTAGCTCAATAATATTTGTGGATCCATCTCTATCTATCTATTTGCTAAACCCTTTATTGCCTTTCATTGTCAGGGGTAGAAGAGTTCTCTGGAGATGACCTTTGTGTGTGCTGAGTATATTGTGGAATTTGTCACATCGTTTTCGAGGTTTGCCGCTAGGTCTGCCGTCACTGTATCTGTGTAGCATAGCTTGCTGTGGTATGCTATCTGATGGTAGTCTGCTGATGTGTGCAAACCATTTGATCTGTTGTCTCTTAATATATTCCAAGATTGGAGTGGTACCAGTTCTTTGTCTAATGTCCTCATTTCTCACTCTGTCTCTTAGTGATATTCCTAGGATTCTGCGCAAGCATGCCATTTCAGCTGTCACAAGTTTACCTTTTTACAATGAGCCATTGCATTCTCACTGACAGTTTGCTAATCCTGTCTCAGTGTTGTATCAGGAAATTCACATGGCTACACCGCAATCTCTAACACACAGAGAAAGAAACCACATATTCCATGCAAAAAGTCATGAAACACCGAACTGAACTTCCAGTAGTGGTCATAGAAATAAAACAGCTGTTATTTCATGCCATTTTACCAGAAGTGATTCTTTAGTGTTCTTTTAATATTTTGTGTGTGACTTCTTTGACACGTGTATGAGAGATTGTTGTTGTGCTTTCTTCCTTATAGAAGTCAGCTAAAATCTTTGCTGCCATTTTTCCTGTGTGGTATTTCCTTACTTCTTTGATGAGTCTTACAGTGTGAATTCTTTGTTTCTTCATTTAGAGTTCTTGTAAAGTTCCATAGTTTGCTGGTGTCTTTTGTCATGTTTAGGCTGCTGGTCCTTTCATTGCAGCTCTTTTTAATCTCTGTTCGTTTCTGCTCATTGAATGTGTTTGGTTTCATTGTGTTTTCTGCTGTAGGGTTTTACTCCATTGTATGCCTTGCATCATTCAGCTTCTTATGCAAATTTAAGGGTTTCACTCCAATAAGGCTTGTATTCTCTTCGTCTGCCCCTTTGAATTACCTTCTGTGCGGATTGGAGTATCACTGTGTTTATTTGTGAGATGTTGTGGTTTATGTTGTTAGTGATGATATTCTGGCAGAACTGGTCTGTTCACTGTAGAGGGTCCAGTTTACTTTTTTGAAGTTCCAGTTTGGGGACATACTATATTGTCTTGTAGTTACTGTCTTGGTGATTTGCAGGATGACTGGTACATGGTCACTTCGTCCTGGATGATTTTCTACTGTTCTTGTAATGTGTCTATCTATGTCATCTGTTGACATGGCAAGATCTGGTGAACTAGTTTTTTTTCCAGGGTCTGGAGGAGAATGTTGGTGTATCATCTGGCTGGTTTATTAGAATTAGTTTATTTTCCATAGAGTCTTCTATCTCTTTGATCTATATCCTCGTAGCCTGAGCTTGATAAGTGGCCATTATAGTCACCCACTATCAGGTGTCTCATTTCCTCTATCTTTAGTTGACATAATTCTATTTTTGTGGAAGGAGGGCTGTAGCAGTTTTTAAAAAAAATATTTATCCACCAGGCAGCAGCAATATCACTTATATGTTTGAGTTCTCTTTCTCCTGATCTTTTTATTTCTACTGCAAGTATTGATGTTTTTACAAATGTCAATATTCCTCCTTTGATTCTTTTGTATCGATCTTGGCGGAAGGCCTCATAACCCTGAATAAAGAATCTCTGAGTGCCCTTTAGGTGAGTCTCTTGTATGCACATTATGTCGATCTGGTTTTTCCTGGAAACATGCACAGGTTTGCCATAGTAGAAGAAAAAGGAAATGAAAAAATCCTCACACAGTATACAAAGATCAAATGTTTGGAGAGTCATCAAATGAACCAAAGATTACGCAGCCATTAAAAAGAGTGACTCAAAAGAGGTAGCTAAACTCCGCTAAACAGCTTGAGAAATCACAGATACAGATCTACAAAACCTAAAACCACTAAACACCTTTAACACATATTCAACCTGGGACATGAAAAACTTCCCAAGAATTATGGACAATATACCAAGCATTATTTCGAAAACAGAAACTACTATACATGTACTAAAAGAGACAACCAAGAATCACATCCCGGTGAAGACAGATGTGTCGTGTCATTGGCACAAATAAACTGCAACGCATTTCCATTCTCTGGAGTACATCCTGCTGGAAATCTTGTAAGACCATTGTCCTGTTATAAGAGAACCAGCGGGATTTAAGAATGAACGCTGAAGAAGAATGACTTAGGCCTACAAAAAGCATACCCAAAGGATATAGTAAAAGTAAAGTAACCCATAGCATTTATTAATGCCGTAGGGGTGTGAGATGTTAGCGATCTCATTTCATTCTGCAAATGAGGGCGGTAGCCATCTCCTCTCCCTCGCAGTCTTTACTTCCCGGATTAATCCGGTACCCATTTAAGGCTGGGTCGACCTGGGAGCCGTTGCGATCTGAAAACATTTCCACCTCAACTGGGGAATGAACCTAGGACCACTCATATGCGAAGCCAGTGCACTAACGCGGCTCCCACCCAAAGGATATATAGACAGATGGATCAGCGAAGGAAGCAGTATTAGATGGAGGATCGGAAATATATATAGTAACACCACAGGGGGAAAAAATAGAAAAATCCAAACCCACAGGCAAACATTCCACAAATTTCAAAGCAGAAATTGAAGCCATAATAGAGGTCGCCAAAATTCTCATAAATTTCTTGCCGAGTCACAACAGACTTTCTAACTGATGAATCCAGTATTGCAGGCAGTGAAAGATCAAAAGAACACGAGCATGAATGAACTTACGGCCTGCTTACCACACCTCAGCAGTACTGCAGTGGATCCTTGGTCACTGTGGCATACTTCGAAATGAAAATCTCCTGGCAAGAAAAGGGAGATCACTAGAACAAATAGAAAGTGATAATTATTATCATCATCATCGGATGCCATGCCGGGTGGCGTATGCGGTCATGGCTCTCCACAGCTCTCTGTCCACAGTATTATATATCAAAGTCGTTGTTGTTTCCTTGCCGTGCCAGGTTGTCAAACAGTCTAATATTTTCTCACGTTGTCGCCCTCTGTCTCTGGTGCCTTCAATCTTGCCTGTTGTGATTATGTTCTCTAAACCTGCCTGTCTCATGAAGTGGCCAAAAAAAGAAAATTGCCTTTTTCTTATATTGTTGATTAAGGTCCGTTTCGCATTTAACTCTTTCAACACCTCTACATTAGTTTTTCTGGCAGTCCATGGTATTCTCAGCATTCTTCTGTAGAACCACATCTCTGTTGCAACTAATTTCCCACTTTCCAGTTTGTTTATTCTCTAAAAACTATGAATGTAAGACTGATAAAAAGCAGAATATAAGAAAAAGTGGAAGCAGATGCACCCCACTACAGAACCAAATGACCCCTTCCATCAAATGTCACGCAAGGAACAAACTATCAACACCAGACAACGAACTATAGACTGAGAAGCCACATGTTCCGAAAGTTGAACATTGGCGAGACAGACCTATGCAACTGTGGACTAAGCCCTGAGACTGCAGAACACAATCTTCATGCCTGTCATCTCTACCAAGAAGAGAGGGAGAAAATATGGCCCACTGAGACGGCATTACTTCCAGACTTGAGGGGTTCCATGGATGACCTGAAGCGAATCACACAATTCATTGAAGTTATTGGCACTGTAACTTGATATCTGACTGAAGCTATTGACGCTGTAACTTGATATCTGACTGAAGCTATTGGCGCTGTAACTTGATATCTGACTGAAGCTATTAGCGCTGTAACTTGATATCTGACCGAAGCTATTGGCGCTGTAACTTGATATCTGACTGAAGCTATTGGCACTGTAACTTCATATCTGACTGAAGCTAATGGCACTGTAACTTGATATCTGACTGAAGAGCGATGAATAAGAATATGTGGATTTATAGAAGAAAAAGGAGAACATCATGGAAAGAGAAGAAAACAAACAAAGAGGTTCTAACAACACTTAATATGAAGAAAGAATTATTAAAGGAAATAAAGATCAGCTAATGAAATATAAGGTAGCATACCTTATATGCTAAAAACAGTAAGGTAGCATACGACACTCTAAGAAAGATAACACAGCCAAAAAGACAAAATATATCTACAATACAAGACAAACACGGAAAGATACTCAATGAAACAACAGATATAGTGAAAAGATGGACAGAGTATTGCAAGGAGCTGTATAACTGCAAGTGTAATCCTGACTACACGATATTACAGAATTCTGAACTAAACAACAGAGAAATAGGAAATGCAGAAATTCTAGTAGATGAAATAAAAGACGCCATACGAACATTGAAAGGAGGGAAGTCACCTGGTGTAGACAACATTCCAGCAGAATTGTTGAAATACGGGGGCATTAATCGGGTAAATATTATGACCAAAATATATGGAACACAAAACAATGGCCCACTGATTGGACACAATCACTAATAATACCAATTCCCAAGAAAGGAAATTTGAAAGTGTATACAAATTACAGAACAATTAGCCTTATAACACACCCCAGTAAAGTGATGCTCAAAGTACTACTTAACAGAATAAAACAAAAGTCGGAAGAAATAATTGCAGAAGAACAAGCTGGAACAAACTTTTCAGAGCAAACAGAAGCACTGTTGAACAAATATTTAACATCCAAACAATAATCGAAAAACATATTCAGCACCAACCTGATCTATACCTCAACTTCATTGACTTTACAAATGCCTTTGATCGTGTTTGGCATGATGGTCTGTGGCACATACTTAGGAAATTTAATTTTGGCACCACAATTATGGACATTATTGAAGCTCTGTACAAAAATGCAAATAGTGCTGTCTTGTCAAACAATACAATTGGAGAGTTCTTCAAAACAACTGTGGGAGTTCGACAGGGATGCATAATGTCACAAGTACTTTTTAACATATACGTAGAGCACATCATACAAGAGACATTACATGATTACAACACATCTATATCGATCGGAGGTCGACCTATTTGCAACTTGCGTTTCGCTGATGATATTGATCTTATAGCTGGGTCAGAACAATCATTGCAAGAATTAACATCAAAGTTGGAAAAAGTTACCAGCAAGTACGGAATGGAAATCAATACAGATTAGAGCAAAATCTTGGTAAACAGCAGAGACACAGAAAACCAGACTAATATCATGATGAATGGACATAAGCTTGAGGAGGTGAATACCTTCAAATACCTCGGATCCAGTATATGCAGCGATGGTAAATGCAAAGCAGTACTAAAAATAAGGCTGGAGATGGCTTTAGCGTCTTTGTCAAGGCTAACTGTGATTTGGAAAAGCAACATCAGTGTTGGAGTGAAAATCAAACTGTATAAGTTGCTGGTGCTTTCTGTTGTGTTGTATGGTTGTGAGAGTTGGACACTCACTGCGGACATGGCGAGAAGATTACAGGCTTTCGAGTACAAATGCTACAGAAGAATTCTACGAATTTCTTATATGGAACATAAGACCAATGTGTACGTAAGAAATAACGTAGAGATGTGTGCAGGTGTTCAGGAGCCATTGCTTTCAATAGTGAAACGACGAAAACTAGCATTGTTCGGACATGTATGCAGGCACGATTCCTTGCCAACAACAATACTACAGAGAACTGCCGAGGGTGGTAGAAGCAGAGGAGGACAAATAAAGACATGGACAGACAACATCAAGGAATGGACAGGGCAAGATATTTCCACACTCATCCGCATCGCTGAGGATAGAATTCGCTGGAGGACTCTGTGTGCTGAAGCATCCAATGTGGTACCCCTACGACCCTGAAAGGTTATGGGTTTATTGATTTAATGAAATATTTTGAACACATCCAAAGACATGACACCGTGTCGAAGACCTTGCCTGCTGGTAAGGTCAAGGGGAGGCGAGCAACAGGTAAGCAAGAGATACACGCGAGATAGTAATATCACAAGATGCAGCCAACCTTTATTGCGGAGACGGCACCTAATAATGATGAAAAGGTCATGAAACTGGCGTACTAGCGCCATCTTGGAATACGTACAACTCCAAATTTAAACTGGTCAGTGTTGCCAACTCGTTGCATTTTCAAAGTCCTATCTCGAGCCTAAAAAAAGCATTAAAATTTTTTTTTAACCAATAACCAATTTCCTTAAAATGATACAAGATATTATATTATAATTTATTAATAAAAGTTAATATTATGATCACTTTTATATGTGAAATTCCAGCAACACAACACTTCCTCATTTTATGTAGCTGTCTTCGTGTGCAGAGAGTTGCCAAATCGTTGTAAAAAAAGCATATGTCCCATACCAAAACTGCACAAAAATATAATCATATATTCAGGAAACACTAAAACAAATAAACAAAAATGCAATAACGATATTTAAGAAAAAATTTGTATAAGATTTTACATTATAATTTCTCACTATCTGTTAATATTATATATAAATTTTACTAAATTCCAGTAAGATACATCTTCAATTTTTGTAGATAAATCCAGGAATATGGTAATGACTTTTGCTAACCAATAAAGACACACATAATCGCACACACAAATCGACGTTTCGATCAAAAGGCGTTATCAAGACAAAAATTAAAACAAAATTAAAGCATACACCAGAAAACAGACAATACGGATTATGGATGTTCACATTGACATGTGCAATGTAGATTGACCGGAAGAGTTGAAACGACAACCGACAAGGAATATGCAAAAATGACTACATACATGTGTCCAAAATATTTCATTAGCTTTACCTTTATTTCATTTAATAAGGAAAATATCTGTTTTTTTTCTGTTCTATGTTTTAATTTTTGTATTGATAAAGGCCTTTTGGTCGAAACGTCCATCTGTATATGTTATGTGTGTCTTTAGTGATTAGTAAAGCTTCATTGCCCTATTCCTGTATTTACCAGGTGGATTTCAGCTTTGCACAGTAAGTACATAATTTAATTTTTTTTATAAATTCCTGAGACTATTGGGAAATTTAACCAGGTCCGTTCTAGCGGCACCGAATAGACAGGCAACTTGTGTAAACAGGTTTTTCCATACTCGACTAACCGCATCTCCATTTTTTTGTTGCTGAATTTTTAGTCTAGGCCTACTTATATACACAGCAAGGAAAAGAACTGGACAACCCACATAATATTTGATAAGTCTTCGTACACTTACCAGTGCCAAACCTGGACAATGACAGCACAAGACAAAAAAAATAGTGACAACAGAAATGACATGTCTACGAAGAATACTCGGAGTGTCAGTAAGAGATATAATTAGAAACGATAACATCAGACAGATAACCAAAACAATACCAGTATTGGAACACATCAAGGGACAACAGATCAAGTGGTTTTCATACGCTTCCAGACTATCGACAGATAGCATGCCACAAATGGCTATGACACATAGACATAACCGTTATAAAGCCATAGGCAGAACATTTAAAAGATGGATCACAGAAATCAAAGAAGCCACAGGAACAAGCTTACAAAAAGCGCACAAGTAGGCCATCTCCAGTGAACTCTTCCACTCCTGACGCCGCAAGGCTAGCAAGGGCCACAGCGTATAGATAGATAGATAAACACTTATGTGCTTATGATGAAATGTTATTTTCATCCAAATGTTAGACATATTACATATAACTATTTTTCAGCTTCCTTACATAACATTAGTACCAAATTTAATATAATGTATTGTAGTTTCAAGCACATATCGGAACTGAGGGACATGAGGGAAGGAATTCAAGAAAGAACGAACATGTGTAAAAGAAATAAATATTGAACTGGGACTATCATAAAGCAAGAGCCCAATTAAGAACTTAGCAATCAGGGAGTGGACAGAATCAAATTTACACAACCTACAATAATGATTAGTACTGTCCCAGACCATAAGGATAGTACTTACTAGAACACGAGTCTTGTGTTCAAGCCGTAGTTTTACAGTGACCAACAGACTATCGGACTGTGGTTTATGTACGAAAACATACAAATATTATAACAATATGCAAGACATTTTCAACGTTTCGCACTTAACGTCGTTTTAAAGAAAATACAGTGGAGAAAAAAACAAACAGTGAAATAATAAAAACAAACTATAAAGTCACAATAAGGTTAAAATGTCAGTGTTCTGATGTTACCACATGGGTCTACGCTACTAATGTAGTGAAATATGCCTTGTCACAAAGAAGCTTTAATTATATAAATAACAATTTGGTAACAAAGCACTGTAATGGCAACTATGAACTGACAAGGAACGTAAATAATAGGACTGTGTTTTTTAATGCTTGAATGTTCTAAACAAGTTTCTGCGTGACTTGTAAATCAGTGTTAATTTCTAAAGTGTAACTATCTATCTAGCTTTATTTAACCTCATATTTATACTGTTTTTCTCGAATTTCACAGGTATAGTGGTTATCCAGAAATTATTTTGATAAGTCGACGACTGCGGAGTAACTTGTAAGTTTAGTAGTGATTATTAGGTTATCAGTTCCTGTTAAGGTTTTAAAAAGCGTCAGTGACTCGTAGTAAAGTGTCACAATGACTCGTAGTAAAGTGTCACAATGACTCGTAGTAAAGTGGATCGTTTTCTGAAGACAACTACTAGTAATATTAAAAAACGAAGAAAAAACTTTTATTGGAATAAAAATAATAAACAAGACCTGATAGATAGATGAAATGAAAAAGAGAAACATCAGAATACTAGGACTAGCAGATATGAGGATTAAAGACATGGGCTGTATTATATCAAAATTACACGTTTCTATAAGAGGAGTTGACTCAGCTTCAAGAGCAAAGCACAGGGTGGGCTTTTCTGTAGACCAGATATTCGCTAATAACATAGTTCGGCACCCATAGTTCAAGTTACACTTCAGAATGAATGATAAATGTCAGTCATGATTACAATATAATATACCACCTAAACACAATATTTATTCAGGCCTATGCCCCATGTAACAACAAACAATTGAAGAGAGGAATTTTTTGAGGATTTAAACAGATTAATAAATAACATCAACAATGAAGATAACATATATATTTTGAGAGATTTTTATGCACATTTTGGTGCATATAGATATAGAAAAGGAATAGAGGAATATAGAGGACCTCTTGATGACACAAGAAACAAAATTAACATCTGGTTATAAACTGGGATGATCAGAAAGCAAGAGCCTAATTAAGAACTTAGGGTGAAAGTACAGAATAGTTCTCTGCTGTAATATAAATAGCACACTGTTGACAATTTTAACGATCCAACGTCATGGATTCCCGTGTAACACCAATCAAAATAATGGCTGCCGTGACGTCACATCCCGACAATCACACAGTTCAACTCTAGACACAGATGAACTTATGCATAATCTGTTTGTTTCCAATTTATTAAATTTTTTACAATTTCCTATTATTTGTGGTGAGCGATCAGTATTTCTGCCCGCTACACACGGAGTGAGGTGCGCGCACATTAGAAATATTATTTCTAATCTTAACTGTACTCTAGGTACTTACCCGTAAGTTTGCCAAATCACACAACAAAGGTCAGGTAACACCTTAACACTAGAGCAAAGGTCACAGCGGAGAACTATAATGTACTTCAGCCAGAACTTAGTAATCAGGGAGTGGACAGATCATATTTACACAGCCTACAATAATGATTAGTACTGTTCCAGACCATAAGGATAGTACTTATGTAGATTACAAGTCTGATTGTAGTTTTGGAATGACCAACAGACTATTGGACAATATGGTATATGTACGAAAACAGACAAACAACAATATACAAGACACTTTCAACATTTCAACCTTAAAGTCTTTTTCAAGAAAATACAGTGACACAAACAGAATACAAAACTACAAAAAACAAACAGTGAAACAATAAAAACAAACTATAAGGTCACAATAAGATTAAAATTTCAAAGTGCTCTGATATTACCATATGGGTCTACACTAATTCGCTGAAATTTGCCTTGTCACAAAGAAGCTTTAATTCCATAAATAACAATTTGGCTCCAAAGCACTGTAATGACAATTGTGAACTGATAAGGAATGAATGTAAATAATACGCCTGTGTTTTTAATGCTTGATGTTCTAAACAAGTTTCTGCGTGACTGGTACATCAGTGTTAATTTCTGAAGTCTAACTATCTATCTAGCTTTATTTAATCTCATATTACAGGTATCGTGGTTATCCAGAAATTATTTTGACAAGTCAACGACTGTGGAGTAACTTGTTCTACTTGTAAGTACTGATGTGAAATAACATTTTATAAATAATTTATCAGTTCCTGTAAACCGTCAGTGAGAACACAATGGCTCGTAGTAAAGTGGATAGTTTTCTGAAGACAACTACTAGTAATATTAAACAACGAAGGAAAAAAAACAACATATTAAATTTGCTACAATCAACATCTATGGAGTAAAAAATAATAAACAAGACCTGATAGATGAAATGAAAATATATCCAGGAAGTGAACAAAAGATGCTTGAAACAAGGTAATAAAGTTTTGCTAATAATACGAAACAAACATAAGCACACACACAAATCAACATTTTGACCGAAAAGCTAATAGGTTCAGGAACCTATATAAAGAAAAAATATACAGTGAATACAGACCTAGAGGCCAGCCACGAAAACGATAGACCACCGAAATAAAAGAGGTGACAAATTCCACAATATACTCAGCACACATGAGGGCCATCTCCAGAAAACTCTTCTACCCCTAATGCTGAACGGCAATAAAGGGTTTAGCAAATAGATAGATCAGTTCGTGGAATAGCCATACAGGACTATGTGTGTGCATTCTAGGATATTAATATTAGTCTCAATAGCATGTCATTTACTTTGTTTTGCCATGGAATCACACACATGCACTTTTTTTAATGAAGTTTTCTCACAATATTCAGGACCTTTCCTTTATCCTTAAATTGATAATTAAGCAAAAACTGCCCTTTTTAATATATCAATGTACCTAAATTTAATTAACTTAAATATAATGTAACTCACATTTTATCGTATTCCGTTTATAACTTTATTATATGCAGAGGATGTAATTTTAATTTCCAAAAAGTGACAAAATTCGAAAATCCGTATATAATATAGAGTATAAAAAAATAATAGTAAAGTAAAGTAAAGTTATATAACATTTATTGACACTGTAGGGGTGTGAGATGTTAGCGATCTCACATTTCAGTGGCTTTGCTATATACTATATAAGGTTGGTAGCCATCTCCTCTCCCTTGCAGTCTTTACTCCCCGGATTAATCCGGTACCCAATTATTAAGGACCAGCGTACCAAAAGTTAAACAGCTTTAAAAACAAATGTCTCCGAAAATTGTAGAACATAAAATGAAGATATTTTGTCACAAATAGCCACATAAAAGATAAAACTTACCAAGAATATGTTTCAAATGTTAAAAGAAAATGCAAATGGAAATACCTGGGACATGTTCTTAGACTAGATGAAAACAGACTGAACCAGCAAGCCCTTATGTGGACACCTGAGGGAAAGAAAAAGAGGAAGACCAAAAATTACCCTAAAAAACACCATACTTAAAGAAGGAGAAATAATCAGTTGCTAGTCCATACAAGAACTAAAAGTACAGGCAGCGGACCACAACACATGAGGAATCAAAACCTCTGTCCTATGTGCCACCTGTAGCATTAAAGGAACAAACTAGTTAACTAACTAATTATTAAGGCTAGGTCAACCCGGGAGCCATCTGAAAAACATTTACGCCTCAACTGAGGAATCAACCCAGGACCACTAATATGTGAAACCAGTGCACTAACCACCGTGCTACACCCCCTTCTCCAACAATAAATATATATTTTATTTAAAAAATAATTATATACAAATAAAATAATAGTATAGAAATAAATTATAAAAAATAATTACACAAAAATAATATGATGTGTAGAATCCTGTTACAAGAATGACAAGTGAAATATTGCTAAAAGGAAAATTACAATCTTTAGCAACAGTATGATGCAAAATTGTTTCTACTATTTGCTCAACCCTAACTGTGCTACACAGACATAAAATACAGCATCAAGGATAATTGCAACTTTTCAGCTTGACCAGCCTCATAAAACCTGTGTGATACCCAATTATCATAAACATGCGCAAAAACCTGTGTGACAACCTGGTATAACATAAAACCTGTGTGACAACCAGGTATAACATAAAACCTGTGTGACAACTATCCCATCAGAAATTGACTGAGCACCTATTGGGGAAAGGGGGGGGGGGGTGAGAATGAGAAGCCATTTTGAGTGTGAAGACAACTCTATACAGTTCTATCTATGTATGTAGTGATTACTGTCTACTCTAATACTGTTCTTTATCTTTGCTTTCAAATTATGATATGTATTACATCAAGTTATGATGTGTATTACATCAAGTTATGATGTGTATTACATCAAGTTATGATGTCTGTTACATCAATTTATGATGTGTATTACATCAAGGTATGATTTCTATTATGATCTCTGTTGTTCAGCACAGGCCATGGAATATATTCTGCGAGACTGCTTTACACTAAACCAACTAAGAGAGGAACACTGGCCCACAGAGATAGATATCCACAGAAAGCTGTATGGGAGCACAGAGAAGCTTTCAAATACAGCAGTATTTATCAAGAAAATCGGACTTGCTATGTAGACATATCACACTGCTAATGAGAATAAGAAGAAGTATGTCAGAAAGGAATTAAGAGATGAAAATATTGTACTTCATAGATTCACTCCACCCATCTTCTTCTTCTGCGTTCAGGAATCTTTTGGTCTTGCCAGATCTTCAGACCAGTTGCCAGGATAAAGCTCCACGTCTTCTCTAGGTCAGAGTGGCTGCCCCAAAGTTTTGTGCCTCAGTTCAGTCTAGCGTGGCTATGTCTTGACTCACCATTTTTTGTAATCTAGACTCTCCACCCATGTGTTATCTAGGTCTGAAAGGGGAGCAAACAATAGCAACACTGCCATGCATGTCATATGATACGACTGAATAGGTTTGGGGGTGAAGTTAGCAGTCTCATCCTATAGAGGGTCAAAGTAACCAAGAAGCTATTCTCAAGTAAGATGTGTCAGGCAGAAAGGGGAAGATATCACAGTCAAACTGTAAACTATGACAACGCATTCCATTCACCGAACTACATCCATTTAATCTGCAGGATTTTGAGAATGAACGCAGAACAAGAGTAGGTGCACTCTTTTAATTTCATTTTATCTATCTCTCTAAAGCATTCTAGATTCAGATGGCCACATCCACTGCCAACAAGAAACCTGTCAACAAGATACTAAAGTGCTGAGCACAAGGACTAATTCTAAAAGTATGTAATGTATGTCTGCATCACTTGGAATCTGCATGATTTGTAATATTTTATAGTTAGTTTGTATTATTAGTGATCTTATGTGTGTAAGTTATTGTCTCCAACTGTGTGCGGTCATGTGAAGTTTGAGTTACCTAAGGATCTCCAACTGTGTGGCCACATAAAGTTTGAGTTACCTAAGCTACGTCATGTTCCAACACAAATTTGTGCATTTCAAAATTTCCAGGAGATATGTTCTTGTTGAACCTGCAAGAATATTTTTGTTTCTCACAGATACATTGGTCTTATTTTCTGTATAATTGATGTGAAATATTCGACTAACATTTGTTTTCAAAAGCTTGTCGCCTCATCATTTCCACTGTAATTGTCCAACTCTCACATCAGTATAGAAGAATAGGTATTATTAATGATGTATATAATTTAATCTTCACTACCATACAGGTAACACATTGAAATTAAAGGTAAAGGTAGGTCCCATGACAGCAACCTGCCGTCGGGGATGAAGATAACTCTTCATGTACTAAGCTGCAGCAACGATTAGGTGTGGTGACCAGTTTCCTTCCTTTCTGTCTTTACCTCCCCTAAATCATGAGTCAGGTACCCATTTACAGCTGGGTCGATTGGAGAAGTTGTCGTGTCAGGCGATGAATCACCACCCAGACAGTTTTTTAAATGTCCGAACGTGTTTCAAACCAGGCACACTGTAACCTGGTAAACAAGCTCATTATCAACTAGGCTACCACTCTCCTCTATGTTGAAATTACACTATTACAAAATCAATAATATTTATTAAAGTGATGCTCTTAAACAGAGAATCTGTTTAGAAAATGGAAGGGACTTCTCTATGCTTATTCATCTGTGTTAATTCTATCAGAACGATCTATAAGATATTCAAAATTATTCTAGTATCTTTACGCTGACCATATTCATACCACTGCTCTACATCATGTTCAGAGCATCACTTGAACTGTGGCTCTCACCCCTCATTGTAGAACTTCACCAAATTGGGTAAAAGTGATTATAACATTTCAGACCAATAGTAGAGTTTCCAAGCAAGTCCTGTTCTGACATTTACAGCTTTTGATGTTGGATCTGAAAACCAATGATGTCTTTGAGGATGGTTTCTTAGTGACATTTTGAATAGACCAAAATCTGAGGAGCATCCTTGTTCATAGTCAACTCAAGTGCATACTGATGACCACTAGGATGTGACACTATACAACAGACCATGTAATGCCTGTGAGTTTGTGGTTCAAGTTAGCATGATGTACTCTCCCTAGACCATGTTCACCATTGTCGACCATAGGAATGCTATCTTTGCTATCACTTTTAAACATTGTCATCGTTTCTACATAGGAGAAACTGGCCTGCAACTTGGCAGTTTCTTTTGTAGAAATCTCTATGGCATTCACTGTGACAACATGACCCTTGTGGAAACCCATTTTTAATTATTCTAGCCACAGTGGTACCCTGGATATCTTGAACATTCCCATTCTGCAACACATCAGACCACAGAAGTTGTTTTTGTGACAGAGCTACCTTGTTTGTTATAACTACTTATCATGTCAGCAATCATACTTCATTTTTTATATATTATTATGCAACCAATCAAGCTCTTCAGTCACATAGGGTGCTTACACAACCTTGATTGCATATATCACGGACACACAAATTCTCCATCTCTTCTTCCTCTTTGTTTGTTCTCAAATTTTCTGATGATTAGCAGAATTTAGTTCAGAGAATGGAATGTATTGTGTCATGGTTTACAGCTTGACTGTGATATCTGCATTATTCAACCTGACACATCCGACTCCAGTACAGTGCTTGGGTCACTGACTCTCAATGGGATCGGACAGCCAACTCCACCCACAAACATCCTTAAATCATGTTTCATTAGATTTGCCCAACTTCAAAATGATGTATCTCAGCAAATATGGAACGCATGTGGTTGCGTCTGTGGGTCTCACAATGGCCCACTAGACATACCATCCATGCAACAGAAAACCTTAGTGGATGACATGCCGTTATATTGAGGTTATCATCTTATAGAAGCTTCATGGTACATCATCTATACAATTATGATTTTGTTTTGTTGTTAAATTGTTTTTCATGTTTGCCTGAATATATATCTATGCACCCTCTGTGGTTGGGATGGAGCCAGATATGTACTGTGCAGCACTGAGGAGGAGGAAACTGACATCACTGTATTTCCTATGGCTGAGGCCCATCATAGGGGCACAGTGACTCAGGAAGTGGCAATCCGTTTGACTTGAACATTTGGTTGCATGCCTGGAGCAATAGAGAAGTTCGGCATAACCAGTAGTGAATTGTTGGCGGGGAATGAGCACAGTGAACCATATATTGGCTACAGTGGCTAAGAGCAGTGCATAGGTTTAAACCTACCTTCCTGGAGGTGTGATAGTTATTCTCTGGCTCTGTCCCGGGGTAGGCTGAAAATCCACAGACTTCCCAGCAATATAATGCCATCTAATGGCATTAGGTCAAAGGGCATGAGCCCATGGACCGCTGGATCAGCAACCAACCAACCAGCAAATATGGAATGCATATAACTAACAATTTTTGCGTGAATTTAAAATGGTATAGACACTATGAATTAAATTTTTCATTAAAATTCAGCCATTGGTTTAAATTTTCATTTATTTGCGATATATAACAAAATTCCATGTGTCAACACAAATCACACATACATTTGTTAAGATGTTTGCAGTCAATTATAACACATCATTTACACATTATATGTTTATCGTACAGTTGGCATGATTTAGGAGTGAAATTGCACTATTTTGTACTCTTGGGCACATGACAGACTGTGTTTAAGGTTGTATCCGGTGTAATGTCTGAAGTGGTAAAATTTCTTTTCTCAATACACAATAAATAGTATGTCAACAAAGATCAAAGGATTTCATTCATTTATAAAACCTGGACATGACGCACAAAAATAAAGTATATATTTATTGCGTCTAACCAAAAATAACATCATATGCAAAAAAAATGACATTAATATATTAGACAGTTAATCAGATAATCAGATTTGTTTGAGGGCAAAGCTAGTGAAACATGGTTTAATTGCAGCACATTCATGACAGGTAACAGTGTCACTGGCAACATACGAGCGCCATCTGTCTTGGATATTTTCTGATCCTCAATCTATGTGATTCCCATCTCTGTCAAGTCATTCATGGTCTCCCTTGTGTTCCTATGTCTCCCATTTCCCTTGTGGGCGACATATCATTGATCTTCTAGATATATCTTATACAGTTTTCCGAGCATGTGCCCAATCCATCTCCATTTTCTTCTCTTCATCAAAGTGGCCACCAGATCTTTATCTTTTTGTCTCCATATCTCTTAACATAGTATCATATCCTGCCATCAAATTTTCTCATTAAATAGTTATAAATATCTGTAGTTGACAACATTTTTCAACATCTCCAATAATATTTATTCTTTACTTTTTGTACTGTATATATATATATATATATATATATATGGCCCCTAGCAAAAACACTCATGAGAAAGATTGCATCATGCGAGATGAAATGCCTGAGAAAGGCTTATGAATATCACTAGAAGAGAATAGAGAATGAATGAAAAAGGAAGACATCAGAAAGATAGTAAAGACCATATCATGCAAATAATGTATACAAAGACAGCAAAACAACTGGTTCGGACACTTTATGCGAATGGAACCATCACATCCAAGCATACAACAGCAGAAAGAACGGCTACAAAGAAATAGGAAGAAGATGGGAAGATTCAGTCAGAGAGATTGTTAAAAATCATGGCCTAACCATGGTAAGTGAAAAAAAAATGGCAAAAGACAGAGAACTTCAACTCCCTATGACACCTGACAGCATTTGTGGAAAGAAACAATATATAGATAGACTGTATATTGCAAAAATTCTGTTATTACATACATATTTCATCGGTCCGGACCATGTTGTTATAGCAGGATTTGATTGTATTCATTAAACATGTAAGAAATCTTGTGTTAGTATTGATTTTATTATTTAACATTCTATTTCAGAGCAAAAATTATTTGTGGATTCAATGTATAATCAGAATGAGAGTACAGAAATATATGGTCTGTTGCCGATGCGTGTGATGTTTCAACATCTGCCATACAAGTCAATAACCATATACAATGTCGAGTTTCCTGTAAAGTCACCTGTGTACCGGCTCAAGTTAGACATGGCACATAGAGTAAGGTTTTAACTATTTTTGATAGGATGGTGATTCTGACTGAAGGTAGGAGTTGTGGCTGAAGTGGGTGGTTGTGGTTGAAGGTGGAGGTTGTGACTAAAGGTGAAGTTGAGATTGAAGGTGTTAGTTATGGCTGAAGGTAGGGGTTGTGGCTGAAGGGAGTTGTTGAAGGTGGAGGTTTATGATTGGGTTGTGATTGAAGGTGTGGGTTGGGGTTGAAGATAGAGTTTGAGATGAACCTGTGGGTTGAGGTTTCTCATGATGTCTAAATGTGGATTTTAGTGGCTTAGAATGATGTTTATGCTTGAAAGTGGTGGGTGAAGACAGACATGAATTTTCAGTGTTAGTTGAAAGTGATAGTTGATGTTGAGTGACATTGTTGATTTCTTAAATTGATTATTATTTCTTACTTTTTTATTCCCCTGTGGGGGTTACCAATGACCAATAGAAAAATAATATAATTTAAGCATATCCTGTTTACATTAAAGATAACATGAATATGTTGTTAGAAAATGCAAGCAGCATGGCCCAAGACAGAGAAGGGTTCAGGGAGTTCATTAGGAAGACAACATTCTGGAGAGAATATGTCACATGATGATATCATATTTAGCATCTAGTTTTACAGTTTCTGTGGTATTATTTTAGGACCACTATATATTTCACCAACTGTGTCAGGAGCTATCTTGAATGTTATATTATAAGCTGCGAGTCAAAACTACAACAAAGTTTGCAGTTTTTTTATTACAGATGCAATTAAAGAACACCTGCAGTACATAAATTTATAATCATAACTGAAAAACCACCAGTTAAGAGAAAAATTAATAAACCAATGTAAAAAATTCCTATAAACATGACTCCATTAAAAGAAGAAGGAAGCATTTATAAGTCTATGCACATGAGAACTCAGAGTTTATTATCCGTCTTGGAAAAGTCTAGGCATGTGATAGTATCTACTCCTGTTTATTGGATCATTTAAAACTTTTTACTTTAAAAACACACCAATGAACAGATCTTACAGGAGGCCTTGCTTAAATCTCAATCACTGGATGACATCCAGTAAGCAACAAGAGCAACCAGAAAGCTTACCATATATTTCAGAATATAAGTAGACAATTTAAGTAATTTTTTTCTGCTATTTATGTTCGGGTTTCAACTTATATAAGCAAGCAATAACATTTCTAAAAAAAATTAGCGATAGAAACACAAAAATGATAACACGATACCATCAAATACCTATAACAGGAACAAAAATACTGGTACATAGTCACTCAAATCAAAGTTACAATCACTATTTGAATTCCCGCCGAAGACGGATGTGTCGGGCCATTGGTGCAAATAAAACAGTGACAAAACGCATTTCCATTCTCTGGAATAAATCCTGCTGGAAATCTAGTAGGATCATAATCCTGAAACAAGAGAGATCCAGCAGGAGTTTGAGAATAAACACTGAAGAAGAAGACTGAATTCTGAAACAGTTCACGAATTTCATCCTCTGTTGTAGGAACATAAGTGTGGATATCATGTCTCTATCTCACTGTCTACCAATACATTGTGGTTATCAGCATTGTCCTCAAAGATAGCATTGCCTTCGCTTCCATCCATTGCATTACTGATGGAGCACTTTTCGAAAGATCGGAGGCTCATTTAGGACAGAATATCTGACCACTATTCTTTGACCCACTCATCGATTGTAATGATGTCAGCATTTTTTATGTTGCCACCCTTCATTACAGGTAATTTAACAACACATCCATTCACTAATTTTTCTTGAAGTCTGTCTTTAAATAGTTCATTAAGGGAGACATCTAGTGGCCGAAGGAGTGAGGTAAGGCCTCCAGGAATTACAGATACATATAACCCCATTTCATGGCATAGTTTTTGCACTTTCACTGCGAGATGTGTCCAAATTGAGTCCCACACTATATTAACGCGGTTTTTTTTATAGCGACCTCCTTCCTCTGCCCCGCACTTTATCCAGCCATTCAGAGTGGGACATCCATCCAACTTTTCACAAATGCGCTGCTTGGGAATTTCTTCCCCTTAGATAATCTTGTGTTTAACCTGTAGAGCTCAACAGACGCAATATTCCGTCAATGATTATACATTACTAGGGGCCTATAGTTGCAATGCTGCACCTGTTGCTATAGCCCGATTCCAGAGTACAGAACTTCACAAAATAATGTTGCCGTGATGTAGAATTCACGCCACATGAAGCTAGGAATACGTCACAGTGTAAAGATCAAATTCATTTACATATTATGATTGTAAGAAGGAGAAAGATGGTTGATTTTTTGGCAACTAATTTCTGGAACGGCGACTGTGGATTTCCATCGCCATATTTTACTATCAAACATAGTACCCCGTGGCATGGTTCATGATTGTCGTAAGTAATATCCACATGTTTTAGTTGTTGTTATATTATAAGAATAATTTAGAATGTTTGTTTATTCATTGAAAAACAACATGTATGAGAGTCTCCACGTGTCGGCATATGTATGTCGTATACTCCACGTGTATATCAGGCTAGACCTAGTCTTGAAGAATGGACATTGCATACGATTTGTTCACATTTTATTAGTTTGTTCAGTCTATATTATATTACCCGGTAGTTTGGATATGAAACAACATATATACAACAGGAATAGGTATTGTGGAGGATTTTATCAATGTTGCCATACATTGTTCATGTACTTAGGGTTGTCAAGACATTATATTTGTGATTTTTTTAAATGGCATTGTGAGATTCTCCCCCCCCCCAATTTTCAACTTCACAGCTTGCGCACAACTGTCATATCACACATACAACAACAACAAAACATGATTGCATGCATTATTCACTGCTTTATTTACATGTGCAAAAATTATTTTGATATCTTTACAAACAACAAAGTTATCGTGTTTACCAAACACTCACCTACAAATTATGCACATTGTCAAAAAAGAATCCAGGCCCAGGGGGGAAATTGTGTAATTTTAATTCAGGATCCTAAAGCTAAAGGTTAAAAAATAATCGGGAGGGGTGGAGGTGGTGGGGTTGCCATATTACCATGCAGCCTAAAACTGAAATGGGTCTTCTCATGTCTAGTTGCCTTTGCAAAAATTGTCTTTATACCTTTTCTTTCCACCTTACAATTTGAATGCAATTAAAGCAGACAGGAGTATCATACATATTAGGTCTATGCAGTGAGATGCTGTTTTGAGTACCAGATCCACTGTAATTATCCACAGATAATTAGAGCTGGTAAGACTATAAATCCATTATAATGGCTCTTCACCTGTCAGTTTGGGAATGTGCTTTGAATGTCATCGCTGATTCTATCTGATATTTACCAAGGGAAAGTTGATCTGATCCATTCATTGACTAGACTTTGAATTTGCCATATTGGCTGATGCTATTGTTGCAAACAATCTTTGTTGCAGAGACTGCATTGAATGAATGAATCAGATATCTCAAAACACTGGTACCTGGTGGTTGCAGGATTTATGAATCTCAGGGCAACAGATACACTGTTATTCTTGATGTGTTTTTTATGTGGGTGCCGGTACGGTGCGAATGGCAAATGGAAGACATGATCTTCGCTATAGTCTGTGATATTTCACTTGTCTCTTCATTATTATAATAACGGGATTTCGCAGTATTATTACAGTATTATTTTTTATACTTTGTACAAGGGTTTCCAATTTGTGTCACATTTTGGACAATACATCCCCTGCTTATATTAGGAAATATACGGTACTATTCACCACCAGATGGAAGAAATTGAGCTGCTATGGGTTTGACTTCTGCTAAGTGAAGCTGGTTTTGTTAGCTAACTATTCATTTAGTTTAATATTTTATTTTGCCATTGCTTATACAATTCTTTACTTGATTTCTTTTATTTCACCAATCGTACATACTTCTTTAACTTCGTTCTTTTATATCTTGGTTCAATTTTAATCATGAATGATTGGTCACTATTAATAGAGTTTGATTGTTCTTGGCAGGTAAAGATTGGTCCTGAGTACCAGAAGTGGAATTACAAAGGGAGAGTACTTGATGACGAAGACACAATTTTAAACTTACGGATGAAAAGAGATGAGTCAATCTTCATACAACAAACAGGCCCTTCGGCACTGAAACGACAAGCGTTTTTATCTGAAAAATACAAATTGCCAGAAGCAACTGGAATACAGTAAAATTAATAATCCAGTGTTTGGATTCAGTTCCCAACTTGTGTTTTTGTTTCTCTTTTTCTTCCGTGTTTGCTGTAGTAAACCCACTTAGATTTTGCGTTGATACTTTGAAGTCTTTTGATGTCATATTGTGTTGCTATCTTACATCAAAGATGCGATATTTGCATATTTCGACCCAGTGCAACCGATTTATTCAAGGTTTGTTTCTTTCAACATTTTGCTTTTAATAATTGGATTTAAATTACAGTGGAATCTGGATAAGTAGAGCTCATAGGGACCTAAGGTCATTGTTCTACTTATCCAGGCTGCACTGAGAATACACACTACTACAGTGTGCCATGTAGTAATGCAGTAGCATTGAGTAAAACAATTGTACCACTTAGAAATTGGCATGTTAACAAATACAGTAAATAGGCATACATGTAGCAATACAATATTAGAAATGTTGAAATATTTCATTCTTTTAGAAAGTAGAACATTACAATCATATGAAAAGGCATAAATTAATTAAACAAAACAGTCTGTGATTTTACTTTGTATTGTAGCCTGTGAAAAATGTCTTTCTATAGCCTGCTTAAAGGCAATACATGTTCCTGAAGCTCAGTAAATTATTTTAAAGGAGTGGTATCAACAAAATTGGACGTGGATGTTCAGGCTCACTGTTGATTTGACATTCGGAAAACAATTTTCTGTAGCTGTTTTTATGCTTTAAAATGCCAGAAAGTTTTGAGGATCTTATAAAACCATATTCTCTAGCTATATCCACTTTCTTCATTCTCTAGCTATATCCACTTTCTTCATTCTCTAGCTATATCCACTTTCTTCATTCTCTAGCTATATCCACTTTCTTCTTCCCACTATGTTCATCCTCTTCCAATAACTCAATCTTTCTTTTCTTTTTAATATTAAAGTAGTAGGCCTAAGCTTTCAACCGCTAGTAGCCATTGTTGCCATCACAACAAATAATATCAAACCTATAACTATGTCACGATCTCAGGCCATATCCCACTTCTACCATGATTTTCATTGGCTAGCGACACATGATATACATAAATGGTCAATTGAAATTATGGAAGAATAGACTTAGATATGCAATCATTTCTATCTGAAGGTCTTGTAAAAGTGGAGGATATGTAGGGAAATAACATAATTGTAGGTGGGAGATTTCACATTGTTTTCTAGGCTGACTAAACGTTTCTTTCATGACAGTCCGACATAAGCATCAACATTTATGTTATGTAGCCTGTATTCACTTTTAGGCTCTACTTATCCAAATATTCATGTTTAGCGAATTCGACGTAACAAGAATTTTAAAACAAAGATAAATAAAGAAGAAAAATGGCTGGGACTAACATAATCAGTTTGCCTTAAGCAAAGTTCAATTTAAGTGGGCTCCACTGTTTTAAGATTGTTTTTGCTTTTGTTGATATATCAGTGTTTCTTATTTTTGAGTTTAAATATTTACTCCTTATGTGTAGATCATGTTGTTATGCCCCTATTATATATTATGCCTCCTTCGTATCGATAATATAGGCTGATGCCCATTTCATGTATATTATACAGGTCAATGTTCCTTTTGTATAGATTTTTTGTGTCGGTAGCATATCCTATTCAGGGTGTAGCCATCAACCCAGCATTTTTTTGGTTGTGGTGATTTTCTAAACAATATAAATATATTCAGTAGTTTTCCATTGCTTTCTGAATAGTCTGGATTCTATATTATATTTTATATTATATAAAATGATGTCCCTTTTCTACAGATTATATAGGCAGGCGATCCTTTCAGATTATTTTAGCAGGTGCCTTTCTCATATAGATTATATAGATGGGTTCCTCTTTCATTTAGATGATATGGTGAGAAGTCCCCTTTCAAAAAATGGAAAATATAGGCAGGTGCCCCACTTTGTATAGATTATATAGATGGTGCCCCCTTTCATATAGAGCATATAGATGGTGCCCCCTTTCATATAGAGCATATAGATGGTGCCCCTTTCATTCGGATTATATAGACATGTCCATCATCCAATTTTATATAGATTATATAGGCTAGACTTCCATACCCTGCCCATCCCCCATATTTATTTTATATTTTCTTATTATTGTCACTACAAAGATTAAACAATGACAATCGAGTTAAAGTGAAGACACTTTCTTCTGCTACATTTGTTCTCAAATTCCCCTGCAGATTGCTAGGATGTAACCCACAAGCCTGAATATGTTATGCCATTGTTTACAGTTTAGTGAAGACACACATTAAGAAATTTTGCCAAGAAACATGGTATTTATATTTGAAAGTCATAGAATAATTGCTGTTTAGAGTTGTTATCCTACACTGGAACATTTATCACATAGAGTTGTTATCCTACACTGGAACATTTATCACATAGAGTTGTTATCCTACACTGGAACATTTATCCCATAGAGTTGTTATCCTACACTGGAACATTTATCACATAGAGTTGTTATCCTACACTGGAACATTTATCACATAGAGTTGTTATCCTACACTGGAACATTTATCACATAGAGTTGTTATCCTACACTGGAACATTTATCACATAGAGTTGTTATCCTACACTGGAACATTTATCACATAGAGTTGTTATCCTACACTGGAACATTTATCACATAGACGTTTAACCCTGATTTGAATAAGCAGGTAGGGTCAGTGCTTGATCTAGAGCTCAGTTCTTATCAATGAATTTGCACCATCTCATTTTACTTCATGTACTTATAAGTAACAAGTAGCTTCAATTGTTATTGGCCTCTTGATTGGTTCATTGTTCTCTAAAGCTTCATTGCTCTTTTGCCCTCATCATTTCTTCACCCTTATACTTCCTGGTTTTAATGCCTCTTTGGGTAGATATTGCTAACTGAGAACCTCTAATTTACAGTGCAATAGATACATATTTAGTAAGGAGAGAGTTTCACCTATAATAAATGGTCATTCACCAGTTTTTGTCAGATATTTTCTCCTTTTTATGAAAAAATGTGGCAACATTTTTGTGGAAAATCATTAAGGAAGAAATTTTACCCAAGTTTTGGCTAAATTCTAGTACTAAAAGTCATGTTCTGATTTGTTGGAAGGGGTTCTGTTTTTGAACACCCACCTCTCTTCTGTAGGCTTGTTGCAATGATTTGCTGGAGGGGGTTCTGTTTTTGAACACCCACCTCTCTTCTGTAGGCTTGTTGCAATGATTTGCTGGAGGGGGTTCTGGAGAGGGGGGGGGTTGGGTGATTGACAACAGAACATTACGACATAAAAAAACATAACTAAAGATAAAATGCTGATGACGTTTTCATTTAAAAAACCTCACTATACAGTCATATCATCTTCTATAATGTAGCATGGTGGTTAGTCTGGTGGCCTTCTGACCTTCCGTATGCTGTTAGGAGGGCCTGGCCAGTCTTAGTTTCCATCCTCTGGTGACTGAATTAAGCCCCATCTTCACGACAAGGAGCTGGCCACATTGGGGTACTTATGTGTAAAATGGAACACTTTACCCTGACATACTTCGGTGTATAATAGAAAACTATTTCAAAACACTTAATGTGTAAAATGAAACACTTTATCTTCGTACTCTTGTGTGTAAAATGGAAAACTTTATTTCCACACAATTATGCGTAAATTATAAAACATTATCTTGACACACTTTGTGTAAAATAGAAAACTAACTTACCACATTTAGGTGTATTTTATCTTAACACATTTAGGTGTATTTTATCTGAACACATTTAGGTGTATTTTATCTGAACACATTTAGGTGTATTTTATCTGAACACATTTAGGTGTATTTTATCTGAATACATTTAGGTGTATTTTATATGAACACATTTAGGTGTCCAATATAAAGCATTATCTCAACACATCATATGTAAAAATAGAAGACTTTACTCAATTCAATAACATTGTGTTAAACTTGATAAACAAATGTACATTTTTCTTGAATGCAATGTTGTGGAATTGTTTGCAGACATAAAGTTATTATTTCAGAATCTTTCATTTATTATCACTAGGAACAGTGCCATCACTATAATTTACCCCATTGTAGAAATCCTTTATTATTGAATAGTGATTGATGTTAAAGTTTATTTTGACATAATCAGGTTATGAATCTTCTTTGTTGCCTGCTCTATTTATTTTGCAGGATAAATGACCCAAAGAATAGCTAAGAGATGTCTACAGATACATACAAACCCCAAAGACAAAGAAGCAAACACGATTCAAGGAGAGATTCTTCTTCTCCATTTCTTCTCAATCTTCTGATAGCCGGATGTAGTTTGTGGAATAGAATGTATTGTGAAATGGACGCACGGCTTGGCACATTTTGTCCTGGCACATCTGTCTTCAACATGAAGGAGAGATCATATTCCAGTTTCTTGACTCAGAGTCTAACACAAAGCACATACAATAATCAGATGAACAGTCCAACCAGAACAAGTTCCATAGTTTAAACTGTCGCAGACCATCAAGAAACATATTTCGGTTACTGACTATTCAAGACTAGATAAATAAAACATATTATATTGATGATTCTATATCTTTTCTTATTTTTTTCAGACTACAATTCTATTTTAGCTCAAACTGGCTCTATTTTGGATTTTGTAGCAAATAATAGCGATAAAATGAACTTAGAATCAGATACGGAGTTGAATTATTTTTCAAGTGATGATGATAATAGGATGACACAAGATTGTACTAAAGGACAAAGAGCAAGTGATCGAACATAACACAAGATTGTGCTATAAGACAAGGAGAGAGTGATGAAACATAACACAAGATTGTACTATAGGACACGGAGCGAGTGATCGAACATAACACAAGATTGTACTATAGGACAAGGAGCGAGTGATAGAACATAACACAATATTGTACTGTAGGACAAGGAGCGAGTGATCAAACATAACACAAGATTGTACTATAGGACAAGGAGCGAGTGATCGAACATAACACAAGATTATACTATAGGACAAGGAGCGAGTGATGGAACATAACACAAGATTGTGCTATAAGACAAGGAGCGAGTGATGAAATATAACACAAGATTGTACTATAGGACAAGGAGCGAGTGATGGACACACACTTTGTAAACTGGAACATAACACAAGATTGTACAGTAGGACAAGGAGTGAGTGATGGACACACACTTTGTAAACTGGAACATAACACAAGATTGTACAGTAGGACAAGGAGTGAGTGATGGACACACACTTTGTAAACTGGAACATAACACAAGATTGTACAGTAGGAAAAGGAGTGAGTGATGGACACACACTTTGTAAACTGGAACATAACACAAGATTGTACAGTAGGACAAGGAGTGAGTGATGGACACACACTTTGTAAACTGGAACATAACACAAGATTGTACAGTAGGACAAGGAGTGAGTGATGGACACACACTTTGTAAACTGGAACATAACACAAGATTGTACAGTAGGAAAAGGAGTGAGTGATGGACACACACTTTGTAAACTGGAACATAACACAAGATTGTACTATAGGACAAGGAGCGAGTGATGGAACATAACACAAGATTGTGCTATAAGACAAGGAGCGAGTGATGAAATATAACACAAGATTGTACTATAGGACAAGGAGCGAGTGATGGACACACACTTTGTAAACTGGAACATAACACAAGATTGTACTATAGGACAAGGAGAGAGTGATCGAACATAACACAAGATTGTACTATAGGACAAGGAGCGAGTGATCGAACATAACACAAGATTGTATTATAGGACAAGGAGCAAGTGATGGAATATAACAAGATTGTACTATAGGACAAGGAGGAAGTGATGGAACATAACACAAGATTGTACTATAGGACAAGGAGCAAGTGATGGACACACTTTGTAAACTGGAACATAACACAAGATTGTACTATAGGACAAAGAGCGAGTGATCGAACATAACACAAGATTGTGCTATAAGACAAGGAGAGAGTGATGAAACATAACACAAGATTGTACTATAGGACACGGAGCGAGTGATCGAACATAACACAAGATTGTACTATAGGACAAGGAGCGAGTGATAGAACATAACACAATATTGTACTGTAGGACAAGGAGCGAGTGATCAAACATAACACAAGATTGTACTATAGGACAAGGAGCGAGTGATCGAACATAACACAAGATTATACTATAGGACAAGGAGCGAGTGATGGAACATAACACAAGATTGTGCTATAAGACAAGGAGCGAGTGATGAAATATAACAAGATTGTACTATAGGACAAGGAGCGAGTGATGGACACACACTTTGTAAACTGGAACATAACACAAGATTGTACAGTAGGACAAGGAGTGAGTGATGGACACACACTTTGTAAACTGGAACATAACACAAGATTGTACAGTAGGACAAGGAGTGAGTGATACACACTTTGTAAACTGGAACATAACACAAGATTGTACAGTAGGAAAAGGAGTGAGTGATGGACACACACTTTGTAAACTGGAACATAACACAAGATTGTACAGTAGGACAAGGAGTGAGTGATGGACACACACTTTGTAAACTGGAACATAACACAAGATTGTACAGTAGGACAAGGAGTGAGTGATGGACACACACTTTGTAAACTGGAACATAACACAAGATTGTACAGTAGGAAAAGGAGTGAGTGATGGACACACACTTTGTAAACTGGAACATAACACAAGATTGTACTATAGGACAAGGAGCGAGTGATGGAACATAACACAAGATTGTGCTATAAGACAAGGAGCGAGTGATGAAATATAACACAAGATTGTACTATAGGACAAGGAGCGAGTGATGGACACACACTTTGTAAACTGGAACATAACACAAGATTGTACAGTAGGACAAGGAGTGAGTGATGGACACACACTTTGTAAACTGGAACATAACACAAGATTGTACAGTAGGAAAAGGAGTGAGTGATGGACACACACTTTGTAAACTGGAACATAACACAAGATTGTACTATAGGACAAGGAGAGAGTGATCGAACATAACACAAGATTGTACTATAGGACAAGGAGCGAGTGATCGAACATAACACAAGATTGTATTATAGGACAAGGAGCAAGTGATGGAATATAATAAGATTGTACTATAGGACAAGGAGGAAGTGATGGAACATAACACAAGATTGTACTATAGGACAAGGAGCAAGTGATGGACACACTTTGTAAACTGGAACATAACACAAGATTGTACTATAGGACAAGGAGCGAGTGATGGACACACACTTTGTAAACTGGAACATAACACAAGATTGTACTATAGGACAAGGAGCGAGTGATGGACACACACTTTGTAAACATAACACAAGATTGTACTATAGGACAAGGAGCGAGTGATGGACACACACTTTGTAAACTGGAGCATAACACCAGATTAATAAACAGAATCCTTCATAAAATTATTGAAAATCAAACCTTTTCGATAGAAGTTTGAAAAAAATGTTATTGAAAAGCTTATTCCCCTTCTGAAAATTGAAAAGCCCTAATATTATAGGTAAATTCTTTTTATTGATATCTTAACATGATCTCTCGCAAAATTTGTGTGGCAGTGGGGAAACAAACAGATTAAAAAGGTGCTGCAGCGAAAGTGTTAAATATCTTTGGTTGTCACAGAAGCCTAATATTTCATTTAGCTTATTATGAAAAACTATAAAATGTATCAGATATATATTTGCAGTTGCTTGTCAATGTTTAGCAAAATGTGAGGATAGACAACACAAGCTCATGACTTCAACTTATAATATTTGATTGTACTAATTCCATTTCATAATATTGTTTAATAAAAAAAATAATAAGCACATGCTTTTTTTTATATAAGGTGTCTATAAAGTTGCTGTGCACTGAATTTGAAAAGAAATATGTGTCCAATGTGACGTCGTTTAAAGAGGTGTATTTCCATATTCCAGTATGACTCATCAGGTTTCTGTTAACTGCAGAGTAAATTTGTATTGGTTTATCTAATCAAAAATGCTGCTAAAAACTGAAAATAGTAATTGTGGTGAAACAAGTGTCTAATAATGGAGGTAACTATATGGAAGATGTTATAAAATTTGTGTAGAAGTTTCCTAATACACTAGTTCCAATATCTGCTGTAGAAATATCTTCATTGCGCTATGAGCCACTTTACTCAGCAGATGATTAAAATGATAATTGTGTTATTTTCATAAATGTTGCGTTAATGGTATCACGCAGGTCCACATTGAACTCCAACAATTCATTTGAAGTGGTTTCGCCAGTACTGTAAATGAGTGCAGAGTGACTTTGTGGACACCCTGTATTTTATTACAATTCTATTTGGTTTGTGTAATAGTAATAATAATACTTCACAATAAATGCTGGTTGATCTATTTGGAATAACAGAATTATGTTTTTATTTGACAGCATTCTTCTTCTGCGTTCGTTCTCAAACTCCTGCAGATTAGCTTGAAGTAGTCCGGAGAACGGATTGCATTGTGTCATGGTTTACAGCATTGCTGAGTTATCTGCGCCTTTTGGCCTAACACATCCGACTTCAGCATGGCTTTGGGTCACTGACCCTATATGGGATGGGACAGCCAACTCCATCCCATAACCTCCTTAGTCGCCTTTTATGACATGCATTGAAGGTAAACAGTGTTACTATTCTTTGCTCCCCTTTCGGGCCCGACAACACACGGGTGATTTGACAGCATTTAGAATGTATTTTTTGTTATCACATATCACTTATTAATGATATCTATCATTATCATTCCTGAAGTTCTATTGTCACAGAGGTCTCATAGTTCATTTTGCCATGAATCACTGTTAAATTTCATATAGTTGCCATGCATCTCTGTTACATTTCACATAGTTGCCATGCATCTCTGTTAAATGTCACATAGTTGTCATGCACCTCTGTTAAATGTCACAGAGATCTCATAGTTCAACTTGCCATGCAGCTCTGTTAAATGTCACAGAGATCTCATAGTTCAACTTGCCATGCAGCTCTGTTAAATGTCACATAGTTACCATGCAGCTCTGTTAAATGTCACATAGTTGCCATGCATCTCTTGTTTTGGACAATATTCTCTGTCACATCAAGGAAGTCAATGGCATTTAATCTTAGCCTCTGGCTGAACGCTTATTCTTTCAGATGTTGCTTCCCATGTAAGAGCATGTCGTGCAATTCTGTAGACATCTAAAGCGCCATCTTCTCATGATATAGAATATAAACAAGAATCTGCTGCCTGTCTTGATATTCCAAGAAAGTCATGGCAAAGTATCCTCCGAAGTAGACGACTGTCCTGCTCGTGACATTGCAATATACAGACTTATTTAGTCAAGCCATCATCTGAGACTTGCAAAAACTCTTGACAAAATTCCTCATTAAATATAATGCCTGAGAAACGCCACTTTAGAGTTGTAAACAAAACTCTACCATGTTGTATAGAGAACAAGTGTGACAAGATCGTACTCTAGAGTACTCCATGCTACGTTTTTTCTGCTGTATGAAATTGAACGTTACATTCTTCCCTCTATGTGTAAATGAATTTATTATTTTCTTCTTCTGTGTATAAATGAATTTATTATTTTCTTCTTCTGTGTATAAATGAATTTATTATTTTCTTCTTCTGTGTATAAATGAATTTATTATTTTCTTCTTCTGTGTATAAATGAATTTATTATTTTCTTCTTCTGTGTATAAATGAATTTATTATTTTCTTCTTCTGTGTATAAATGAATTTATTATTTTCTTCTTCTGTGTATAAATGAATTTATTATTTTCTTCTTCTGTGTATAAATGAATTTATTATTTTCTTCTTCTGTGTATAAATGAATTTATTATTTTCTTCTTCTGTGTATAAATTAATTTATTGTTTTCTTCCTTCTGTGTATAAATGAATTAATGTATAGCTCAGAAACATGGATAATCAACAAATAGAAGACATAGTGATGTATTTGAAGTGGGGATATTTACAAGAATAGGGAGAAGTTCATGGAAAGAAAATAAACAAGGAGGTTCAGACATCAGTGTATGAAACGAAAGCTGTTAAAGGAAATATTAATAAATACTTTGGACATATTAAAAGAGATGAGCCCTTGTTGAGGACCTTACTTGAAAGTAGAGTTGAGGGGTGGAAAGTATGTATAGATAGAAGCGGGAGGGAAGCACCATGGAATTGACACGATACTTTCTAGTTGCATGTACTACTAATGCAAGAGAAATATGTAGAGGTGCGTCGCAGCTGACCTTCGATGCGGAGACATCACCTTATGATGATGATAAAATCTATGGATCTACTCACCTGGACAGGGTGGGTTGAAGTTATATTTCTCTATGAACAAAGTAGTATTATGAGTCTGAGACTACAGTATCATTTTGACAATATGTGTATCCCTAGTGCATCTGAGCACCAAATGCATTCCCTCATTCTGCAGACGATAATATTGCACATGTAATGAGGATTATCAATCTATAATCGATCATGTCCGCTGTGGCGGCGATGTAAAATGCGCATCTGTAACGGCCAAGGTACCCGGTTCCAATCCCACCACATGAATTTATGCATCCGAACCGTCCAGAAAGCAATGGCAAACTACTGAACATAATTATGTTGCCTAGAAATTCAGTACATCCAAAAATTTGGTTGGTTGCAGCATCCTGAATAGGATATGCTACCATTTTTTATAAGACTGATGTGTCGGGCCATTAGCATTATATAAAATGGCGACACTGCACATTTCCATTCTCAGGACTACATTCTGCTGGAAATCTAGTAAGACCATTGTCCTGCTACAAGAGAAATTCAGTGGGAGATTGATAATGAACGCTGACGAGGAAGAAATAATGGTGACCATCGGTATTCATTATTATGACACTAAACATTTTAAGATAAAATAAGCATACGCCGGCAAAGATAAAAGAAACATGTCTGTCACTGTTTAAGAAATAGGTGATATCTGCACAATTAATAACTTGTAACCGTCAAAGTCGCAAGTTTGAACCCATCAATATCTCCCCTCTCCTTATAAACGATTTTGACCCCAACTCTAATTCGAACTGTATTATTTGTGAAAATCATCAAAACTCATTCGACAATGGAAATGGTACAGTACAAGTAGAAGCCACCACATAGTCGAGTTTCCATTGTCTATGTAAATTTTATGTTCATCATTTAATAATGTAAATATTAATTTATTTTATGGTTTGGGTTAGGATAGTTGTGTTTCACATAACTAACACTAACTCCATCCATAAATAAATAAATATTTCAATTAATAAATGATGAACATGAAATTTACATAGAAAGGGAAATAATTAAGCATGTGGTGGCGTTTACTTGTACTTTACCATGAACATTTATAACGAGAACTAGGCCTAGATGTAAAAAAATCTGGAATATGTAGTAATGAACGTTTATGATCGCTGGTTTAAAAAGGGGGCATGTATATGCTCATGCTCATATATGATATGTGTACTTTCCTGTCAGACTCTCGCTTAAACGAGTGTAGTGTATATAGGGAATTTCTGTTATAACACACATTTCCTCGATCCGGAACAAGTTGCCATTACGGGATGTCACTATTTCTGTATCCTTATTGCCTATGGTCTTTCCTCAGGTGGTGTGTTACCCACACTCTTGGCTATAAGTGTAGGGGTGATTGGAACTCGAGCTTGTGTTCAAAGGCCAGATATGTCGCCTCGGCTGTGCTATGACCGTGTTTGTTCCAGATGTCCATGACGTTTTATATCCAACTTTTTCGTGGTCTTCATCTGGCTTTGTACCCTGATATCATTTAGCTATATGCCTATGCAGACAACTTGTCGTGATGCATTCTCATAATGTGGCCAAACCACCTGATCTGCTGCCTTTCTATGTATCCTTATTGTCTAAGCCATTATTGTTGTAGATACTGTATTATAATTATTGATCCCTGTGGGGTACCATTTTCTTGTTCATACATAAGTCCTATATTTTAGGTAAAAATATTTCTGACATATCATTGTTTAATAATGTTTAAAGTGTATATCTTGCATGACATTCTTCTTCTTCCTCTTGAAACTGTCGGACAAGTACAGCAGTATGCTGATATGGTATTTTTGTTACGTCATATTTAGGCCTATATGTTGTTTTCAAGACATAGCTTACGTCATATTCCTGTAGACTCGGATAATCATCACTGCAAACTGGACACGTACATAGTTGCTCGATCTCTCCCTGAGTGTATCCGCCATTACACTTCTGCTAACAGTACATGTCCTATGCTGGTTGACTATAATTCTTCTGCGCCCTCCAAAATGTTCACTTTTAGCAACATCGCATTACAAATCCTGATCTTTAATCCTGGCCATAGTTTGTGTTATTGTGCATCAGTAGTTCATTATTTTCCGTATTTTCACATGTAATTTTAGCTGAATAAAGAAGACTTTCACGATTTAGTCTCTTATCTTTTGTGTGTGAAAATATAATATAACGAAATATAATTGCAATATAACGCCTTATTTTTATGTGGTGTTTGACGGTGTCATCTGTTTACTGGCTGGCTTTTAAACACCATATTATAAGGAAGTTCTGCTTTTTCCGGCTGGGTGAAGAGACACGATGGCATGGAAAGAGTTGTTGGAGGGGACGACAGATTAGAAGTCAGTAGAGGCAAAGGCCGACATAGACGTCGTTGGACACGAGATATTCAGGAATGTATTGACATCGCTAGAGGAAGTGGGACAGCTTGCCAGAGACCGCGGAGATTTTAGGAGATTCATAAGAAAGGCTATGATCTGAAAAGAATAGATCACATGACACGCACACATTCTAATTGCAGATTTCCCAAAGTGTATTTTGGTAACACGAGGCATATTGACACAAAAGTAACTTTGGGAATTCCCGTAAATATATATACATTTTGTATAAGGGTTAGGCCTAGTTTGCTCCGCGTTGCCACAGCTAGATTTTTTTCCTACTAAATTTGGAGTTTTTGGCCGTCGTCTAGGAAGCTAGAGTTACTTTTGACACATGTGACTGTCTGTTTCTATGGGAAACCGTAGACATTTATATCATCAGAGGACAGCTGTTAGATAATGTAAAAGCAATATATAAAAATGTCAAAGCTCAGTAAGAACAACAGATGGAAAGACTGAACCTTTCGAAACAAGATTTAGAGTAAGACAAGGCTGCGTGATTTCACCTCTACTTTTCAACATATACATGAACAGAATAATAAAAGAAGCTCACATCAGCAAAGAGAACAAACATTGAAAATAAACCTTATGTGGAACTTAATGATGAAATCAACGAACTACCATTTATCGACGATCAAAGTCTAATATATAAAAATAAGGTAATTGTGCACAATCACATTAGTGCATTTGCTATTAGCATGTCAGACGTACAACATGAAAATTAGCGTACAAAAAAAACCCAGAAGTTATGAAAATTAGCAAGTCTGCAACACCCATGGATATATAACAATAGATAACATCAAAGTGAAACAAGTCAAAGAATTTAAATATCTAAGCAGCATTTTTTTTCTAGGCCAGAAAAGCAAACACAGTGTCCTATCAACTGTCCACATTACTTCTTCACCCAAAGATGAAAATGGAAATTAAAAAAACCCAGATAATAGCAACAATTTTTATACCAAAACTCTGCTACCAATGTCAAACATGGTCTTTAAGAGCCTCGCAACAGAGGAAAATCGGTACACGAGAAATGAAGTGTCTGAGAAAAGATGTACTGGTTACTAAACTAGATAAAAAATAAATGAGGAAAATATTTGGTATAATATGATGTATTGAACATATTGAAAGACAGCAAGTAAAATGGGTTGGTCATCTTATGAGAATGAACCCAAACCAAATACCTATAAGAGCATATAACAAAAGAATATCCGGGCGTAAAACCAAATGTAGACCAAGAAAACGGTGGATAAAAAACATCAACATAGCCTTGAAAAAAATATAGACTAAATGCAACCACGGCGACACATCTGGTCTTGGAATAACAGTTTAAGCCTACATCCCTACTCTTAACGGCAAGTGTGAATACTATCACCATCATTCACCTGGGACAGACAATAGACAATAGTGTCTTAATCTGGGTTTTTTTCCCTCCAGGAAATCCTGATAATTTAGAAAGAGGCGAGTAAATTCTTCCACTTTCCAAATAAGATCTCATGAAACGATGGAAGCGCACACTAAAATGGAAGAATTATCTTAATTTTGTTAGGTCAATTGCTTACTTCCATGTCCTTATGTATATTGAATTATATAGTCTGGGATTATCTACATGGAGATCTGAAGTTATTTCTAAATCGTCATGGCAGCACTGGCTGATTCTATTCAAAATGTATATGTCATCTAAGATACATTGATATATTCTCTTCAGTAAAAGCAAGTATTTGTTTTAATTAGTGCCATGAAATCAGTGTTCTCAGATTATAATGTTATTATTGTGTTGTAGTTCTTCATTGTGTATCAATCATAAACAATGCTTCTCTTGAGAGGGAGCAACGTTTATTAACTAGAACATTAGTCAGTTTCTGCGCATAGCGTAATTCTAGTATTAACATTATCTATAATCGATTAAGTCTTGTATATGTTCATACGCTTATTTCGTATATTATGTATCAAACTGGTAGATAAAAGAAAGGGGTTTGTGGGTGTTAAACCTCTCTTCCAACCCCTCTAGCAAATCAGAACATGATGTTTAGTATTAGGAACCTTTCCAAAAATTGGGTAAACCCCATCCCTAAATAAAACGTATCTACGGCCCTGTTATTTATTGTATCTTGTAGTTTTCTTAGATTGCTAAAATTTCAAATTTAATTCTGCCATGTGATCGTTAACAGTGCCGTTCGTACTCATTTTTTGTTGTTGTGAATGTGGTCTTGATAAAGGCCTTGTGGGCGAAACGTCGATCTGTGTGTGTTAGTAAGTGTTTAAGACATCGATAGTGTTATTAGTAGAAACATATGTTTCCAGTGATTAGGAAAACTTCATTACGCTGTTCCAAGTTTCGTCAGTAGGAGTTCAGTTTTGTTGCAGCGAGTACATATCGGATTTGCGTCAATAGACATTATCTGCTGTCGTTCTCAAACTCTTGTTAGTTAGCAGGATGTAGTCCAGAGAACAGAATCCGCTGTGTCAAAGTTTACAGCTGGACAGCGATATATGCCAATTTGAGCAGTCATATTATAATTTAACATTATTGTTTCCAGTCTATTGATTGAGTCCGGAAATGGAGAAAAGAATAACAATATTGACTTTTCATGCATGTCGTTAGAGGAGAATAAGGACATTTTGATTGGGGTGGGGGAGTTGACCGTCCTATCCCATATAGGGATGACGTGATTAAGAAACATCACTGAAGTCGGTTGTGTCCGGCCGAAAGGCACATATATTACAGATAAGTTGTAAATCGTGTAACAGTGAAACCCATCCTCCAAACCACATCCTGCTAATTTGCATGAGGTACAGTACACATAGACGCCACCACATAGTTGAGCTGTTTCCCTTGTCTATGTTTGTAAATTTCATGTTCATCATTTAATAGTTTAACAATTTATTTTAGGATATGGGCTAGGGTTAGGATAGTTGTGTTCTATATAACTAACCCTAACCCCAACCCTGAATAAATAAATATGTCAATTATTAGATGATGAATATGACATTGCAAACATAGACATGGGAAATAATGCTAACTAAAAAATAAATACATTTTGTTGTCTTTCACTAACATGTCCATTATTTTATTGTCACTTTTAATGCGCTGTGTTTAAATCTGCAAACAATTTATCTCTACTAGGTCGGGATCTCTAGAAATACACAATTGAAGTTTTTTAACACCTACAGTATTACAACCTTATTTGTAACAGAATAAGAACAGTTATGTAGGCTTGAATTTCTTTGCAGTTGACTTCCGTCGGCAAATGACATGTGTTACATCGCGATGAAGCATCCAACAGTAAATGGCAAGCATGGTCACACTCCACCATCCTTGATAACGGAACTCCATCAAGGCAATATCTTGATGGAATCGTTCTCCACGTTCATCGCTGACTTCGCCAAGGTTGCCAGGGAAAAAGTCAAGATGCGAATCGAGCATATGCATTTTGAGGGGCATGTTTCAATTCATAATTATGTATGCATCTATACACTGCTGGACAATATGCACATAGTCGGCAGATTTATGATTTCCCAGAAAGTTAGCGATAATAGATTTGAACATCCACGTGCGAAGTTCATAACCATGTAACAAGTTCTTGAATTGTTTGTCTGCAATAATTTTCCTTAATTGAAGTCCTACAAAGATACCTTCCTTTATCTTTGCATCGCTAACTTGAGGAAACTTTCTCGAAGATAAATAAAAGCGTTGCTCGTTTTATCTAACGCTTTTACAAAATATTTCAGTATCCCAACTTTATATGCAACGGTTGTAAAATGATGCTGTATTTGTTAACTAATGGCTGGTGGATTACATTTGTATGTCCCAGCTGCACATGATGTAAAATGATGCTGTATTTGTTAACTAATGGCTGGTGGATTACATTTGTATGTCCCAGCTGCACATGATGTAAAATGATGCTGTATTTGTTAACTAATGGCTGGTGGATTACATTTGTATGTCCCAGCTGCACATGATGTAAAATGATGCTGTCTTTGTTAACTAATGGCTGGTGGATTACATTTGTATGTCCCAGCTGCACATGATGTAAAATGATGCTGTCTTTGTTAACTAATGGCTGGTGGATTACATTTGTATGTCCCAGCTGCACATGATGTAAAATGATGCTGTATTTGTTAACTAATGGCTGGTGGATTACATTTGTATGTCCCAGCTGCACATGATGTAAAATGATGCTGTATTTGTTAACTAATGGCTGGTGGATTACATTTGTATGTCCCAGCTGCACATGATAATTCATACATTTCTTGCATAATGTCCATGTCTTGCGGCTGTCCCATTAACATAGGGACAGTGACACTCCACCTGACGTTTCTCATTGTCTTCTGTCAGATCTCTCCAATGGTTTATATATATATATATACAATTACCAAAAAGGCAAAAAAATTGCAATAGTAAGGTATTGGTCACAGTAACAACGTAATTATATTGAACAACAAATATGTGTCCATAATACCTACCACTACAAATAAAAAAGGAAAAGGCTAAAACAATTGACGTTTCGATCATATGATCTTCGTCGGAACAGACATGTAGTAATGTAATGTAACGGCAAAGATCACAGAAAAACTGAGAATTTGAGAACATATCTAAGAAAATAAGAAAAAATAGTCCCTATAACTGGGACTGTATCAGACATGTTTCCTAGATGTTGTTAACTATTTCATCCTTTACAAATAGTTGAAATTCATATTTTAAAAAAAGACAATAGACCAGTGGTTCTCGATATGGACCACGAAAATTTTAACAAAAAGACCAAATTTGTACAAATTGACATTGTTATTTCGTTGTTAGGTATTTATAACTCTCGAGATCCTGCAAAACATATCTTCCGCTCTATGGACTACATCCTATCAACTGACGGTAGTTGGAGGATGAACGCAGAGGAAGAACACTGGAATGTGATTTTCAATGTTCCATAGTGACACATTATCAAAACATAAAATATTATTGTTTCACAAAGCAAAAATATAAAGTTTGTTGCATGTCCTTTTCAAGATGTAGGCCTAATCATCAACGCAGTATGTTCTGACTAGTGATTTTCTAGTAAGGCAATATTTTACATTTTGTAGATTGTCATAGCTTTCGGAACAATCCTTTTGCACAATTGCCTGCGACACTGTATGTACATTGTACCTTGATCGGGGTTGCCAGATATTTGAAATTAATAATAGCCAAATTTAAAATTAAATCTTGTCAAATTGACAAACATAACATTTAATCTATCTTTCTATTGTATGTTCTTTGTTTTTGCTGTACCACGTCGCATTATTAAATGACGATCGGTATTCAGGCTATGGCACGTTTAGTGACTCAATATGCAGTAATATTGGGACGTCTCATCCCTGTCTCCTTGGTCTTCCTCTGCCAATTGATGTTTCTATTTCCATGTTGTATGATGTTGCTGCTGGTCAATATGGGTTCGTTCTTAAGTGGCCTAACCATCCATTTCAGTCTCTGATTTTCAATATATTTGACCACAGACGTGTTCCAACGTTAGAGAATTTTCCCCCTCTTTAAGTCAATTGACTCATTATTATGACTTTGGGCATTATTATCTACTCGGAGTGTCATTAAGAGATATAATTGGAAACAATAACATTAGACAGATAACCAAATGAATACCGGTATTGAAAAACATAAGGCGACAACAAATCATGCAGTTTTCACAAACTTTCAAACTACCAACAAACAGCATGCTACAGATGGACATAACACATAGACATCACGGCTATAAAGTCAGAGGCAGACCATGTACAAGATGGATCAAAGAAATCAAAACACCACCGGAACAAGCTTACAAACAGCAAGTACACACGAAGGTCATCTCCAGAGAACTCTTCTGTCCCTGACGTCACATGATAAACAAGGGTCACATGGTATATATATATATATATCAATATAGATAGATAGATCATCATCAATCATCATCTTGTCGTCATTAAGCAGATATTGATCGTGTTCATCAATTCTTTTTGTATCTATAATCACAGCAAAACACTTGAGTTGAATGAAGATAACATAATCAGGATCTCCATGAACAAATCTGGAACACACAACAAAATAACCTGCCATCTCCAATGTCTACAGCTACTTCTAACTTAAGTAATGATGGTAAGTTATTGTTTGTTTATTTAAAAAAAATAATTAATAAAAACAAACCAACAACGTCGTTCTATCATTCTGTATATCTCAAGGTTGCCGTATTAGTAATTTTTTTAACTAAAGATTTCACATTTGGTCATGTAATTTGTCATGAGGTTTTACTGTTTTGCAATTTTTTACAGTTTTGACTTTTATTTTGAAAATGTACCTTCTCTGACGCAAATTTTTTGTATAAATGTTGCTGAAATAATGTTTGGTCGAGCTGTTTAAAAATAGAAATTAATTAAATTATTTATATTGTTTTCTTTGTTCATATATAAACGTAAAGGAAAATAAAATTTCAAACATGTTTTCCACAATGACTAAGGAAAAACTTATGATAGTGATGGAGAATGGGAAACCAATTTTCGTGGCTGCAAAAAAATAAAAAAAATAAAAAAAAATTAAATTTAAAAACAACAACAAAAAACAGATAATAGTTTAAATGTTAAACGTAAATTATGCCGTTGCATAGTGACAAGTCTGGGCGCTGACAGAAGCATAGCACAGAAAACTTCCAATATGTGAGATGAAATGCATGACAAAAGCCGCAAGAGTAACCAAACTTGACACAATGAGAAATGATGAAATCAGAAGATAGACCACCACATAATACATCGAGAAACAACAAATAAAATGATTTGGACACTGAGCAGGAGAGAAAACAATAACAACACCGTTACCTGCCATGCGTGTCGTAGGTAGCGACTAAGGAATTTTTGTGTGGATGATAGTGGCGGAGGATCGTGCTGGCTGTATCATTCAATAGAGGATCAATGTGTCCCAGAAGCCATGCTAAATTCGGATGTGTTAGGCTGAAAGCCAAACTGTAAACCACGACACAATGCATTATACTCTGGGCTATATCATGATAGTCTGCAGGAGTTTAAGAATGAACGCTGATGGAAAATAAATATACACAGTTGACATTGTAGACGTTTGTGTTTCAAAAATCTTCTACTCGGGTTCAAACCATGGACATCTTGATTAGGAAGCCACTACACTAACTATTGCGATATCATTACTATATTTCATGATATCATTACTGTATTTCATGATATAATTACTATATTTCATGATATCATTACTATATTTCATGAATGACTAGAAATATCAATGCAGTGACGTCAATGTCCGCTTTCTGAAAAGAATACTCTTTTTCAGAATTATTTTGGTCCTGCTAGACGTTAAGGCCAGTCGACGGACGAAACTAGTCTTTTCCTGATCAAAGTGGCTAACCCACAGTTTTACCTCAGCTCATTCTAACATCTCCATGGTGCAGTAGTTAAGCCGTTCGTCATGTACTCAAGACGTCGCGAATTTCAATCTGGCCCGTCAACGTCTTACAATAAATCTGATTTTTGTGGACATCGCTGTGAATTATCTTTTGAAAATACAGAGTTCCGTGCTATGAGTATTACTCTATGCAAGGCAGTGTGCCAACACGTTGAGATAGATGAGGTATATATGGTGAAACTAGAATACAATTGAGTCAAACTTTTACATCTTTTCAACCCTTTCTTATCGTATACATAGGTTATCTGTGGTACATCAAGTGGGTATCTGAAAGTATCCGTCATGACGATCTCTGTAGACATTCTACATATTTATCTTGGTATTAGCCTCACAAGCTGTCTATGCAAAACAATGGAACGCACTGGAAAACTAACAGACTTGAAAAAACTACTTAGCGAATTGACTTACCAGTATAGGGTAACCATGAAGTGGATACCCTCTCACTGTGGAATACCAGGAAATGAAAAAGCAGACCAACTGGCTAAGGAAGGTGCTGCCGAAGACCAACCAGATATACCAATCACCTACCATCAGAAAAAAACAGATGATCAAGTCAATAAGAAAGCCACAAACACCAACACAAGATGACTATCATATTATGAACAGACCAGAACAAGTTATAATTCTACGTCTCAGAACAGGACACAACAGACTCCGCAGTCACATGTATACAAAGTTCAAGATTGGCAACACAGCCATGTGTACATGTGGACAGGCAGCACAGAGTGCCAAACATATACTTCAAGAGTGTTCTGAGCATGAAACGCTGAGGCAGACATATTGGCCAGAGGAAACAACACTGGAATCAAAACTCTATGGGACACTGTATGAACTACAAAAGACAGTGAGTTTTATTAAGGAGGCAGAATTACAGATATAGACATGTTTCAAGTGAACGAAAGAAGAAGAAGAAGAATCTTGGTATTGTGTTTCTCTGTAGACATTCTACATATTTATCTTGGTATTGTGTTTCTCTGTAGACATTCTACATATTTATCTTGGTATTGTGTTTCTCTGTAGACATTCTATATATTTATCTTGGTATTGTGTTTCTCTGTAGATATTCTACATATTTATCTTGGTATTGTGTTTCTCTGTAGATATTCTACATATTTATCTTGGTATTGTGTTTCTCTGTCCTCAGGTCGAACAACTAATGACTACAATTTGCATCCAGATAAATCCTACGTAAAAGTATCCCATATAGTGATAGTTCACATAATATTGCAAATTAGTAGATCTGGAGTCTGGCCCGACTTTTTGGTACGTTTGCCAGATAATATCCCTATATCCTGGATGAAGAAGGACTTTGAATGCATGGTAGGTAATGGGAATGTTGTTTCAATGTATTTCGTTATCTTTATGTTGTTATTGTTCGTCCATCATAAGTAATGATAACAATTTGTTGCATCTACTTTATAGAATTCAGTTACAGTTATGTCTTTGGCTATGAGTTTGCACATGACTAATAAGCCCTATGCTGGCCACAAAGGTCCTTGGACAACTCGGGCAATGGATGCCCCTCACCCCGTTGTTGTTATCGATATTCAAATGCTGCTGAGTACGTCTACTCTTGGCAGCACAATGCCATTCATAAAAAATGTGTAGGTCTTTTGAAGTTGACTTAGGGATGATCACTAAAGATGGTGGTGTTTGAATTGCCCATGACTTTCTAGCAACTCTCCGCTGTTGAGTTGTTGCAATTCTCTGGGTTTTTTCCCCCACAAGATGATGCACATTTTTGGACCGTGGAGCGCAAATGTTCTATTTCGTGTAACGTCTTTCACCAATTTGATTTATTTCAAAGGCTCCCAGTGATGTCCTTAACTAGTCCATATAGCACTTAATTTGGTCACCCTGAGAACGACAGTCCTTCTGTAACTCACCATAGAGAATTATCTTTGGTATGCGATAATCTGGCATACATACCACATGACATGTCCAATGAATCTCTGTCTACATCAGAATATTGTTAATGTTAGGAATACCAGATCTGTCAAGGACAGTGGTATCCGAAATTTTGTCTTGTCATCTAATGTTCATAACTTTTCTGGGGACAAACTGTGTGAAAGTGATTAAGCTTCTTCACATGTCTATACACAGTACACGTTTCACCAGTGTGTGATAGCACTGGAAGTACCACTGCTCTGTAAATGTTCAGCCTAGTCTGTCTGCTAATGCCATTTATATGCCACATATTTTCTTATTGTATGCCAAAGAATACATGAGATTCCTGTATATACTTCATCCTCAACCGTATCACCTTTACCTGTATAACAGATGTGGGCAATCCATTTAAGTCGACTGGTCCCATTGATACCAGATCCTTGCCGCGGAGATGGGGGTCTTGGTTCAGTCAACAGAGTCTGAAAACTAAGATTGGCTAGGCCCTCCTATAACTGAGCAAGATCATAGTCTGCTCTAGTAAATTCACTTGCTGAAGACGGACGCAACCAGCCAAGAGGAATGCGCAAAAATCACAGCCACAGCAATCAGGATACCACGCACAATCCACAGAATAGAAATCCAGGTAAATCGAGGTGGTAATTGAAAAACTGCTGAGAGCCCCACTCCCTCCTTGGATGACACTGGAGCGGAGAGGGACTCAGTATGTAGCCCTCATAGATTCATACGGCAGCAGTCATAACGACGTTTTAATCACCGATTAAATTAACCATTTTGACAATAATGTTTACTTGTGACGCAATTACAATGACGCCACGAAAGCTGCGCATGCTATGGCAGAGTTAGAATCAAAATGCGCCGAATATTAAAAAATGTCAATGTATGTTCTTTTCTCCGTATTGAACCGTTCAACATTTTCTCCGTATTGAACCGTTCAGCATTTAGCATAAGTGATAAAGACACTGAACGTATTAGTTACCAACCTGAAATCGGATTTGTCGGACTATTGGCGTAAATGAAGAGGCAACACAATGTATTTCCATTCTCTGGATTACATCCTTCTGACAATTTACTAGGGTCATTTCCTTGAAATCTATTAGAATTATTGTCCATTGTCCGGTGCGAGTTTAGAACTAAAAACAATAATTGTGAAGCATTGGAGTTAAGTTTGCTACGCCAACAGAAGATACAATCATGTACAATATAATCATAAAAAATACACTTATTCCGATGCCTACGACTGCTGATGGTTCCTTATCTAACGAAGATGACAATGATATTAATAAGTTTAAGCTGAGACCTGGTTTGTTTGTGAGTCATCAGGTGACCGATGAGTTCAATTTGGACTTTGATAAGCCTGTTGCAGTTTGAGCATGAATTTAGTAGGTCTTGAATAGAGGAAAAACTGATTTTTATTTTCGTTTTTTGTTGTTGTCTCTTTGTAGTTTCTTGCTGTGTTCTATTTTGTTCAATGCTTTGCGCATTCGGTAAAGAGCTGTAATTTCATATGAGCTCGGGTCAATCCATCATAGCGTGACAGAAATCTTCAAGTTGTCATTCACAATATAATATTCTTATTCAAAGATTCTCGTATTTCATGCTTAGACATGACCGGCCGAAAGAAGGGACCGTTACAATTTTTGGTTCATTACGGAGAGATGTGTCCACACATTCTAATTTTTAAATATTAGACTTGATTTCATACAGCTTTCGTGACACGGAGATATAAAAAAACACGTAGAGCCCACTACCCCCATAACGAATAAAGATTAGTTTGTTTCTGTATCTACACCCAGACGGTCATGGCTTCCTCTGGAAGACCCTTTTGGGGATATGGGATTCTCAGTACGTTGCGCGCAGATCGATGGATGCTACGTCGTATGCGCCTTTAGCGGAAGTTCGTTTCATTAAATAATGCATGGTTTGCTCTGTTAAAGATGTGGGCACATCTTCCTGTAATGTACCCAATTTCCCATAGAAACGGCCACGAAAAATCGCATAAAATCGAAGGCTTTGAATATAAAAATGGGCGAAAGACCTCACTTTAAAATATTATCATTTTTATGTAAACATTTTCTTTTATCAAAATCTTATCTACAGCCCTGCCAGTATAGCAGATTTATCTACCGCCCTGTCAGTACAGAAGGTTTACCTACCGCCCTGTCAGTACAGAAGATTCACCTACCGCCCTGTCAGTACAGAAGATTTACCTACCACCCTGTCAGTACAGAAGATTTAGCTACCACCCTGTCAGTACAGAAGATTCACCTACCGCCCTGTCAGTACAGAAGATTTAGCTACCACCCTGTCAGTACTGAAAACTTATCTACCGCCCTGTCAGTACAGAAGACGTACCTACCACCCTGTCAGTACAAAATACGTACCTACTGCCCTGTCAGTACAGAAGACGTACTTACCGCACTGTCAGTACAGAAGACGTACCTACCGCCCTGTCAGTACAGAATACGTACCTACCGCCCTGTCAGTACAGACAACTTATCTACCGTCCTGTCAGTACCGAAAACTCATCTACCGCCCTGTCAGTACAGAAAAATTATCTACCGCCCTGTCAGTACAGAAAACTTATCTACCGCCCTGTCAGTACAGAAAACGTATCTACCGCCCTGTCAGTACAGAAAACTTATCTACCGCCCTGTCAGTACCAAAAGTTCATCTACGGATCTCACCGTAGCTAAAACTAAATAATCTTGTATTCTGACAGAGACATGATAACCGAATGATATCTATTCTATTTTTCAGCTGAATATGTCTTGTAAAGATCAGAGATGGTTATACAAAAATAAAGAACTGGACGACACTGTCTGCCTCCAAGATATGAGCATAAAAAATCATGAATTCATTCATGTCATACACAGAAAAAGTGAGCAAAGATGGACGAATCAGTGTACTCAGTAGGTACACACAGATACCGGCGTTACAGTGTTTATTGTTGTTCTTTCATTACCAGTGATGGTGTTCTTTCCTTTCCTCAAATTGTTGTAAAATTACTTTTGTTTATGAGGTGGCAGAACTGATAAATCTTATATTGGCTGAAAGGTCCTTGTGCAGGTTAAGCGGAAGATGCTGTCTTTAGTGTGATGTGTTTGGTGGTTGGTTACTGATTCAGCCGTTCACTGTTCATGGACCCAATGAGGCAATTGTAAAGGAAATATTAATTATGAACAAGAGTTATAAAACATGGTTTCCAATAAGTGATGATCTGCCTACTCAGTGGTTGCCCAGAATTCCCCTGACTAGCGTCGCTTGCCGCACTTAAACAGCAGCAATAGCGCATTCCTCGACCTTCCTAAAGCATGAGCCCTGGTACCATACTTCATGATTGCTTGGTAAATCCTTGGTAAATAATTTTTATTTCACGCTACGAGTAACGACTGGATTATAAACCGGGTTTGCTGGTCAGTGAGCGAGTAACTGAACATTGTACTATCGCGGTCCCAAATCCATAGTGCAACATATACATGTGTTTGTGGGCTGTTCCTTTCTGTCATATATGATGTTCCATTTATCTGGCACAAGAGAGAGAAGAATTGTCCGAATATCATCCAGAAATGGACACTTCAAAAGAAGGCGGTCAACAGTATCATGAAGATACGTGCATAGTCGGCACCCTGTAGTGTGTTATGGTCAACAGTATCATGGAGATACGTGCATAGCCGGCACCCTGTAGTGTGTTATGGTTGTATTCGGTTCATGTGATTGTTAAACTGTATATATTGAGTATGAAAGATGGTACTCTAGTATTTCTTTCCTAAGAGGTTGATGTTATATTTGTGCTTTGGCATGGTGATATATTTGCAGATTTCTTTCCAAGTGTTTCCCAATGATGTCTGTGCATACTGAACTGTTTCCCAATACTGTCTATGCTTACTGAACTGTTTCACAATATTGTCCATGATTACTGAACTGTTGCATTTATTGATTTTTCACAGTAGCAGCTGTCCACATATTTGTCAAAATTTTTTATATCAATTGTTGACACCCCCTTCCCTTTGTCAATTGTAAACGGACAGAGTTTACTTAGCTAATTTCAAGAAGGAAAGTGTCACATCCCATATAGGGTCAGTGACCAAAGCCATGCTGAAGTAGGATGTGTCAGGCCGAAAGGCGCAGATATGCTGTAAACCATGACACAACGCATTCTGTTCTCCGGACTACATCCTGCTAATCTGAAAGAGTTTGAGAACGAACGCAGAAGAAGAAGAAGGAAAGTAGTCCCATAGTTTTAGGATTCCTGTTAGTAATTACAAACGACTCTTTTTAAAAGTATTAGTCGAAAACGTGTGTGAGTGAACTGTTTACGTTCACACGTAGAACACGGGGAGGAGAACTTTAATCTAGAAGTCACAAGACAAGGACTGAACTCCCATCGGACCTTTCGTGTAGCAGGATGTTCCTATTAGATTTCCAGCAGGATGTTCCTATTGGCGCAAGTAAAGTATAGTTCTTCACTGTGACCTTTGTTCTAGTTTCGAGGTATTACCTGACCATTGATTGTGTGATATGGCAGGCTTAAGATTTAAGTACTTACAGTACGGTTAGGATTAGAAATAATATTTCTATTGTGTGCGCGCACCTCGCTCCGTGTGTAGCGGGCATAAATACTGATCGCTCACAACAAATAATAGGAAATTGTAAAAAAAAGTGTAAATTGATAAACAAACAGATTATGCATAAATTCATCTGTGTCTAGATTTGAACTCAGTGATTGTCGGGATGTGACGTCACGGCAGCCATTAATTTAATTGGTGATATACGGAAATCCGTGACGTTGGATAGTTAAAATTGAAACAGTGTGCTATTTAAAGCACAGTGAAGAACTAATCTTTACTTTTTTCGTTCCTATTAGATTTCCAGCAGGATGTTCCTATTAGATTTCCATCAAGATGTTCCTATTAGATTTCCAGCAGGGTGTAGTCCAGAGAACGGAAATGCTGTATCGCTGTATTAGCTATAATGGCCAGACACATCCGGCGTTGGCGTTGAAGAATCGTGTGTAAATAGTATAGTACTAAAGGACTTATTCTATGTTAGCATTCAAAGACCTTCTTTTTTAGTACCATTCTTAATTTTGGTGTTCTTCCCTGTAATTATTTCTTCCAATGCGGTCTCGCACCCTCTTGCCACACCACTGTTTCACGCGAAGGATTTCTAAGTATGCGTTGGACGTTTAGAGAAGCATGTCTAACACCGTACACTTCGTCGGTATGCGCAGGGACTAATAAAGGCCTAATTAAGCCAGCTGTTGATAAGAATCAGACGGATTAGTGTTACTTTGAACACGTTACCATAATGACATTTCATTCGATTTCGGGAGTCCTGATTCCAATTTTATGATGACTGGGTTGACAACCAACAAATTATGTTATTTGAATTATGAACTATTTGTACTGGTTACCACCACCGAAGAACACAACACAAGGGACATAACTGGTAAAATGTTTTAAACTTTTCATTTCTTGATGCCATCCCTTGTTGAATTTACAAACAAGTGAGTGTAAACCTGGCAATGACTGTGTGTAGAAGACTTATGCACATAAAGTAAGCTAACCTTCATTCGTTACGTTTTTGATTATTGTCGTGATTTTAGTTAGTCACTATTTATATACTTAGAATCGCATGCCAAAAAAATAGCCAAGGAGATTCCAAGTATATAATTAGTTGCCAATGAAAATCACGACAATAATAGAAAAAGTAACAAATGAAGGCTTTTTTACTTTCTGTGCAGGGGTCTTCTTTACTCAATGGTTATGACATGACAGTCTAGTCAGTTCAAAAATGCGAATCCCTATTTGTATTCAAATGTCTTAAAATTACGTTGAAATATGTATTTTGATTTTGTGCAGGAGGTTTTAGGTTTTAAAAAAATACATTAAATTGTTATTAAATCTATATTTATAACTGAAATTCAGAATTGTCGATTTTATGTACTTTGCTTAACCTGTATGTTATTGTGCTCTAAAGAGCTATATATAATATAACTACTCTCATACATGTCACAGAAAGTGACTAATAAGGTTTAAGGGGGGAGGGGTCGAGCTGATTGTTCTATGATATGCCAAAATTACCAAAAAGCTTTGCTGAAGTGGTATTTATTAAGTTGAAAAGCGCAGATATCGCAGGCAAGCTGTAAAGGTTCTGTACATATAGACGCCATACATAGTTCAGTTATTTAATTCAACTTCTTAGAAAGTCACTGTGCATGACAATTCGCTGCCACAATAACAAACATGACTGCTGACACAAACATGACGGGTGTGAGTCTCCCCAGAAACGAAGCAGTTGTGTTTCTACAAATTTCAGAGACACTCATCATTATCATCATCATCGTGAAAATAACAACAATAACAACAATAATAACAATAACAACAATAACAACAATAACAACAATAACAACAATAACAACAATAACAACAATAACAACAATAACAACAATAATAACCAGGGCAGTGGCGTGCTTTGATGCAGAGAGGCGGCCGAATAAAGCTGCATCAATCATAATACATTATCGGACGGCATTTCGAAGAAAACCATTTAAGGGGGAACGGCATTTCTAAGACTTACATCATACTGAGAAAATATACCGCAAGGTCCTGATAATACCACCAATAGTACCAACAAAAACAACACCAACAAAAATAATAACAGCAGTAGCAACAATAGCAAAAACAGCAGCAACGATAACAGAATGAACAATAATAATGACAACAGCAGCAACATTAACAACAACAAAAGCAGCAGCAGATGCAATGACAATAGCAATAACAACAATAACTAAATCAACAACAATACAGTTGCAACAACAGCAACACCGACATTAGCAGCAATAACATCAAACACAACAATAATAACCCTCTTAACAACAATAGTTATAATTATAACAGCAACAATAACAACAATGAGAATGAAAATTATGATACCAATAAGATTTATAACAATAATAAGGGAAATAATAATAACAACATAAATAATAACAATAAATAAAACAAGGTTTAGAAAGGGACAGACGGAAGTCTGCAACTGATCGAATACAAGAAAATCCAGACTACAATACGACGCCGCGAGCTAGCGTTGTTGGAACCGGTGTTAGGTCAAAAATGAATGCCAGTTTCGTTTAATCGACTACTGAAACAAAACATCCCTCAACTAATCAATATCGTCACTGGTTGTACCTAAGATGCCAATCTCACAATTTTGTATTATTTCATAAAATATTGGTTTTATATAAACAAATATACTTCTTATATAACTCTTGCCACTAATGAAAACGTATGCACTCATTTATATAGGTCAAATAATCATATTTATAGATTCACGTTCCGCGCTTTGTAAGAATCAACAACCCTTTTACAAACGCTGTTGTTGGATTATAACCCGATTCTAAATCAGTGCATATTTCATTTTTGTACAGTAAGTATAATATTATTTTGAATGTTTGCGATTGTTGTATTTTCTTGTATAGCTTAAACAGACAAGAAGTAATTTCACAAGTATCTAAAAAACCAAGATACGAGAGAATGTGCGACAGAAAGGCACAGTAATACAAATAAGGGACGATGATGGTGATAATAATAAATTAATCCCTTTGGCTTTTAACAACAAGACAGCTCACTTTCGACATCGCATAGTCTTTTAACAACAAGACAGCTCACTTTCGACATCGCATAGTCTTTCTGATAAAAGCGCGTCTAGCATATAATTCTTGACCAACTGGTTCATCATTCTTCTATCAGATCTGTGGATCCAACTTCTATCAGATATGTGGATCCATCTTCTATCAGATATGTGGATCCATCTTCTATCAGATATGTGGATCCATCTTCTATCAGATCTGTGGATCCATTTTCTATCTGATCTGTAGATCCATCTTCTATCTGATCTGTGGATCCAACTTCTATCAGATCTGTGGATCCAACTTCTATCAGATATGTGGATCCATCTTCTATCAGATATGTGGATCCATCTTCTATCAGATATGTGGATCTATCTTCTATCAGATCTGTGGATCCATTTTCTATCTGATCTGTAGATCCATCTTCTATCTGATCTGTGGATCCAACTTCTATCAGATTTGTGGATCCATATTCTATCTGATCTGTGGATGCATCTTCTATCTGATCTGTGGATCTAACTTCTATCTTATCTGTGGATCCATCTTCTATCAGATCTGTGGATCCATATTCTATCTGATCTGTGGATGCATCTTCTATCTGATCTGTGGATCCAACTTCTATCTGATCTGTGGATCCATCTTCTATCAGATATGTGGATCCAACTTCTATCTGATCTGTGGATCCATCTTCTATCTGATCTGTGGATCCATCTTCTATCAGATCTGTGGATCCATCTTCTATCAGATCTGTGGATCCATATTCTATTAGATCTGTGGATCCATATTCTATTAGATCTGTGGATCCATATTCTATCAGAACTGTGGATCCATCTTCTATCTGATCTGTGGATCCATCTTCTATCTGATCTGTGGATCCAACTTCTATCTTATCTGTGGATCCATCTTCTATCAGATCTGTGGATCCATCTTCTATCAGATCTGTGGATCTAACTTCTATCTGATCTGTGGATCCATCTTCTATCTGATCTGTGGATCCAACTTCTATCTGATCTGTGGATCCATCTTTTATCAGATCGGTGGATCCATCTTCTATCAGATCTGTGGATCCATCTTCTATCAGATCTGTGGATCCATCTTCTATCTGATCTGTGGATCCATCTTCTATCTGATCTGTGGATCCATCTTCTATCTGATCTGTGGATCCAACTTCTATCTTATCTGTGAATCCATCTTCTATCAGATCTGTGGATCCATCTTCTTTCTGATCTGTAGATCCATCTTCTATCTGATCTGTGGATCCATCTTCTATCTGATCTGTGGATCCATCTTCTATCTGATCTGTGGATCCATCTTCTATCTGATCTGTGGATCCAACTTCTATCTGATCTGTGGATCCATCTTCTATCTGATCTGTGGATCTAACTTCTATCTGATCTGTGGATCCATCTTCTATCTGATCTGTGGATCCATCTTCTATCAGATCTGTGGATCCATCTTCTATCAGATCTGTGGATCCATATTCTATCAGATCTGTGGATCCATATTCTATCAGATCTGTGGATCCATCTTCAATAATGGTACTTTTTCGTCATCTTCAGCGTTCATTCTAAAACTCCCACTGGATCTCTCTTGTTGCAGGACCATTGTCCTACTAGTTTTCCAGCAGAATGTAATCTAGATAATTTGATTGTATTGTGTAGCCTTTTTATTTGCGCCAATGGCCCGACAGATCCGTCTTCGGCGGACAGATAATGGTACAACTCACATTCCTCGCCACCAAGAAGTCCGCCACACAAGAAAAAAAAATGCAAGACCCACTGATTTGCATCTCGTGCTGTAATCCGTGAGAATCATTTGACAGAAGACAAAAACTAAGAAATAGAGACACGACATGAAGTGTGACAAGGATGACGTTTTATCACAGGTGGCATGTTGTTAGCTTATCACATAACTGTCTTTAGTCACCTCCTACAACATGCCGTGAAAGAATGAAAGAAAACAAATATCATATTCTATGCAACATGAACTAACATTGCAGGCTTTGTTTACTACACGGACCAATACTCATTGTAGGCTTTGTTTACTACACGGACCAATACTCATTGCAGGCTTTGTTTACTACACGGACCAATACTCATTGCAGGCTTTGTTTACTACACGGACCAATACTCATTGCAGGCTTTCCTTGCTACACGGACCAATAATCATTGCAGGCTTTGTTTACTACACGGACCAATACTCATTGCAGGCTTTGTTTGCTACACGGACCAATAATCATTGCAGGCTTTCCTTGCTACACGGACCAATACTCATTGCAGACTTTGCTTACTACACGGACCAATACTCATTGCAGGCTTTACTTGCTACAAGGACCAATACTCATTGAAGGTGATTTAAAAAATAATAAGTGTAGAAATGTGATACATTTGACCACAAAATGAATTATAAATAAAATGTATACGAACAAGATTGGTACTAACATTCTGGGCATAGACACAAGAACAGATGACAGATATATTAGTAGTTAGGCATGTTTCCGTCTTTCCAGACGAAAGTATTATTGTTGTTCTATAAAAAAAAATATAATCTACGATTCATAAAAATGATGAATGTAACTCACAAGACAATTCTGAGCCACAAACATTTCTCCATAGTATGTGCCAGGAATCACATGTCCCCTTATACCATCGTGTGCTGTTGTGTGCCTTCTTAGATGTTCAGTCCTTCAACTAGCTAAAATCACTTTCGCCTTTGTCCGTATACCATTTCTGATGTATTCCCTCACTGCAACACGATCCACGATATCTGATATCCACGATTCCATATCGATTTTTGTATAACGGACAGTAAGAAAGGGCCTTGTCCATTTTTACTAACCCTTCTCGGCTCTGTTGATGATATAAATATGGGAGGAAGTCATTAAGTCCGTCACAAGTCGTTGGAATCAAATACATAAATACGATAGATACAAGAGAAATATATCATTTTAGGCTGGAGTTTTTCCTTTATTTCTCCACATTAACATTAATTCACTTATCCTATAGACGTTCATAAACTTGTGTTGCAATACGTATGGCATACATATATATCATACTCATATCGCATACACATATCGCATACACATATAGCATACACATATAGCATACACATATAGCATACACATATAGCATACACATATAGCATACACATATAGCATACACATATAACATACACATATAGCATACACATATAGCATACACATATAGCATACACATATTTAGTCAGTCAGTTCTCTGAGTACAATCGGGTGCACAACTTTCGGAATTAGATTTAGTTATGCAATACGCTGTAGGATGAAACGCTCGAACAGCGAATAGTGTCTGCTACTTTGACCACCGTTATTTGTGTCTGCTAGAATTGTTACTCCACCTGCTGTGAAATTGCTTATGTTGCAATTTAGACAAGCCGCCAGTAGGTGTATCATCATTAAATGATATCCTCTTTGTGAAAAATGATATACACAATTATGAACTGCTTTACCGGATTTTCGTGACTGTGACCTTTTCTGGGAACTATTCAAAATGAGAATTAATGTGCTTAGGTTAACCGCTGTTTGGCTTGCTCATAGTCCTATATGTCATATTCTGATTTCCTGAAGGGGAACACATAGTCCTACATGTCATGTTCTGATTTCCTGAAGGGGAACACATATTCCTACATGTCATTTTATAATTTCTTGAAGGGGAACACATATTCCTACATGTCATTTTATAATTTCTTGAAGGGGAACACATAGTCCTACATGTCATTTTATGATTCCTTGAAGGGGGACATAGTCCTAAATGTCATTTTAAGATTTAATGAAGGGGGACACATAGTCCTACATGACATGTTCTGATCTCCTGAAGGGGAACTTTTAAGCATACCCCCTCCATTAGTTACGGGGTTGCCACAAAGATATTTTGAAATGTGTACTGGCCCCCATGCTGATTAAGATGTACTATACTCACTGGAAACAGAGCTAAAATCACTACATGGAGCTCACGGTATTAAACAAGTTTTGCGACCCTATTCCAAATGAGAAACAACAACCTGGCCCATAGACCATAAACTGTTGTCCACATCTCTAAATTAAATTCCAGCAATACTTGTGTTTACATTAACTCTTGCCGTGACGTCGTAAATTCCGTAGCCTATCCTTGTATTTAGAGATCCGGTACAATACAACACAACCACGATGTCAATCACGTCAGTCACCACTAAGAACTGTTATCTAGAATTGTCACGTGACCAGAAACAGCCCGTTGTTATGATTTCGGTTCGTCACTGTTTATATTCATGCAGTCGCCTTTGCTATTTTTGGCATACGATTCCAAATATATAAATAGTAAGAAACCAAAACAGGCGTAATAAAAAACGTAAGGAATGGGCCCTAATTAATTCAGTTGAAAGGTCTTTATTAGAGATGGTCATGGTTTCCATTGTGAAGATTTATAACATTTCCATCGATTAGAATCCAACTTTTTATGGTAAGCAACCAGTAACTGATGTCACTTGAATGTCCTCCATACCGTAAAATAGTCATTGTGACACTAGTGTGACCTTCCTGACCTTTTCACAGCGAACCATCTCTAAATAAAAACAATCATACTTTTACACACACAGCCATACGTACCTTCACAAACATAAACATAAGTAGCTTCACACACACAGTCACACATACCTTTACACACACAAGCACAGTACCTTCACACACACAAGCAGAAGTAACTTCACACACACAGCCACACGTACCTTTCTGCACTCCGTACGGAAAACAAATATGCAGTAATGACAGATTTTATTACATCAAATTTCTTGTATACTGAATAAAGACACAGAATGTAAAGTCTGTATCCTAGGTGATTTGATGAGTATGATGGGAAATGTACAAGCGGGCTGTGTTCGTGAACAGTGGCTTGAGGAAAACGAGAGTTCGAAGTTTTCGCTTGAGGAAAACGAGAGTTCGAAGTTGGAGGAGTTCAATAATTTTCGTGTCTGACCATTAGAATGTTCGGCTCAATAAGAGCACACGTGGTTATGTATTGTGTGAGATGATGTCATATCTTGTGTGAGATGATGTAATGTTTTGTGTGCGATGATGTCATGCCTTGTGTGCGATGATATCGTGTATTGTGTGGGATGATGTCATATCTTGTGTGGGATGATGTATTGTGTGTGATGATGTCCTGTATTGTGTGTGATAATGCCGTGTATTGTGTGCGATAATGCCGTGTATTGTGTGGGATGTTGTCGTGTATTGCGTGTGATAATGCCGTGTATTGTGTGCGCCTTATATCATTGTGAGTATTTATTGGGGATCTGTGACGACAGTGTACGCGACCTAATAGACACGATTTATTATTGCCAAAATGTATTTTATTTGATGAATTATTTGAGAGCATTTAAACAATCTACTTGAGATATGGCGTCGTATGTAGTTCAGTGCACTAATTTCCTAGTCGGATGATCTACGGTTCATTTCCAAATCCAAGACACACACGGCACGGTCAACGAAAGACAAAAACAGTTAAGCGACGTAGTTTTATATGACAGAGTTTTAAAACACCAACGGCTCATGTGTCGACCCAGCTTAAGGGAAATGCGTATCAGATCTTCAGAGAAAGGCAGCAAATGTAATATCACGTCTAAATATGAGACAAGAAATGTTAGGAACATAAACTGTGAAAGATAGTTGTCATCTAAACAATATTATTGCAAGACAACTGATATTTATTTGGTCATATAAAGTGACATAAAAACATGGTAAAAACTTGTAATGGAAGGCATATTTCCTGGTATTTCTGGTTCCAGTATTAGAAGCAGTTCATTATCAACAAAAGCCGTCTCCGCAGCGAAGGTTAGCTGCAGCAGACCTCCAACTTCTTCTGTTTCTGTCTTGGTGGTGCACTCTGCTAGATTGTAACCTGTCAATCTCATGATATTACTCTTTCCACTTGAATCTCTGCCTAGCCTTTCCTGGCCTTCCCTCGACTTTACCCTACAGTAAGGTCTTCAACAAGCTGTCATGTCGTTTAATGTGTCCATAAATATTTAGGTAACAATTATTCGACAATATTAAAGAATGAACATGTTTTAGGGAACAATTATTCGACAATATTAAAGAATGAACAGTTTTAGGGAACAATTATTCGACAATATTAAAGAATGAACAGTTTTAGGGAACAATTATTCGACAATTTTAAAGAATGAACATGTTTTACGGAACAATTATTCGACAATATTAAAGAATGAACATGTTTTAGGGAACAATTATTCGACAATATTAAAGAATGAACAGTTTTAGGGAACAATTATTCGACAATATTAAAGAATGAACATGTTTTAGGGAACAATTATTCGACAATATTAAAGAATGAACATGTTTTAGGGAACAATTATTCGACAATATTAAAGAATGAACATGTGTTAGGGAACAATTATTCGACAATATTAAAGAATGAACATGTTTTAGGGAACAATTATTCGACAATATTAAAGAATGAACATGTTTTAGGGAACAATTATTCGACAATATTAAAGAATGAACAGTTTTAGGGAACAATTATTCGACAATATTAAAGAATGAACAGTTTTAGGGAACAATTATTCGACAATATTAAAGAATGAACAGTTTTAGGGAACAATTATTCGACAATATTAAAGAATGAACATGTTTTAGGGAACAATTATTCGACAATATGAAAAAATGAACATGTGTTAGGGAACAATTATTCGACAATATGAAAAAATGAACATGTTTCAACTCTACATTCTCGCCCGCACAACAGACAACAAAAGAAAATGCATCTTCTGTGTTATCGCATGCTCTGCAATAATCCTAGGACTACTTTTTTGGTTAATTACGCCTTTCAACCGCGGAAGTCAACGCAATTTGCTTATATGTGAGATTTTATCCATCAAGAAATAGTTCTGGGAATCTAGTCTCCACAATCTCCGGAAATAAGTGCGTCAGTAATGTTTCTGGGATATACTACTAGAAATAGGAAAAGGGACATCCAAAACGACGATGGACAAGAGACATGGAATCAGAGTGATGTCCCTGGATGCAATCAACTTGCACAGAATCGTGATCTAGAAACGTAGAGCATCTATAAGAAATACTACGTTCTGGAAAGAATATGTCAACTAATAATTCAGACACTATAGTGAACGCTGTCCACACAATATGTCAACCTGACTACTAATAATTCAGACACTATAGTGAACTCTGTCCACACAATATGTCAACCTGACTACTAATAATTCAGAAACTATAGTGAACGCTGTCCACACATTATGTCAACCCGACTACTAATAATTCAGACACTATTTTGAACTCTGTCCACACAATATGTCAACCTGACTACTAATAATTCAGATACTATAGTGAACTCTGTCCACACAATATGTCAACCCGACTACTAATAATTCAGACACTATAGTGAACGCTGTCCACACATTATGTCAACCTGACTACTAATAATTCAGACACTATAGTGAACGCTGTCCACACATTATGTCAACAATTATTTACCCCCCCCCTCCCGTGTCAACAACTCTCAAGAATTCAGGCCCCCTACCACATGTTTAATTTTGTCAAAAATCCACCCTGTCCACAGAAAATCATTGTTGCCCGAAAGGTACTTAAAAAAACCAACTTTTTTCTCCAGTGTTTTAGAAACATATTTCAAATTCAAAAAATTTAATTTGTGTATAAAATCAATATTGTAATCGTCAACTTTTGTCAATCTCCATTCCCCCTAGGTCATGTGACTTGAAATCTGTCCTCTCATGACTATAACCTTTATAATTTTAATAGCAGTGGATCCATGTTATACTCTGGAAGTTAATAGAAAATATCCACGTAATCCATTAATATCCACCGTGCAAATAAAACGGAGACACAACGCATTCTCTGTAATATATCCTGCTGGAAATCTAGTAAGACCATAGTCCTGCTACATAGGAGATCCAGAGGGAGTTTGAGAATGAAAGCTGAAGAAGTAAATTCTCTATTAGTTTTACTACAACGAAAGAATACCAACAAAACAATGATGCACAGAACACCGTTAACGAAAGACAAAAACAATTACTCCTAGTTTTTGTGGCACAGACTTCTACACTCGAGAGCACGGGAAAGTTCAATCGATATTTCTGCTGCTGGATTTGAGTCTCGCGACTGCAACATCAGAGATTACTTTGTTTATTGTTAGATGTAGGTCATGTTTATAGCACACCTGTAATATTTACATTTGGATTACGACTTTCGTTGAGTAAAAAAAAAAATCGCAAATATTGATGTGCAGGAGAAATTATTTGGGTAATATTTGAAAAGTGTGCACCGTTTCAGGAACTTATCCCCGGTACGTACTTTCAACTGTCAATTATTTACAAATATCTATTTCTGGAAATCGAGACTGAAATTTGTTATGTTATATTTTAGTGTGCATATAGTTTTTTATTTGTATTTGGTATTCGTTTCCTGACATTTGTTGAGGATATTACATTTCATAATAATTACATTTCTAGAATATATTTAAAAGAATAACATTGAAGTTTTGAAACTACTGAAACTAAATGAAGGCTGACTTCTAAATACCATCATAAGAAGGAAGCTACATTATTTTGGACACTTAAAGCGACATGATGATATCTAAAGGCTGATCCTGGAGGGCAGAGTGCCAGGGAAGAGAAGAAGAGGGCGACCAAGAAGACGATGGACCAGCGACATCGAAGAATGTATGCACATGTCTCTGACCAATAGACTCCTGCTTGCCTGGAACAGAGAGACGTCCAGAGTATTCCACGTCGAAAAGAAAGTTCTGGAAATAATATGTCACTTGATATACATAGAATAGATTTATCTGTCATTGTGTGTACTGTAGTGCATGCTTACCTGCCTGCCTTATTCTTTTCTACCGACCTAAACATACCCACCTACCTGTATACATACCTACCTAAAAATCTATATCCACCGTCTACCTGCTTTTCAAGCAAACCACCAAACACTTACTTAATGACCTATTTACCTACACTCTAAAATACCCAGCAACCTATTTACTTAAACACCTACCTATCCAACTACCAAACAACCTACTCAGTACCTACCCAACAGCCAAATAACCTCATATAGCAGATCCATTGAAATGTGAGATCGCTAACATCTCACACACCTACGGCATTATTAAATTAAATGGGTTCCCTTTATTAACAAAATTAATCTTGTGTTTCATTAAATTTTCATGATCAAAACCTGTTGAAACATTTCATAATGTAAAACTCACCCAAGAAAGTAAGCCTGGTAATTATAGGAGGGTGGTTGGTGTGTATGTCACACAGTTCAGATGGACACATTATTCTGTACTGTCATGTGATCAGTATTCCAAGTGATTATTTTCTCATGTTTTCAATCATATGATCAATCATATTATCAATCATATTATCAATCATGTTATCAATCATGTTATCAATCATGTTATCAATCATGTTATCAATCATGTTATCAATCATGTTATCTCTCGCTGTCAATTATTGGTAATTTTGTTAAACTCCCACAACTTGAAACCAGAGATCAATGGTAATGATCTGACGACAATGGTAATGATCTGACGACAATGGTAATGATCTGACGACAATGGTAATGATCTGACGACAATGGTAATGATCTGACGACAATGAACAATCCAACGAAGGAATGAATCAACCAAACTACCAACCCATCGGATAACTTACGTTGTTGTTGTTGTTCGTCCATCACAGGTGATGATGACCACTTGTCACATCCACTTTTGAAAATTCAATTTTAATTATGTCCTTGATTATGAGTTCGTAGATGGCTAATGAGCCCTATTCGAGCTGTAAATGTCCTTGGACAGTTCGGACATGGAATGACGACAGTAGACGGATCTTACTACGTATAACTTACGTACTAAGTGGCTGATTTACTCATACATTTACTGACGGATATACTAACTGACTGACATAGTAACTGAAGGATCGCGTCAAACCTGAACTACGTTTTCTTTCACTGATTTTTTCCCCTTTCATTCTTTATCTATCATTGTGCGATTTTTATTTTCACCCCATCCGTTTTTCTGCTCCTCTGTGTGTTTTTCTCTTCTTATCTTGTGACCTTTGACATATTTCTCTGTGTTTTTATTGCCCCTTCTTCTCTTTTCTACATTTCATTCCTCTGTCATCGTCATTCCTTTATGCGAGTCCCTATATAAATCTTGCTGTTTCTCTATTGTCTTTTGTCACAATGAAGGCTTTCTAGTCGAACCGCTGTTTAGTTTTTTTCGTTACCAGTATGCCATGTTTATAATAATTGGTAACACTTAATTTCCGTTTATCTCCACATGTGCCCGGTATTGCCTCAGCCTTTCCACTTCCGCACGTCGAGTAGTTTCTGGACACTGGAAATTTATTTCTGACTAATTAACTGACGAAGTGACTAATTATCTAACTAAGTGATTTTCTGACTAACTGACTGATTATCTAACTAAGTGATTTTCTGACTAACTGACTGATTATCTAACTAAGTGATTTTCTGACTAACTGACTGATTATCTAACTAAGTGATTTTCTGACTAACTGACTGATTTTCTAACTAATGGATTTTCTGACTATCTGACTGATTTTCTAACTAATGGATTTTCTGACTATCTGACTGATTTTCTAACTAATGGATTTTCTGACTAACTGACTGATTTTCTAACTAATGGATTTTCTGACTATCTGACTGATTTTCTAACTAACTGATTTTCTGACTAACTGGTAGAAAAGACAATTTCAAGTTGCATGGTACAATGAGACAATTTATTTGAAAAAACAAATTACACACCACAGGGACGGGATCAGTAATAAACACACACAGCACACCGTATATTTACATGTAATAAACACACACAATACACCGTGTAATTACATGTAATAAACGCACACAATACGCAGTGTATTTACAAGTGTGGCATAGAAATAAGTAGCAGATTTGAAGAAAAACATCTCACCGTTTACTCTGTTGTTTCTATGCTTTGATTGCACATTGCATAAATTCAACCCAAGACTCTTATTGCATGTTGTATAAATTCAACCCAAGACTCTTATTGCATGTTGTATAAATTCAACCCAAGACTCTTATTGCATGTTGTATAAATTCAACCCAGGAATATTTGTAGCTAATGTATCTCTGATAGAAATTATGTTTGTAGAATTGTAAGGAGATCAACACAAACAGACTCAAACAGGGGTAGAGAATTAACATATTTGTACTCTGGTTTACCATGCGTAACGTACAAATTTCAACACGAAAACACAATGCACGATGAACGTATCACTCACATTACTCAGTAGCATCATGCTATAATCCGCAGGGATCTTCGAAAATATGCACTTGTAAACAAAACGTTACGACACCAAATGGAATCTACAACCTCTTGACCATATTTCAACTGACATAATCACTACGCCACGGACAACACCCACATGCTCGTGTAATCTATTTAAAAATGAACATGTTTTACGTTAGCTCTACATCTTTTGATTTTTATCTATAATTTCAGAAAATTGATATTTAAATAATCTGATATCAACTGTTCTATTGCCGACACCGACGTGCATGGCGCTGACAAACAAAATGGGTTCTCTGATTGGTTGCCCGACTTGGAAACCAGCAAATCACATGCTGTACCACGTGGCCAATGGAATACTGACTTTAGGACTAATGGTACCAGATTCTACCTATGGGGCGTTGTTGCTGCATACACTCATGTTTCTAGGTAAATTTTGATAAAGTTATTTACGTTTATGCCTTGATATATTCTTACATCTGAAGGCAGATGCGCATATGGATAACTTTAGCAGCAGGAGAAACTGTAACGGTAGTAGCAGGAGACACAGGTAACTGTAACAGCAGTAGACACAGGTAACTGTAACAGCAGTAGACACAGGTAACTGTAACAGCAGGATACACAGGTAACTGTAACAGCAGGATACACAGGTAACTGTAACAGCAGGATACACAGGTAACTGTAACAGCAGGATACACAGGTAACTGTAACAGCAGTAGACACAGGTAACTGTAACAGCAGTAGACACAGGTAACTGTAACAGCAGTAGACACAGGTAACTGTAACAGCAGTAGACACAGGTAACTGTAACAGCAGGATACACAGGTAACTGTAACAGAAGGAGACACAGGTAACTGTAACAGAAGGAGACACAGGTAACTGTAACAGCAGTAGACACAGGTAACTGTAACAGCAGGATACACAGGTAACTGTAACAGCAGTAGACACAGGTAACTGTAACAGCAGTAGACACAGGTAACTGTAACAGCAGGATACACAGGTAACTGTAACAGCAGGATACACAGGTAACTGTAACAGCAGGATACACAGGTAACTGTAACAGCAGGATACACAGGTAACTGTAACAGCAGTAGACACAGGTAACTGTAACAGCAGTAGACACAGGTAACTGTAACAGCAGTAGACACAGGTAACTGTAACAGCAGGATACACAGGTAACTGTAACAGAAGGAGACACAGGTAACTGTAACAGCAGTAGACACAGGTAACTGTAACAGCAGGATACACAGGTAACTGTAACAGCAGTAGACACAGGTAACTGTAACAGCAGTAGACACAGGTAACTGTAACAGCAGGATACACAGGTAACTGTAACAGCAGTAGACACAGGTAACTGTAACAGCAGTAGACACAGGTAACTGTAACAGCAGGATACACAGGTAACTGTAACAGCAGTAGACACAGGTAACTGTAACAGCAGTAGATACAGGTAAATGTAACAGCAGTAGACACAGGTAAATGTAACAGCAGTAGATACAGGTAACTGTAACAGCAGTAGATACAGGTAACTGTAACAGCAGGAGACACAGCCTCCTGTCCTGTGTGTTCTGATACCGAATCGCCCTCATGCCTCACAACCAAACAGTTCAGCATATTATTTCTTGATCTTCCCATACCTCTTCCGCTCTTCAACGTATCTATTTTCACGATGTACTAAATTTTTCATCTTCTCATGATGAGCCTTCTCATGATATACCTTCTCATGATGTTTCTTATCATAATGTGCTTTCTCTTTATATACCTTCTCATGAAGTTCCTTCTCGTGATGTTCCTTCTCATGATATCCCTTCTCATGATATACCTTCTCATGATGTTCCTTATCATAATGTGCTTTCTCATTATGTACCTTCTCATGATGTTCCTTACCATAATGTACCTTCTCATGATATACCTTCTCATGATGTGCCTTCTCATGATGTTCCTTCTCATGATGTTCCTTCTCGTGATATCCCTTCTCGTGATATCCCTTCTCATGATGTTCCTTCTCATGATGTTCCTTCTTGTGATGTTCCTTCTCATGATATTCATTCTCATGATATACCTTCTCATGATGTTCCTTATCATAATGTGCTTTCTCATTATATACCTTCTCATTTTGTTCCTTACCATAATGTACCTTCTCATGATATACATTCTCGTGATATCCCTTCATATGATGTTCCTTCTCGTGATATCCCTTCTCGTGATATCCCTTCACATGATGTTCCTTCTCATGATGTTCCTTCTCATGATATCCCTTCTCATGATATACCTTTTCATGATGTTCCTTACCATAATGTACCTTCTCATGATATATCTTCACATGATGTGCCTTCTCATGATGTTCCTTCTCATGATGTTCCTTCTCGTGATATCTCTTCTCATGATGTTCCTTCTATTGATGTTCCTTATCGTGATATCCCTTCTCATGATGTTTCTTCTCGTGATATCCCTTCTCCTTATGTTCCTTCTCATGATGTTCCTTCTCGTGATATCCCTTCTCATGATGTTCCTTCTCATGATGTTCCTTCTCGTGATTTCCTTCTCGTGATATCCCTTCTGATGATGTTCCTTCTCGTGATATCCCTTCCCATGATGTTCCTTCTCCTGACGTTCCTTCTCATGATGTTCCTTCTCATGATGTTCCTTCTCATAATGTTCCTTCTCATAATGTTCATTCTCGTGATATCCCTTCTCATGATGTTGCTTCTCATGATGTTGCGTCTCATGATATCCCTTCTCATGATGTTTTCTCATGATGCTCCTTTTCTTGATGTGACCAAAGACTGCTGTTTGTCTTTCTTAAAGATGCAGTCCATAAATGTGGTCAACAATTATGGGGTGGTGATTGGGAGGGTTTCTGAATTTTTTATTTGCAGTAGGTGACAGTGGGGAAGAGGGCTAACAAAAGTTGACGTCAACAATAATTTTTGTGCACATCAATTAAATTGCTTGAATTTGAAGAATTTTTCTAAAAATGTGAAAGATTTCTCTGAAAATGTGAAACATTTCTCTAAAAATTTGAAACATTTCTCTAAAAATGTGAAACAAATCATTTAGCTTTCTCGTAATGTTTCTCTAAAAATTGTTATAATAGGGTGTTTTTTTTGGGGGGGGGGAATAAACATATTTTGGATATAATGAGTGAATGAACATTATAATGTTCATTTTCTTCTTACGCTTATTTTTCTCAAACTTCTGCACATTAGCTGAGTTTAATTCAGAGAACGTAATGCGCAGAGTTAATATTTACGTTACAGAAAAGACGAATTGGAGACCCTAAGGTAGTCAATGCTGTATTCAACAGTGTTCTGGCATATCCTGCAGTTCTGTGTGTTTCCAAGCGTATTGCTGTTGCCTTTTCTTTGGAATTAATCAACAATGTCGAGAGGGTGTTAATGCGAATTGGCAATGCACCTTCATCGTAAAGCCTGCCCTAGCCCAGAACGTAAAACGTAGGCACTAATTGTCTCGGTAATTCATTTGATGGTCTCGTAGTTCATTTGATATTTTACACTGGCATGCTTCATAGTTGTGTAAAGATACATACAACCATAATCATCAATTTATGATAAAACAAATACCATCAATTTATGATAAAACAGATACTATCAATTTATGATAAAACAAATACCACCAATTTATGATAAAGCAAATACCATCAATTTATGATAAAACGAACACCATCAATTTATGATAAAACAAATACCACCAATTTATGATAAAGCAAATACGTAAACGACATAGTCCATTATTGGGAAGTATGAATTGTTAAGTTTGGCAAACGCGCTTACTCAAGATGCGATGCGAATCTGATTGGACCAAATTAGAAACTCACCTGTTGCATATTATTGTTCTTATATTATATGTGAAATCAATATTATCCTTCTTAGATTATATGTGAAATCAATATTACCTTTAGATTATATGTGAAATTAATATTATCCTTCTTAGATTATATGTGAAATCAATATTACCTTTAGATTATATGTGAAATCAATATTACTCTTAGATTATATGTGAAATCAATATTACCCTTAGATTATATGTGAAATCAATATTACCCTTAGATTATATGTGAAATCAATATTACCCTTAGATTATATGTGAAATCAATATTACCCTTAGATTATGTGAAATCAATATTACCCTTAGATTATATGTGAAATCAATATTATCCTCCTTAGATTATATGTGAAATCAATATTACCCTTAGATTATATGTGAAATCAATATTACCCTTAGATTATATGTGAAATCAATATTACCCTTAGATTATATGTGAAATCAATATTATCCTCCTTAGATTATATGTGAAATCAATATTATCCTCCTTAGATTATATGTGAAATCAATATTACCCTTAGATTATATGGGAAATCAATATTACCCTTAGATTATATGTGAAATCAATATTACCCTTAGATTATATGTGAAATCAATATTACCCTTAGATTATATGTGAAATCAATATTACCCTTAGATTATGTGAAATCAATATTACCCTTAGATTATATGTGAAATCAATATTACCCTTAGATTATATGTGAAATCAATATTATCCTCCTTAGATTATATGTGAAATCAATATTACCCTTAGATTATATGTGAAATCAATATTACCCTTAGATTATATGTGAAATCAATATTACCCTTAGATTATATGTGAAATCAATATTATCCTCCTTAGATTATATGTAAAATTAATATTATCCTCCTTAGATTATATGTGAAATCAATATTACCCTTAGATTATATGTGAAATCAATATTACCCTTAGATTATATGTGAAATCAATATTACCCTTAGATTATATGTGAAATCAATATTACCCTTAGATTATGTGAAATCAATATTACCTTTAGATTATATGTGAAATCAATATTATCCTCCTTAGATTATATGTGAAATCAATATTATCCTACTTAGATTATATGTGAAATCAATATTATCCTCCTTAGATTATATGTGAAATCAATATTATCCTCCTTAGATTATATGTGAAATCAATATTATCCTCCTTAGATTATATGTGAATTCAATATTATCCTCCTTAGATTATATGTGAAATCAATATTATCCTCCTTAGATTATATGTGAAATCAATATTATCCTCCTTAGATTATATGTGAAATCAATATTATCCTCCTTAGATTATATGTGAATTCAATATTATCCTCCTTAGATTATATGTGAAATCAATATTATCCTCCTTAGATTATATGTGAAATCAATATTATCCTCCTTAGATTATATGTAAAATTATTACCAGTTATTCTAATTTAAGTCACCTGATGATGGTTTTCTCTGGACCATGTCATCACTATCCGATTATACAGCCTATAATTCTCACAATAATGGCACATATAATTATATTCCGCCACTACCAACGTATTCAATCGCGACATTCGTTTTAATAAAATGAGTGCATCATCACTATGAGAGGTCACTCAGACTTTTGTCATGATTTTCATTGGTCATTTAATTATACTTTGTTTCGCCAGTCAATAAAAATAACAGAATGTCGAATTAGTCTTAAGCAGGGATATAACATGCGGCTAACACTCCGATCTGTTATAATGAAGGTCACTATTCGATAGGAATTTTTTTTAGACCGACATAGTTTCAACGCGTTTGTAAAATTGTTCATGATTGAAATAAAACTCCCGTGTTGGGAAACAACCCGAAACTGGAAATGCGAGAACCTGGGTAATACAAGGCACATGTAAAAATTAACGGAAATAAGTAAAAGTGTTAACTAATATTTATAAACAAAACATATTAACAACGAGACACAGCTACCGACGACGTTTTGACTAGAAAACCTTCATCACGATAAACGTCATCATACGAATAACACACTTTACATAGATCACATATGTATTTATGACGATTGTAGGAGGAAGATAAAAAGGAAGTACATGCAAATACATTTATATAAACAAGACACAGCAACATGTACATCACGGTATCTTTGACACATCACACCTAAGTACGGGTATAGTGTGTACATGGTCTGTTCTGTTGATTGTTAGCTTTCAGCCGAACTGACACTGAGATAAGTGAAACAGTTTCATTCCATTTGTTCAATTTTATCGTCTCATTCACTCTCATCCCTTACTAAAATGTTCACATAATTGTCACGCTCTTGTCCACCCTATCCACTCGTGATGATATGTCTGTCTTATCTTATCTTGCCGGACTCATCCAGCTTTGATCTTCATCTTCCCCGTGACATGTTTCATACCACGCAAATCTCCTACCATCGTCACACCATATGTGTTTTCTAATGTTCAGTATATTGTTTAGTTTAGCTGTTGTCTTTTGTCATAATAAAGGCATTTTAGTTATAAAATTGTCTGCCGCATTATCTTTAAAAAAAAATTAAAAAAATTATTGACTTGTCCTTCCTCGTTCTCTTCTTCCTATCATCGCAATAAATATGCTATATGTAAAAGTGTGTTATTTGTCATCTATCTTTTGTCCTGATGAATACTTTGTAGTCGAAGCGTCGTCTATCACGGTATCTCGTTGTTAGTTTGCTTTGTTTATGAATATTGTTAACACTTTTACTTATTTCTGTTCATTTCTACTCGTTGAAGATTATCTCAGAACATTATCTGAATCAGGTGGGTGTACACTTAAGATACTTATTTGGTAAAATAACGAATTTATTTGAAAGATATTGCATTATGTTTCTTTTTGAACCAGGCTTTCTACTGATGTCCATTTGGTCGTGGGTCATTTTATGTGCTCCAGACTTTTTCTCTTGGAATTTTGCATTCCTGATCCTGAATGGTGTCCAAGCTTTTTCCCTGATGTACAGGATTCGTCCGGTCAAGTTCTGCGACGAGCTGGAGGACGTGTACGTCTGTTTGTTTATGCCTCTTTGTGTATCCAGGTATGCTATCATAATCACATGTTACAGTTAATCGCATGCTTGTTGTTACAGTCAAGTTTCTAGAGGTGTTGTTATAGTCAAGTGTCAGAGTCATATTTAGCGTCAGAAGTTAATATATATTATTAGTCAAGTGTCTTAATACATTATTACAACTAAATGTCCTGGTATGTTATTACAGTCAAGTGTCTATGTACGTTGTTATAGTCAGGTGTCAATGTATGTTGTTACAGTCAAGTGTCTATTTATGTTGTTACAGTCAAGTGTCTATGTATGTTGTTATAGTCAAGTGTCTATGTATGTTGGTATAGTCAAGTGTATATGTATGTTGTTACAGTCAAGTGTCTATGTATGTTGTTGCAGTCAAGTGTCTATGTGTGTTGTTGCAGTCAAGTGTCTATGTATGTTGTTATAGTCAAGTGTCTATGTACGTTGTTACAGTCAAGTCTCTATATATGTTGTTACAGTCAAGTGTCTATATATGTTGTTACAGTCAAGTGTCTATGCATGTTGTTACAGTCAAGTGTCTATATATGTTGTTACAGTCAAGTGTTTATGCATGTTGTTACAGTCAAGTGTCTATATATGTTGTTACAGTCAAGTGTCTATATATGTTGTTACAGTCAAGTGTCTATATATGTTGTTACAGTCAAGTGTCTAGGTATTTTATTACAACAAAATGTCACTGTATGTTATTACATATTTACAATATCATTATAATATGACTTGTACATCAGTCTCCGGCTGATCATAAATTGAGATGTGGGAGGGAGTGCTTCCTCATTCCCTAGATCAAATTGTTCTATAATAATTGCTGAGATCAGATGTAAAAGAACGATTTAGCAGATATCGCTGCCAATATAAACCAAGACACAATGCATTCATTTCTTTGATCTACATCCTGCTAAACAAGAGGAATTTGAGAATGAACACAGAAGAAGAAGTATGGGGACTGACCATTTTGAAGAGAACATAAATGATGATTAAACAATAGATAAAGATAGATTGATAGAAACGTTGTCTTTGTCTATTGTACACTGGTTTACTATTTCGAGTCCCTCGACAATGGAACCCTCTGGACTCATCAGGAATAATCCTGCTAAAGTGACGCTGTTGGACTTTTCAGTAAGGTTTCTTTACTTTCTACAAAACGTGATCAATGAAAATCATGGAAAGTCATTTCTTCTTCTCTGTTCGCCGTTTGACATGTCTACACAGCAAGTCCTGTTTTCTTAATAAATGCTGCTGTATTTGAAAGCTCCTCAGTGCTCCCATGCAGCTTTTAGTGAATATCCATCTCTGTGGGCCAGTGTTCTTTTCTTAACTGGTTTAATGTATTGCAGTCTTGCAGGATATGTTCAGCGGTCTGCACTGCTTGCCCACAAGGGCACAGAAGTGATGGGACCAGTCTTAGCATATTTAAGTGGCTGTTTAATCTGCTGTGTCCTTTTCTGAGGCGGAAGATAATAACCTGCTCTGCTCTGTCGAGATAGTAGTAATTGTCTTTTTGGTGGTCGACTTTCCTGATGGTTTTGATCAGTATGATTCCCAGTGAGTCAACAGGACTGTTTTGTTGAGAGACTCGACTATTTTATGATGTAGTATGTTATAATCTTGTCCATTATAATTAAAATAATCATAAAACTACAATGAAATAATGAGTTGACCATCATAAATGATATGATGGCATTCTTGTGTTTCTGATCAGACAACTATATAAAAGGCTCGTGCGACAGGAGTTCTGTACCCTGATGACGTTACACGAAGGAGAAACATACGCGACGCAGTCAGTGACACGAACAGACAAATTGGGTCTACTTATCACAGGCGTGTAAGTTGCCATCAAAATCATCTGTGTCTCTTTAATAGTGAGATGAAAATATACTAATTGCACAAGTTGAATTTGTATACGTTTGTGTTACATCTTCCCAGACGGTAGTATTATTGGTGTGCTATAAGAAATATAATCTTCGATCAATGATGATGATGGATGGGTCACAAGACCAATCTGAGACACAGCGTCTTCCACAATATGTACATGGAATCACAGATACACTCGTTGTGAACGAGAAGAAGAAGGCACACCCGTCTGTGAACGAGAAGAAGAAGCTACACTCGTCTGTGAACGAGAAGACTAAAAAAAACACACTCTCCTGTGAACGAGAAGAAGAAGCTACACTCGTCTGTGAACGAGAAGAAGAAGAATAAGAAGCCACACTCGTCTGTGAACGAGAAGAAGAAGACACACGCATGCAATTGTTTGCTGTTGTGTTTTCTTAAACGTATATTCTATGAAGTAACTGTTATCACGTTTTCCGGTGTCTTAAACGTATATTCCTTGAACTAACTGCTATCATTGTCTTAAACGTATATTCATTGAACCATCTGCTATCACTTTGTCTTAAACCTATATTCCTTGAACTAACATCTATCATTTTGTCTTACACGTATATTCCTTTACGACTCTGCACTTATTACTTTAGCTAACATTTACACATGGTTCTCTATAACTTTATTCACTTTCCTGTAAAAGGTGGAATATATTTATAAACAATCCTTTAATAATTGTTCTCTATTATCGACAAACATTCGAATATGCATGACACGATATCGAGTTGCAATACAGTAGAATCTAATATATGGGCAAATAATCCATGCAAATATTCACAAGAGCAAAGGAATCCGCCGATGTGCACAATTCAATATGTCTGTGGACTTTTCGTGATAATTGTGTAACATTATAGTTAATCTAAGGATGCTTTAACAGATTTAAAAGAGTGCAAGCTGTTAAAAAAAATTGGTAGCAGGTCCTATTCAGGATGCAGCTATCAACCCAGCATTGTATTGGGCTGTAGTTATATTCTCTGGTGGGATTCGAACTTGGTACTTTGGCCGTCACAAACGCGCCCTGTACCACACCTCCACATAGATACCTGCAATAGTTCTCGATAAATTTGCATTAGACGGAGGGCATGCATTTCGAAACAAACTATTGTATTCTTTCTCTATAAGTTCTGCTAATTTTGACATGATTGTCGCTAACCTATAAAATTTATTTATTACCTATTATAATCTTGACATGATTGTCACTAACCTATAAAATTTCTTTATTAGTTATGATAATCTTGACATGATTGTCACTAACCTGTAAAATTTCTTTATTACCTATGATAATCTTGACATGAACTCAGCTCACCTATAGTCTTTCTCCTATTATCTCTGATAATCGTATCATGATTGTCACACACTTGTAATCTTAATACCATTAGTTCTGATAATCTTAACTTGGTTGTTACAGAATGCACGCATACAGCAACAGAAGTCTCCTGCACTCAATTAAAGAGAAACAGTTTATAGATTCACCAGAATTTGAAGCATCATGTACAGGGGAAGAGAAGTTCCAGGTATTTTGAACTATTGCGTTGCAAGGATGCTGTGTGTTGAAGGCTGCATGCAAACTTCTAGAGAGTTGCAAGGATGCTGTGTATTGAAGGCTGCATGCAAACTTCTAGAGAGTTGCAAGGATGCTGTGTGTTGAAGGCTGGACCTTGTGGTATATTATCTGAGCATGATGCGAGTTTTCGACATGCTCCCCCCTGAAAGTTTTTTAAATTGAAAACGCCGCTCTTAAATTTACTTTGATTGGTGCCGCCTGATGCGGCTGCCTCTCTGTACCATGGCCCTGGCTGAAGGTAACATGCCATTGCTGTCGCCACACGACCTCTGCAGGATGGGTTTTTTAAAAGTTTACTTTCACAGAAGGAAACTTAGTTTTTAACCGACAGTCGAACTGTGGACATCAATGCTCTAACCTTTCGACCATGCACCACACTATCATTAACAATCTGACTATTTACCCCTGTAGCAACTCGATCATATGCTACACTGTCATAGCTAAAATGTTCGATATCTCTGTTCTGTGATCGATATCTCTGTTCTGTGATCGATATCTCTGTTCTGTGATCGATATCTCTGTTCTGTGATCGATATCTCTGTTATGTGATCGATATCTCTGTTCTGTGATCGATATCTCTGTTCTGTGATCGATATCTCTGTTCTGCGATCGATATCTCTGTTCTGTGATCGATATCTCTTTTCTGTGATCGATATCTCTGTTCTGTGATCGATATCTCTGTTCTGTGGTCGATATCTCTGTTCTGTGATCGATATCTCTGTTCTGTGATCGATATCTCTGTTCTGTGATCGATATAATCCAGCGATGGTAAACCGGTAAAAAACATAAGTTCGTAAATAATGTATAGTGGCTGAGTGCAATGTATGCCATATTGCTTAAGGGAGAGTGGGTAGAATGATCATTAACAAAAACTGTCACTTAGTTTCCAGGGACTTTCACTCTGAAAACCACTTTTATCATGTATGTCTATTGAAAAAGAGTGGAGGAGAGGGGGGATTGAACATTGATTTATAGTGATATTTATATATTTATATATTTATATCGAGTATCTATAGAGATGATGTACACTGAATTTGATATGATATCTATAACTGAATTTGATATATGTACCAATGAAATTGATATTATATGTATCAATGAATCAAGTGCCATGCAGAATAGTGTAGGCGATCATGTTACTTCACGACTCTCTGTTTCTTGTGTTCTCAATATGTTTGGTTGATGACATTCTCTTGTGCCATAATACTAGCCCATCCAGCAATTTCTCTCTTTGTTGTCTCCTGTCTCTTCTCCCGTTGATCTTTCCAGTGGTTATTAAATGTTCTAGCTGTGTATTTTCTCAGCACATACCCTAGAAAACTTGACTGTCTGCCCCTAGTATTTGCTATGATTTTCTTTTTACGCCAGCATACCAATAAGAACATCTGCATTAGTTTTCTTAGCTGTCCATGGTATTTTCATCATTCTTATCAGAAACCACATCTCTGAAGCTTCACGTTTTGATTTTGTTTTGTTTACAGTCCATGATTCAAATCTATAAAAAAATAATTAATTCAAAAGTACATCTCAAATGTACTCTTCCAGTCAACAGCTGTAAATGAGTACCTGACGCATGAGTTAGGGAATGTAAAAACAGCAAGGAAGGGAACTGGCCACCCCACCTAATAGTTGCTGCGGCTTAGTACATGAAGAGTTATCTTCATCCCCGACGGCAGATGCCTTGGGACCTACCTTACCTTACATCTCAAAACTCGAATTCGGATCTGCATTGATATTCTTCCATTGCACAAAATGGTTCTCATTTTTTGCAATGCTGATTTGGCTTGTGCTATTCGCCTCTTTATCTCACTTGAGCATTTCTACCTTCTGATGTTAACAGGATGCCAAGATATTTCACTTTTTCAACCTGTGTTAATTTTGTGTCATTAATGTTGCATCTTGGTGGTGTATGTCTCTTCGAGACAACCATTATTTGTTTTCTTCTTTTTTAAACTGAAGCCCTTGTTTTCAATTTCTTTCACTACTTTATCTAATAGGTCGTGTAGTTCCTGTTCGCTTCCTGCGATCAATACTGTGTCATCAGCATATCTCAAGTTATTTATATTGCATCCTCTCACTGTTATTCCTGTCATATCTTCTATATTTCACACAATATATTCTGTATACAAGGAAAAAAAGATTCGGAGACATTACACAACCTTTCAGGACACCCATTTCTATCTTTTGAAAACTTCCTATAGTGTTGTTAACTTTTATCGCAGCCATTTGTTTCCAATACATATTTCTTACTATTCTTAGATCTTTCCCATCAACGTTAAGATTTTCTAGCAGTTTTATAATCTCTGAATGCTTCACCTTGTCGACTGTTTTTCTGTAATCTATGAAGCACGGATATAGGTCTTGTACTTCTAAGGCCCTCTCCGTTAATGTTCTTAATATATATATATATATATATATATATATATATATATATATATATATATATATATATATATATATATATATATATATATATATATATATATATATGGTGTTTCTTGTGCCTTTTCCTTCTACGTATCCACATTGAACTTCTTCTGCAATTTCTGGCTTTATTTGTACCTCTTGTATGCCTCATTATTATGTGCAGTAGAATCTTGGCCATCTGACTTATAAGGTTAATTGTTCCGTGATCTGCACAATCTACTGCACCAGGTTTTTTTTGGGTAGGGCTATGAAGATTGATTGTAGTTTGTTTGTTTGTTTTGCGTTCGCTCCATTGTAACCATCACGGATATCCGT